>OX439484.1:78201843-78801843 GCA_949320155.1 Melangyna quadrimaculata | reverse complement strand
CGATGTTCCGGCGTAGGTTTAATGTTGACTCCAAAGGCGCGGCAAAGTCTTATAACCTGGAAACCCATCAACGACAGGATATTGACAGCCAGGTTCCAGAGTAAATTAAGAAAAATCACCATCATCCAGTGCTATGCCCCAACTGAGGAAGCGTCGGATGCCGAGAAGGACGAATTTTACAGCCAACTTAGCGCGGTTTTCAGAAGCTCGCCGAATGGAGACATCACTATCGTAATGGGAGATCTTAATGCTAAGGTTGGCCAGGACAACACAGCGTTGAAGCACGTTCTGGGTAACCACGGTATCGGGGAACGGAACGACAATGGAGAGCGGTTTGTTGACTTCTGTAACGCAAATCAGCTAGTCATTGGAGGTACTCTGTTCGAGCATAGGATCTCGCACAAGATAAGTTGGTTATCCACAGATCGTCAATGTACAGCGAACTTAATCGATCACTTTGCTATTAGCAAGCGCTTTAAAAATTGTCTTCTCGACGTCCGAAACAGACGCGGTGCTGATGTAGGGTTAGCTCGCGATCACCATCTTATGCTTGCCTACGTTCGTCTTCGAATTGCTTCAGTGGATGGAAATCGGCAAAACTTCCTGCGTACACCCAGGTACAATACCGACAGATTACGGGATCCTACAGTGCGCCAAAGATATAAGGACCGCCTCGCCGCAGAAGCAGAAGTCATCAGCATTGCCACGCCAGAAAATGCAGACCAACACTGGAGCAATGTGAAAAAGGCCTTTGCAACTGCCGCAACTGAGTCTGTGGGTATAAGGCAGAGAAGCCAAAGCACATGGCTTTCTGCAGATACATGGAGCAAGATTGAAGAAAGGAACGCGATTAGATCCCAACTTGCGGCTGCCCCAGTAGGTGAGAGATTTAACATCGAGTCTCAGTACCGTAGGAAAAGGAAAGAAGTGCAGCGTAGTGTCAGACGTGACAAAAGGAGGCGCGTAAATGTTCTCGCAGAACAGGCAGAGGAAGCAGCATCAAGGTGCGACAGTGGTACCGTCTACAAGATAACCAAGGAATTGGTTGGAAACAACAACTCCCGGAAACAACACCTCGTCAAGGATGTAGACGGCACCCTGCTAGTTACGGATGAGGATCAGCTCAGGAGATGGAAGGAACATTTTGCTAGCGTGCTCAACCACATAGGCGATAGCGGAGGTGTTCCAGCCCCTAACCCAAATGAGCTATTCGTAGAAACTAGTTCCCGTATTCGCACCTGCCCTCCCAGTTTAGCCGAGATAACATCAGCAATCAAATCCCTCAAGAACAACAAAGCGGTAGGTTTGGACGGAATTCCCGCTTAGCTCTACCAAGCAGATCCACAAACATCAGCGAAGTTGCTACACCCCTTAATAGCACAGGCATGGGAGAACGAAAGTTTCCCCATTGAATGGAAAAAAGGGATGATCGTCAAACTGCCAAAAAAGGGAAATCTTAGGGATTGCGGAAACTGGAGAGGGATCTGTGTCCTCCCAGCGGTGGCAAAGATAATGGCGAAAATAATCTTGGAACGAATCAAAGAACATCTCGATTCCACTCTCGACAAAGAGCAAATGGGATTTCGTGCAGGCTCATCCTGCATTGATCACATCAACACCTTGAGGATCATAATAGAACAATGCGTGGAGTTCCGTTCCCCTCTTCATTTGCTCTTCATCGACTTCGAAAAGGCTTTCGATAGTTTGAATTGAGATTTCATTTGGTCAGCTTTACGTAGGAGAGGAGTACCCGAGAAGATTATCGCCGTTATAAAGGCTACCTACGAGGGTGCATCGTGTCAAGTCTTACACAACGGAAAGGTATCAGAGGACTTCGATATCCATAGCGGAGTTCGTCAAGGATGTTTGCTATCTCCGCTACTTTTCCTGGTGGTTATAGGGGATGTCCTTCATGCAGCTCTAGCCGAGCAAGCGCGTGGAATTCGATGGACGATGTTTTCGTTCCTGCAACATCTTGATTACGCTGACGATATTTGTTTGCTCTCGCACAACATTATGGATCTTCACCATATGGTGACTAATCTGGAATGCGAGGCAAACAAAGTCGGTTTGAGGATCAACACCGGGAAAACAAAAATCCTCAACATTTCTGAATCTTCTTCTCAAGTTGTCGTTGCGGGACAGCAGGTTGAAGCGGTGGACAACTTCCTGTACCTCGGTAGTGTTGTCTCAAAAGACGGCGGTGGTACGGATGAAGATGTTAACTGCCGAATCGGCAAAGCTTAAGCTGCTTTCGGCATGCTGTCTAAAGTTTGGAGGAGCAACGTCTACAGTACGAAGACCAAGCTGCGACTGTTCCGGTCGAACGTAGAGTCAGTACTACTATATGGGTGTAGTACATGGAAAGTGACCGCCTCTGTCACAAGGAAGCTACAAACTTTCGAAAATAGATGTCTCCGAAACATCCTAAGGATTTTTTGGCCGAACACCATCTCCAACCAAGAACTCCTTCGGAGAACGGGCCAAAGTCCTATTGACATCGTGATTAGGAAAAGAAAGTGGCAGTGGATTGGTCACACCCTACGTCGTGGTGCAGACTCTATTGCAAGACATGCAATGGAGTGGGATCCACTCATCCAAGATGGCAGAAGACCTGGAGGCCAGAGAAAATCTTGGCGCAAAACAGTCGACAAGGAATCACAAAAGCTCGGTAAAAGTTGGGGAGAGCTAAAATACATTTCCAGAAACCGAACGAGATGGCGTGTAGCGGTAGTTGACGCCCTGTGCCCCTTAGAGGGGTCAAGGATCTAAGTAAGTAAAGTAGAAAGTTTTCAGTAGGGAAAATCTAGACAAGGAAAATTTGTAAGATACTTGGCAAGCCCTTGCTGGATTTCAGTACCAAAAATTTAGACGAGGCAAACTTTCCAAACACTCGTGAGGACCTCCCTAGTAAAAACTTGTTTGACATGAATCGGTACCCCATAAGGAAGCTTAATTCAGCCATGGCCAAGCTTTATTTGAATCAATTTTTGGGTTCGAATGATTAATTTCTTGATTAAAAATACAAAATTTCGCCAGAAAAATCAAATTAGAGATTAGAGTCATATTTCCTCAGAAAAAATTAACTAAAATTAATACAGAAATGATACAGAATTGTTTTCCGACCTTAAAAATTAATAGAGGTGTCATATTATTGAATGTATTGTAGTTGATTTTAAATAGTATTTTCTTCATTTTAAGAATTTGTAATTGAAAATAAGCCTTCCTGGCTTAAAAGTGAAAAATATGCTTGTACACTGAGGGAAAAATCCGATCTAAAATTAAATACGATCGTATTTAATTTAAAGTATTTTAAATAAAGTGGAGCATGTTCATTTTTACGTTGAAACAATGTTAATTTGAATTAGCGGCGTAGTTTTGAGATATTCAACCTAGTTTCAAAGTAAAACGTATTCATACCTACATAGAAATCAACTTTTGTACATTTACATTCCGATCGACGTTGTTTTAAAGTGAAACGTTATCATTTTAACATTGAGATCCACATTTAAAGTGCGCTAAACCTTGTTTCATAGTGATTTCATTTTTACATTGCAATCCACATTTTACATTGCGATCCACTTTTGTGGCATTTAAATGGCCATAAACGTAGTTTCAAAGTTTTGCATATTTCAGTAAGTTTATTATATAGAATTTCGAGAGCGCGTTGTAGTTTTTCGAAGTAGCTCCCTTACGTGAACAAATTTAACGCGCACTCAAAATTCACTTTCATATAATCGGAAAACAATATTTAATTGCCTTTCATCTATTATGCGTTATACTCACAGCACTTAAGTCGTAATAAATAAATGATTCACCACAAACATGAAATGCGTAGAGCATGAATATACATTTGTGTTTGTCTTACAAAAATTAAAGCAAACAAGTGTGGCGTGGGTAGCCATTTTGAATCTATACCTAGCCATGCGAAGTTCAATCTACGTTGATTTGAAGTAGATTAATGTTGTTTTAAAAGATGAATGAATTTGATTTAACTATGATTCCACTTTAAATCATATAAACGTATTAAATTCTTATTCGTTTTTAAGTATGGAAACACTTTGAAATAAAGTGGCACCACTTTGATTTAAGAATTTTCGGCCTTAGCGACAAATTGTTCGGAAAAATATTAGAATCAAAGTGTTTTCCTTTGATTGTACGTTGATTTTTCTCTGTGTGCAAAAAACGTCAGTTCAAAAACTCGTTATTATTTAAACCGCATTATTTATAGTACTCATGCCCTTAATCAATTATCATCGAGTTGCTATATATGTGCCTTAGCACAAATTGACTGCAAAACTACTTCAACTGTTTTGTCAATTATTGTATATGTAAACATTTTAAGACGATATAAGTGATTGCAGCAAAACTTTGTTTCGGGCTTTCGTACAAGTATTCATATAATACTTAATTGAAATAGGATATTGACGTGAAAGTATTTAAGAAAGATGAAAAAGTTCCTCCCTTAATAGGATAGATCTTTTTTACACCTAGTTTTATTTTTCCGTATTACATTTAATAGTATGAGTCAAGCAAAGAAGCTAAATTTAAAAAAAAAATAAATAATTTGTATAATTGGTTCATGTCAAATCAATCATAACTGATAATAAATAAAAACGAGAGGAAATACATGTCATATAAATAATGTTTAAATTGTTTACGATTCACGATCTTGTTAATTTAAAATATATTCATATGCAATGCATCTCTAGAAAAAGGCTTAAGATAATTTACCCAAAGCCTTCCAGTCAACTTTACTTTGTGCATAGTGCATACATACCTACATAATACATTCATATAATATAAAAGCCTTTTCACTTTAAAGCAAACCAAATTATCTTCTTCCTTGGTCTTATGTTTATACGTAGATAAACAGTTATTTTATTATATTTATTACTTTCACTTGTCATGACATCGGTTTAAGCATAATACAACTTGATGGTATCGTATTATGCAAATTATGTTTTGATTCCTTATCTGATAATTAAATTAATATTCAGATAATGATGCCTTTGAACTCAATATACATAATGTACCTTCCTATTAAATCACCAAATAATTAAATCAAAATTTACTCATCGTAATACTAAGATATAAACATAAATTGAACAAACTACGCCAATATTTCTAAAGAAAGTGAAATTTTAGAGAATCTGGAGCGGTTTATGGCTTGTATTACAGTACAACTGCGCTAATCCGGATATATTAAATTTTCGGTTTAGCCACAACGATGGACAATAGAACTAGCAGTAAATTCAACGAATTATATAGATTTTAATTTTATTTTTCTAAATAAATTTCAATGCAGTGATCTTTGAAGAACAAAAATTTTAAGAGAAAAACAGTATTTTTTTTTTGAAAACTGTTCCGTATCAACGGAATGTTTGAAATTCTGTTAAAACAAATGTAAAATGTTGTTATATGTAATGCAAGAGATACTTAAAAATAATCATAGTTCCAAGGAAGACCTTTTTGAAAACTAAAGTTTTAGTGTAACTCCTTTAGTTAGACCCTCGAATCCGACCAGTATACCTCAGCCCTTGAAACCAAGGTACATCACAAAATTCAAGAGGGATTCTGAGGGATTCAGTTTTAAGTTTTGATGTCTCTAAACGAATTTTTTGTACATAAATTCAATTTAAGGAAAATCACAATTTCAAAAAAATGTCCATCAGTAAGAAAAAATAAGAATTCTACTCATTAATTTTCTAAAATAAGTTTTTAAATGGCTTAAAACAGGACATTAAGAAACGTTGTTCAAATTTGAAAATTTACCAAGGCACAGTTTTTCAGTGATGAGTTAAACTAGAGTTAGTTAACTCTGAAAATAGATATACAGTTACGTCAAGAAGCAGTTTTTAAGTGAAGGATAAATGCATAAAGACTTACAAATCACGTAAGATAAAATATGAAAACTCTTAGTTGAGTCCAGATCTAACCAAAGAAATTTGATGAGTTAACTCGGGTTTAACTTTGACCCCGCTCTCAAAACCTGGACCCAAGAATATTGAAAATGCCAATGTTTTAATTTTCATTATAAAAGATGAATTATTGACCAATTCGTAGTATACTTAAATAGTGGATAAGATAAAAATCTTAATTCATCCCTCGGCTTTTTTTGGTCACAATGGATAGGGCAATGAAACAATCAAGTTACATTTGCTTTTCCCGACTTTCGGCAGGGGTTGCTGCCTTCTTCAGGGGAACTTTATTGCACAAAAAAATATAAAAAAAAATCAGTATAATAACAATTATTGTATTTCAACATTAAAAATTAGACTTACATTTTGAAAAAATATCAAAAATTGTAATAAATTTACATTGAATAAAATTTAAAATTTATGCACTTCAAAATGAAGTTCAGTCTTTTGCTTTATAAAACTTAAAACTTTCGGTTCATGTTGTTGGGGTTGTTAATGATGTGCAACGTTTCAAGAGTGTATCGCTTTGACGCGTGCCGCTCGGTTTGGAGCATTTGGACATCTTCGAAGTCTGGAGAATGGCCGTTTTCAATTATGTGACTCGCTAATGCAGTTTTCCCAGGGTTGTTAGATTTTATGTCAGATTTGTGGTTAGACATACGTTGACGAAGGAACTGTTTGTGGTGCCAATATAGCATTGATTGCAAGGATCGTTGGGTTTGCCGTTACAGTTGATATTGTATATCACATCCGTGGCTTTGTCTATATACAGTTTAACTTTAAGCTTAGCGAAAAAGAGGCTTAGTGTTTTGTTGGATTTATAAGCTAAAAGAACGTCTTTTGATTTGTTGACGACAACCTTTTTGAAGTTGTCAGTTAAACCAGGTATATACACAACGCTTTTGTAGTATCATCATTAACAACCGCAACAACATGAACTGAAAGCTTGACACACAAAACATATCCGCTGTATATTGCTCACTTGTCACTGACTAAACGTCAATTGCTTGTTTTTGTTTATTCTTTTTAAGTTTTATAAAGCACAAGACTGAACTTCATTTTGAAGTGCATAAATCTAAAATTTTATTCAACGTAAATTTATTACAATTTTTGATATTTTTACAAAATAAAATTCTAATTTTTAATGTTGTCATACAATTGTTATTAAACTGATATTTTTTTTGATATTTTTTTGTGCAATAAAGTTCGCCTGAAGAAGGCAGCAACCTCTGCCGATACGTCGGGAAAAGCAAATGTAACTTGATTGTTTCATTGCCATATTCATTGTGACCAAAAAAGCCGAAGGATAAATTAAGATTTTTATCTTATCCACTATTTAAGAATTTTTAATATAGCATTTCTTTAACTCCATGTTTTATTTTTTATCAAACACACACAAAAATATAAGCTGGTGTTCAGAGTAGCGTTGTTCTACTGTATTTGGATCGTTATATCCATAAATTAATGACCGTGTAGTAATATTTGGGTGGGATTTATTTTTCCAAATCAGTTTTTGGACATATGAATGAGTTATGAAATTGAAATAAAAACATAGGTACCTATGTATGCAACAAACCTAGTTTAATTATAATTAAATATTTCTTCAAGCTAAAATGTCTTATTACCCTGAACAAATAAAACCGCATTTATAGTTTTAAATTTAAGTCTGGGAAAGTTATGGTTGTGAGTTTTAATTGTAGTGTGTGTTTGATAGCTATATTTATAGACGTTGCAGTTATGGAGGAACTTCGAAACCTCGAGAGCTCTGAATTTTAGTTACAATGGTGGTGGCCTTATTAAGAACGATATTTTTATAAAATTATAAAATGCATTACTTTTGTTTGGGAAATCTGTTGAGGTTGAGAAGTGCGTCAAATTTCTTGTTCTGAGGATTTCTTATTTTGTAGGTCAGAAAATTTGATGTAAGAAGCCCTTAGAACAAGAAATTGAATCGAAAATACACTCTCAAGACGGTACAGAGTACAGGATAAAACTAAAATTAATTTGGGGGGCTTTGACTTGGCATAGTATGGTCGATAAGTTAGAACTTTGAAAAAAAAAAGCTCGAATTGACCAGAAAGTTGATAAAGACATTGAGGAACATGTTATGGAGTCTTATTCATTTCAAATCATGCCCATAAAATTTGTTTTTAAGGACGATAATGATACAAAAAGTCCTCAACGGATTGCTAAGAAGGTGTTTGCGTATGCAAGAAGTCATTTTTAAGATTAGACCGTCAAAAAGTCGGGCTTAAATTCTATCGAGAACTTGTGGGGAGACATCAAGGGATGGTTAAAGTAAAAAAAAAAACATTTAGATTAGAATTTTCTAAATATTGCGGAAATCTGGTTGAGTACAAGTACAAAACTATGCAAGGAAGTTTGTCTGAAATTATAAAGAATTAAGGGCCAGTTTCACAGTAAGCACTTACTGGAATAAGTTACACTTAAGGTTTGCACAATGGAACTTTTTGGTAAATTTTGCAGTCTGACTTAGTGACCCTTAAGTGCCCAACACGGGGTACTTAAGCGCAACTTATTCAGGTAAGTGTGCACTGCAAAAATTGGCTTTTTGTATCCCATATTTCGCACTTAAGTGCTACTACTATTACTGTGAAACTGGCCCTAAGGTTTTCTTACAGTATATTCACATTAACACATTGAAATTTCAAAGATTTTTAATGTTATGACAACCTTTTGTTGCTGTTCTTAATTATATTGCCAGACGAAACAATACCATTATTCTCATGCTTATATTTTTAAACATTACTCAAAGTGTACCGTAGTTCATGGGCTATTAATAAAAAAAAAACTTCTCAACTTCAACAGATTTCCCAAACAAAAGTTAAGCATTTTTATAAAAATATTGTTCTTAATTAGGCCGCCACCACTGTATATTCAGGCCCGTAGTCAGCATATTGTTTCGGGGGGGGGCTTGCTTTGAAGAATAACGTGCAATTTTATAAACAAAGAATATAAAACTATGAACATAATAATTTTTTTTTTATTGATTTTTTATATTTTTTTAAAAGAACTAAGATAGATTCAATTATTTCAAAGTTGTTACAAATAATTTTTTTTTGGTTCAACAACAAGTTTTAAGATATGACGGAGAATGCCGACTGCCGGAGTTACAATGTTATAATTTTAGTTCGTTTTCTTTTTTAAATTAAATTAAATTAAATTACATTTTTAAACTTTTACTTATTACAATTAAAACTTCGTAATTAGTATGCAATATAATTAACTTTATACACAATCAAGCAGATAAAAATATATGTTAATCGTTACACGTGACTTTTAGTTTAGTTAAAACAAAAGAGCTTTGAGTTTGGCGAAAACGAACATTTTAATTACTTTAAGTTTATATAAAACAAAAGAAAAATTAGGGCTTTTAGTTTAGCTAAAACAAAATAATATGACTTAATTCATTATTTCTTACAATTTTTTTTTTAGAGTAGAAGTAGACGCCTTGATTTTTTTTTCGACATGAGATCGATTACCTCATTACCACATCAATATCCGAATGGATAGATATCATAGCAAATCCACTTAGTCTTTGATTTCCCATAACTCTTCGGGACACCGTTTTTATTCGTTTCATCGTTGAAAAGGTTCTCTCAACACTAGCTGTTGTCACTGGATGGGTGGCCAAAACTGTTAGCAAGAAGTTGATAGCTCTAGTTTTTATCGCAAAAATCAAGAACTTTTAAAACTTCGGTGGAATCTTCAATCGACGATATTTTCCCACACCAGAGCATATATTCAGCTTTCACTGCTGACAACGAAATTGGGTTGTCAAAGTAAGGAGTTAGCTTTTCCGTTTCGATAACTCGATGATCTGCAGTAAAACCTGGAAGAAAAGCTTGAAACGATGGTAGAATGTCTTCGTTCACCATGAATCTGTCAGATAGATTTTGTATTAATGAATCTACATAGGGAACAAGGATAGAAACCCTAAAATATGCCTCAGTAGATGTTGTGTCTGGATTAGCACGTGCTGTTTGCTTTGACGAAATTCTGGTAGATCTTATTTTAACTTCAAATAAGTCTTCGGCAAGTTGCGATGCAGATTGAAAAACTTCTTTAAAATTTTTTTCGGAATGTTCCCTTATGTTCTTTAACGAATTAAGGATTTCTTTTGTAAGTTCTATCGCAGAAACAAAATCTAATGATTTCTTTTGCAGGAAAACTGATAAGGGCAGCGTTAAACTGAATAGTTTTTCACAAACAGCTAGGCTTATAAGAAAATCACCTTTTTGAACTGTTGCCAAAAGAATTGAAGATTTTGAAGACATCGCCCATGTCCTGCTCATTATTTCTTCAAGGCTTATTGAAATGCATTAGATGGAAAAGCTCTAAAAAAGAAAACAATGAACGTCGTTTCACAAAGGCACGGAAGTCGTTTTTTCCTGCTATCTGGTGCATGTTTTTTTATGACATTTTGAATTTTTTTTTAACATTATCTTATACCTAATCGTAGGAGGTTTAAGTCAATAAGTCAATACCTATGTGCGTGGGTTTGGTTTTTCAAATTTGTAAAATTTTGTATCAACTTTTCAATTTAATCGAAACGACTATTAACTCAATCACATTTTTAGAATAAATTTGTACAACATTTTCCGATTAAGTTTGCATACAAATTTAAGTAATCCTTTAATTTACCACCTCATTCATAAAGATCTGATATATTTTGTTTGGGACAAACCATCTTCAGAATTAGGTACAAGAACAGTCACATTTGTCTCTCATCTTCTTGTGACTATAAGTAGCATCTTCTGTATATAACTTCTATTTTTATTATTGGTACGAGCTAGAAAATAGATTATTACATTGAAATCCAAGAAAAAATAAAGTTAGGAACGATTGTACCTGTCCGATGCGGTGTCGCAAAATGCTCATCTTTTTTAATCACAATTCAAAAAGTACTATTTAATCCCCTACTATATGTTGATAAGTAGAGCATATGCTACCAAGAATCTTAAAGTTTAAATACCAGTTGCGCAAAGTCTCTTTTCTTATATTCTCAAACCTTTGCACCAAAAAAGATGATACTTTACCATTACGGAGACATCAAACTCAACATACGACCAAATACGACTTAATAATACGAATTTCGTAATTGGGGTGATTGACTCAAATTGATTTTCATTTTTGTTTTCGAAGTTTTCATGCAATTGTAGATCATGAATGAAAGAATACAAGATTACGACACTTCCTACGTTTTTGAAGACAAAACGTAACAACATATGTGACAGCCAAGAAAATTTGTACAGAGATGATTTTTTGTTCGCGAATTATTATATGTTTAAAATAATTTTTCATTCTAAAAACACAAAAATTATTACCGAAAAATGTTTTTAATTGTTATTCAATTGTTTTAAATTATGTTAATAGTCAAAATATGAAGCAAAAATAGAGAGTGCGATGAAAAAATTCAGATATCAGATATATTCCATTCTTGAATTATTATTTTTATTGTTGTTTTTATATCATCAAAATATAGCCCACAACATTAAAAAAAAACAATGGTAAAAAATCACTTTAATAACAAGTTCAAGTAACTTAAAGTTTTCGCACCCCTACATCTCATACAAATTTTACCAAAGTTTAGTCTTTTTTGTCTCCACTTGAGTCACGAAGCGTGTTGAAAATTACAATAACAAAGTGAAAAATCCGAAGTGTCGTAATCTTGTATTCTTTCATTCATGATTGTAGATTGTTTTTTTTTTTTTTAATAAATCTTTTATGTCTGGCTTAATGAAGTATTTAAAAATCTTAATATCGGAGACTAGTTGGTTGCAGGACCTAAAAGGCGCCCATCGAACATAATTATGTTAGCCAGGGCTGAGCGCAAATATGTATAAAATTTAGTTGAAAAACTCACCGTCCACTTTCATAGAAATTAAAGAATAAAAAATTCCAGAAAATTGGCAACCCTTAACATTTTCGTTTAGGAGCAGGAGTGTTTTTTTCTGATTTTACCATCATAGCAGCATTACCCAGTCAGTGAGTCAGAAAAGAGAGTTAATATATGCATATTTTGTATGTATAATTTATAATGAAAATATAAAACATAATTGAATAATTTCTCATCACTTTTGTTTAAGCAAGTAACCAAAGATATTATTTTTTACAAGAAATTTAGTTTGAAAAACGTTATTATTTTTTTTAGTACATTTTTTTTGTACAAAAGTTATTTTTTTTTTTTGTAGAAAAGCTATTTTTGTATGTAAAAAAAGTTATTTTTTTTTTAAATTTAATTTTTTTTTTGTAAAACTGTTAATTTTTTTTTGTAAATAAGTTAATAATATTTTTGTAAATAGTTATTTTTGTAAAAAAGTTATTTTTTTTGTAGAAAAGTGACTTGTTTTTTTGAAAAAGGTAGTTTAAATTTATTATTATATCGTAGGTATAGGTACTACATATAATAAATAAAAATATAAATTCTAGTGTGGTAAATTTTGCATGTATCCCTTTATCCTCCGTTCCTTTTCTACCCTCCCAACCTCTGTAAACACGCACTGTGACTGTACACAACACAACATATCAACCGAAAATTCGATACTCTGCTGTCGTTGTGCTCTGCAGTCTGCACCTGCCAATAAAAGACCTACAAACATGTAGCTCATTATTAATCATCGTTTATTTGTCATTCTTTCATTCTCTTCTTAGGGGCCAGTTATAGCTATCATTGAAAACCATCATTGAAAATATTAATTGTCAATTTTGAGAGATTTTGAAGAAAAAATAAATGATTATTTTGATGCCATAGTAAAGCTAATTGACATAATAATTATTTCTAGGTAAAACAAAATTGAATTTGGCACAACTTTTCTCATAAAATTACTTTTATTTTTACAATGATGAACTACCTTACAAATGATCATTGAAAAAATTAAAAGCTACGTTTTGGGGAAGATATGGATCAAAATGGATTTTTTTTGAAGAGAAATAATTTTGAAGTCGTAAGCTATATTTCTGCATTAAAATAATCTATAATTATACTTTCGAAGGGTCTCAAAATCAACACCTAACTTTTTCAATGATGGTTTTCAATGATAGCTATAACTGGCCCCTTACTTCTTTGGTAGCACAAGCAAATTGCACAAGCACGAAACATCGCGCAACCAACAATTCGATATGCTGCTATGTTCATCGCTTACAAAGATATGTTCATTTTAATTTTGTAGGTAGCTTCTTCAAATTTTTCGCAAAATGCCCATACTACGCTTAAGTTCATTTTCATTTGTATTCATTTGTCTTTTATTCATTTTGGTAACACCAACCATAATTTGTGCAAAACGAGCCTATAAACATTTTCAATGTTAAAAAAATCATGACTTGAACGCCAATAATTCTGCAATATTTTAATCATGAACTGCTCTGTTTAGCAACTGACTTTTTTGGGCTTACGAACAGAATATTGAAAATTTGATTTATTTTGTATATACATTCATATTTATATACAGAGTTCAACTGTAGGTATACAATTTTGTTGGATTGGTTTATAAGCTTAAGACAAGTTAGAATAAACATTAAAAAATGCTATTAAGTTGACAAAAAATGAGAAGGAATATTGGAGTTGAGACAAGCATCTAAGATAAGGAATCAAATAAAACTCAGAAAAACTAAGATAAAGCTGCAGAAGCTGTCAAATTGTGTACCGTGTGCGTGTGCAGAAATAAAGCGAGTGAGGGACAGTAAGTAACGAAAAAAGAAATATAAGACACCTTTTACAAACTTTTCGAGTCATTGTCATTGTAATTCGGAAATTTATGATTCAAGTAGGATTATAGGTACCGACCTATTTTATATTTTTATTTCATCAAGCATGAGTGTTTTCATTTTCAACAAAGCTCAATCAGCATATTTTTCACATTTCACCCTAAGCTTTTCTATTTCAAATTCAGTAAATTCTTTTTGAAACTTCGCCGAAACTTGCGAAATAAGAACTTAAAAGCTTTCGTTTTCCATTTGAAATGTCATCCCACATAAGGAAACCCACAACCAAGAATATATAGGAAACCAAATACATACCATAATAGATATCGTGAGTCACCCACATATCAGATAAAAAAATATTTAAATCAACATAATATTTGTATGAATAGAACACAATATGAGCAGGCATTTAGAACATTTTAGTGGTGTCGTTAGATTCTTCAACATTTTGGGCCAGCCCCCCTCTCAGCGCTCCAGTGGCGCAATTGGTTAGCGCACGGTACTTATAATCAGTAACTTGTGTGTGAGAAATGCCGGGGTTGTGAGTTCGAGCCTCACCTGGAGCAGCGTTGCTTTTTTTTTTTTTAATTATGGTTGATGGTTGTTTCTTAGGTTTTGTTCTTTTTATTTCCTATGAAATTATTCAAATTATTTACTTACGAAAATGTGTTTGCGGTGTGCCCTTTTGCAAAATGGATCCAACAAAAGTTAAATCTTTTTTCACAGTTTAAATGCTATGTGTCGTTTGCTTATTTTATACGCAACTTAAATATTAAATAAAAACACTCATGTTCTACTTTTACCATAATGTGCATAGGTTCTTAATACATTATGTTTGAATGTTGAATTTAAATGTTTAAGATTCGTCGTAGCAAACGAGGCTTTAAAGAAATAAATACATCGATACAATTGACAATTGAATTTGAAGAAAAAAAGAATTTAACTTAAAATGTTCTAATTCAATTAATGCTCATATGGCCTCATATCTGTCATCATAATTAAGCAAAACACTTGGAGTTTTGAGGTCACTTGAGCTTTAAATTGAATTATATTAAGTCACTCCACTGAAACAGAATTAACTTTTTTTTTCTAAAACTTCTTCATCTTCGTTATTTAAAATTTAATTTTATTACTATTATTGTTATTATTATTTTAAATTTAATGTTAACATTTTATTTTCTAGTGCCAAAAATAATCATTTAAACTTTGACCTTAAATATAAAAAAGCCGATTTGTCGAGGAATAAAGTTACTTTACCTTAACTATTTTTAACAAAACTTCGTATATGTACATTATTTAATTGTATATGTATTTAAATAAAAGTTGAAAATTCTTTAAATTGCGAAAAGAAAAAAATATTTCCTCAAAAAAAGTGTTAATCCTATTATTTTTTTTTTTTTGAAAATAAGTGGTTATCTATCAATCGTTAAATATTCTATTTTTGACAAAAATATCATAAATTCAAATTTGTGGAATTTCAAAAAACAATATTGCGGTCGTTTTTTTTTTTTTTGCTAAAAAGAAAGAAGTTTTTATATTAAATTATTTCATTATTTTCGATTTTAATGTCTTAACAATTATTATTTTTCTATTTAATAAAATAGCTTTTCACAGCCTCTAGTCCATCAAAATCTTTTCCATACAAATATATTTGTGAAGCTAATAATATGTACTAGCATCGCCATCGCCAGTGGCCGAATATTCGGTCAGAGAAACAGACCCCAAACTAATGGATAAGTTATGGATTCTCTTTTTTTACTAATTTTGAAAATGTTAGAAAAGCAAAACTAATTAAAAAAAACATATAAATTCACGGATACGTTAATTTCTGTAGCATTCGTTAAAATTTTGTCTTGAACTTTAAAAAAAAAAAAAAAAAAAAATAAGGCTCAGTTAGTTATTTTTTGTTCATTAACTATTAGTCTAGGAAAGATAAGAAATTTAATATGGGCAAACGGGGACAAACTAACTCATGAAATTTAATTGCTGGTATCGACGCAGATATTTTACAACATATCTAAAGTCCCCCAAAATCCCTAAATTGCCTTTTTGTATAGACGCATTTTAAAAGGCGGAGAGGGGAGGGAGGCGGGAGTTTGTCAAGTTGAAAATTTTTTTTGTAATACAATCAAATCATATGACACGTGTTTTAAGGGTGCTTTTCAACGCTGATTCTAAAGAGACCAAAACTGAAAAGATACATGTATCCTGTGGAAAGTTAATGTCATTTTTATGGAATGGTCACTTTTTTAAAGTACAACAAATAATATATTACTCAAAACCATTTTAAAATAATGGGATTTTAATGAAATTCGGTATTAACGTTTAATTTGGTATGTTTACTAAGAATCGAAAGAGTCCCCAAAAATATCTGTGGTTAAAGGGTGTTTTTTTGACGGAGAGATGCAAAAGAGTGATTATTATCATAACATCCATGCACAAATTCTGAAACTAAAAATGAAATTTGCTAAAAATATTAAATTCATATTGACAGCCAAGAATCAAAAGAGTCCATATAAATATCTAAGGTCCAAGGATGATTTTAGGGGGTGTAATGTTTGACCTGCTTAAGGGAAAAAACATGAAGCTGAAAATCGCTGCATCCGAGGTTTTTTTTTCTTTTAAAGTAGCAGACCTCGAAAAGTATCAATGATATTGGAAAATTTCAAATACAAAAATGTTGTGCAAAAAATTTCCAAGGGGCGATGTCCGTTACTTTTTCAAATTTGCATCCCGTTATATTTTTTTTTAAATTAGTTTTTAACATTTTAAAAAAACTTTTTTTTTTTTTTAAACGAGCAGATAGACCAAACTAAAGGTTAAAAAGTCTGTGTAGAACAGACTTTTTCCTAGAGGCGATATTCCTTAGTTTTTTTTTTTATTATTAAGCATTTTTAACAATGAAACAAAAAAAAAGAATAACAGAACTTAAACCCCTTATAACTTCGGATCAACGAATGCTACGTAAAAAAAAGTACACAGAAGAATTTAGTCTTCCAATCTCTAGACCCGATGTTTTTTTTTTCATGTTCTTAAGCCATTTATTTTTGCCTAGCATTAGGTATAATAAAACGAAAAAAATAACAAAAAGGCCAGTCGGTAGGTTTTTTAATTTGCAAAAAAATACCGCTCGAATTTTATGATTAAAATTGGTAAATGGGTTGTCTCCGAGTTTAGAAAAAAATCGCCACGACTTTAATTGTTGTGCGTCAGCCGCAATTTCGAAAAACGCGATTTAGCTTATATCTCGAGAACGACTTATCGTATAATTTTTTTTATATACAGGGTGTCCCGTAAAGGATGGTCAAAACTGAACATGGTGATAGGCCAGGTCATGACCTTTCAGAATTTTGCAACTTGTTCATACAGAGTCGAAATGGTTTTCGAGTAACGGCTATTTTTCGAAATTTAAAAAAAACTACTTTGAACCAGTTTTTTGCTCGCCCTGTCCAGAATGTACTTTTGTTTCTTACAATTTTTACATTTAAACTTTGGTTAATAGTTTAACTTATTTTACCGAATAAAAAAATGTTCATTTAAATCACCATTTGCCTACAAACTAAAACATAAACTCGAACTTTGATCAAACTTAATTTTTGACCTCAATCTTCTTAAGCGCTCCATGAATAAAATTCGTATGATACAATACAGGTTTTATATTCCAAAAATATTCCGTTTTTCTGTAGTTTTTAAAAAGGTATAAAACTTGCTAAGGCGGTACTCAGATAGAAAGTTATAACCATTTGAATCCAATAAAACAGGTAAAAAATAAAACAAAAATAAAACATTTTGTTCAAGTATATCGATAAAATTAAAATATCTTTTCAAATATAACTCCGACAAAGCTGAATTTTGGTATCTGCTCGTTTAAAAAAAAAGTAAATTTTAAAATGTTAAAAACTAATTTAAAAAAAATTTAACGGGATGCAAATTTGAAAAAGTAACGGACATCGCCCCTGGAAAATTATTTGCACAACATTTTGGTATTTGAAATTTTGCAATATCAGTGACACTTTTCAAGGTCTGCTACTTTAAAAGAAAAAAAAAAAAGGCAGCGATCTTCAGCTTCATGCAAAAAACAGTCCTTTTTGCTTCGAAATTATTCTAACTTTTTTTAGGGTGCTTGTAGCATAGTGGTTTTTCTTTTATTAGATTCGGCGTTAAAAAACAAAAAACACCTTTAAATCATATAGCATATGGCATATGTACTATCTCGATTACATGAAAATATAATTTTTCGTAAGCCCTTACCTTTTGCTTCGTTTAGGGCAGGTCAAACATATACTCTCTAAAAAAACTCTTTGGATCGAGTTATTTTCATGGACTCTTGATACTTATAAACCATGACATACTTAATATTTTTAGCAAATTTGATAAGTGTCAAAATGTTATGGTTATAATGACGCACTTACATATCGCCCTAAAACACCCTTTTACCTCAGATAGTTTTGGGGACTCTTTTGATTCTTAGTAAACATGCCAAATGAAACATTGATACCAAATTTCGATAAAATCCCATTATTTTAAAATGGTTTTGGGTAATATTTTACTTGTTGTACTTTAAAAAAAGTGATCATTCCATAAAAATGACATTAACTTTCCACAGGATACATATATATTTTCAGTATTGGTTTTTTTAGAATCAGAGTTTAAAAGCACCCTAAAAACATGTGTTATATAATTAGATTGTATTACAAAAAATTTTTCAATTTTACAAACTCCCGTCTCCCTCCCCTCTCCACCTCTTAAAATGCGTCTATACAAAAAGCCAATTCGGGGATTTTAGGGGACTTTGGATATGTTGTTGAGGATAAAATTTTGCGTCGATACCAGCAATAAAATTTCATGAATTAATTTGTCCCTGGTCCGATTCTATCTTTTTTTTGACTATATCAACAGTAAACCTTAATTCATCTAAAGCACACATTACACTACTTATTCTCTTAGGCCCGTTTGCTGATACGAAACATAAATGTTCAAGTTCAACATAAGCGCTTATGTTCTACTTTTTCCTATTTTCTAAGCATTAACTGTCACACGAGTTCGTATGTTGAACTTAAATGCTTACATTTCGTATCAGCAAATGGACCTTGGTTAACCAAATTTTGTTCTGCTTGAATTATCAACATTTGAATTTCTAAATTAAATTCGAGATTGCTTACACTCTGGCGTATACGTACTTTTTTTATTTCTAAATTAAATAAATGACCAACTGTATAGCTTTAAAATAAAAAAATATGATTCAAAGTTGTTTTCTCGTGATAACACTTGCAGTTAGGCTGCGTAGCTTTCGCTCCGTCATATTTACATTGAAGGTTTTGAACACAAGTGGTTGTTGTTCATTCAAAACCTTCAATATAAAAAATATGAACATATGTTTCAACTTAATAAGTTCAAAAGGGACGGATATAATTAAAGTGATTTGTTGCATTTTTAAAAGTAAACAACATTTATGTCAAACAAACATTACGCTTTCTTTTAGTTAAACCTTTGTATATGAAAACTATAGTAATATCATCAACATCGACGACTACTGAGTCACGTAGTGTCGAAATCCACAAACTTCTCTCAATACTTTTTGTTGAGGAAACAAATTTGAAAGTCAAGATCTAACTCCCTTATTTCCCTTACAATATAACTAGTCTTACTCTTTCTAAACATTAATGTCTACGCTGTCAAAATTATAAAACATGTTGCAGACACGCACCACACCAGCCGTCGAAATCCATCGTAAATAAAAACGACTCCATGATAATACTATAATTTTCATAACAAAGGTTAAACCAAATATTGTGCTAAATTTGAATTTTTTGGCGAATAAACATATGCACAAAATTCAAACAACCATTGCTCTTTTTAATGCTTGAAATGAGTTGCATGAGCGGGATAGAGGATACAAAAAGGAAGTTTAAATTCTGTCAAAAAAAAAAAAATTGTAAAACATTCAACATTTCAAAATTTTACCAATTTTGAATTATTGGATTCTAGAATTTACTTATCTTGGACCCTTAGTGAAAGTAAACATCCTGAATCACTGTTACATTCAATTCCCATTTGTGCAGGCAAATATGTTCCTTTTGGAATATGTTTTAGTCTTTGTTTGCTCTCAGCAATAATATCGAATTTTACCAAAAATGTGCTTTAATAGTAAAATCAGATTGTAATTATTTAAGAACTGATTGATTGTTTACTTTCACGAAATCGCAGGTGATCAGGAAATATAAAGTTGAAGGCTCCCTATTCAAACGCGAATCATTCGGCGCAGCGGAGAAACATTCGCCGTTGGTGTGGGCACTCTCATTTATTATCATATGAATAAATTTTGAAAGACCATGTTTGTAAATAAATTTTGACTGGGGAATGTTTCTCCGCCGCAATTTTTCACGGTGGTTTGAGATATTCTGATATGTTAATATATTTAGCGGCCCTGGAAAATAAGCAAATAAAGCCGATAACAAATAAACTTCCACTTCACACAAACTCGCCTTTTTTCAATTACTGTCAAACATTATTTATGTTCAAACGGTTATAACTGTCTATTTAAACATAACTTTGTCAAGTTTAATACCTTTTTTGAAACTACAGAAAAATAGGCAATTTTTGAAATATAAAACCTGTATTGAGCCATACGAATTTTATTCAGGGGGCTCATCAGAAGATTGAGGTCAAAAATTAATTTTGGCAAAGTTCAATATTAACTAATAATTTGTAGGCAAATGGTGATGCCAATCAAAAATAATTTACTCAGTAAAGTTAGTGAAACTATAAGTGAATTTCTTAATGCAAAATTTGTAAAAAACAAAAATCAATTATGGACAGGGTGAGCAAAAAACTGGTTCAAAGTTAGATTTTTTCAAATTTCAAAAAATAGCCGTTACTCGAGAACCGCTATGATTCGGTATGGAAAAGTTACCAAATTCTGATAGTTCATCACCAATTTCAGTTTGGACCATTGTTAATGGGACACCCTGTATATGTACGTACTCGTACATACAAAATATTTATTTTTTTAATTTTAAAGCTTAGGGCCAATTTTTCAATAGACAGATAAGCAGTCAGTTAGTATTTAACCCTCAGTTAGAGCAAAAATCTATTTTTCAATTGGCAGATATAACTTATTTCTAGGAATAGGAACAGTAAATTTATCTGGTCATTGAGAATTCAGATGAATATATTCATAGGAATTAATATTTTCAAAGTCAAACATTGCTGTTTGTCAACATTGCTTTGAAATAAACGTTAAGAGCCAATTTTTCAATAGCCAGTTAAACATCAGATAGTACTAATTCTTCGAATAAAACAAAAATTTGTACCTGTTGCTAAAGTATTTATTCCCGTGATAGCTTAACTGATGATTGAAAAATCAAAAACATATACAAACATAAATGAAAGTGACATTCAAATTATAGTATTCTATAGATAATTTTGCCTCAATTGAAAAATTCAATTTTATTATTCGATTGTTAAAGAGCCAAATAACTTTATTCTTCCAGTAAATAACTGACTATTTAAATGACTTTTGAAAAATCGTCTCTTAGAGATGATTTTTAATCATCAGTTAACAAACAAATTTTTGTTTTATTCGAAGAATAAGTACTATCTGAGGTTTAACTGGCTATTGAAAAAGTGGCCCTTAGTCTACTGAACTTCATTATTTATGTATTTCTTATGGAAGTTATTTTTGGTCAAAATTTTCTGTGCTTGACGGTAATTAAAAATTTTCCACCAAAAATCCAAATCAGCAATGGTCATCGTCTCTCAAAATTTTAGACATCTTAACCCAACCCTTAAAATTGAAAAAATCATTTATCTGGAAAAATTCAATGTCCATTAAATGCTTTAACAGCTGTGGGACAAAAACCTTTCCAACGTTATATAATTTATGTAGTTCCGTTGAGTATTTACAGAGAAAAGTGTACCGATATGTACACTAAGCGTATTAATATACATATATAGATATTGTGAATCTAATTTTCTGTGTGAAATATATTTTTTTTTTTGATTCTGAGACCAAAAAGGTTTCTCTTTGGATAATGATACATGGCGTATGAGTGCTTTTCTCACTGAATTTGAAGGACTAATTCGCCCAAAAACCTTTGGCTAGAAAATGTAGCGGTGAATCTTTTTTGAATTTGGTAAAAGAACAAATTTAGCATCTTATTATTTTTAAATAATTTGCAAAATTGTAGACAAATTACATAAAATCAGTTTTAAATAAAATATAATGTAGCTTTTAAACAGCAATTTAAAAAAAAAATATTATTCAAAACCATAACAAAAATGTCTGCAATAGAAATCTAAATCTAGAAAATACTAAGCTTTTTATCAAAATAATAATAAATAATGAATAATAAACTGTTTAATAACACTGGACCACAATGGCGCCACATATGAAGATCAAAATTAAGTAGGTATACTTTGTATGTAAATACTATATTTAACAGTTAATTTTGAACTCATTTTAATCAACATTCTCTTTAGAAAACCCTTACACATTTGGTAGACAATTTTTAATTTTTATAAGATAAAATAAATATTTGCAATATAATACTTTTACCTAAAATCACTTTTTGAAATAATTCCCACATTTCTTTTAGTTTTACTTTTAAATTTGTTACCTTCTAGCAACACTTCATAAAATATTCTAATAGAACGTTTGAATACAATATTTTAACACTTCCTGACTAACTTGTTTTTGTTTGTAAATTGCTTCAATGCATCAAATCAAAATTAATTATGAGAATATTTTACGGCCTGATTAAGAATTATTCTTCAGAGAGGTGCTATGCGAAGCGCAGCGTTAAAGATATAAAATAATGAGCTAATATTTTTTACTTTGCGGCGTCATCGGCATAGTCGCCGTTGGCTTAAAAATCTGCACTACTTTTTTTCTATATATTCTAACACGGATATGTAAATGTTGTTAACGTTAGTAGCTATCTATTTAATTAATAATAATTATAATGATTGTTAGTGTGGCTAAATAGCTTACAAAATTATTCTCTTTTATATTCTATACTCTACATTTTATTTTAACTCAAGTATCACATATACTCCGTTATGCAATAGAAGAATAATCTTATACATATGTATATTAATTTAAGAGAAATACAAACAATAACAATAGATTTTTGAGTCAGAAACAGAATTAAGAATCAACAAAAGAATAATGATGCAAATTTATTATTAAAGACCTACGGTGTTTAGCATTATTCAGACGTTATTTTATTTTGATTAAAAATATTATATAATTATTTAATATGAAAATGACATAATACAAAATAATATTAAAACATGTTGTTAAAAATGAAAAAAATTCTAAATTTATTAACTTTGAGTTATTCACAAAAATAGAGGATGGGATCGTATAAACCTGCTCTTACTGTTCAAGTTTATAGGGTGTTAGTCTAGATAAAAAAAAATATATCTTTGATAACAATGTAATATCCGTTTTTTTTATTTGCCCGCACTGAGGGCTTAGATGTATTTCTATACCAAAAGTTACTTTAGTTCATCAAAATATATAGCGAAGCAAATTATAGTTACATTTAACAAGCTGTATCTTTGTGAAAAATGGTCAGATTGAGATGAAACAAAAAGCATTCTTAAGATTCATATTTCTGGTTTTCAATTTTTGGAGTAAAGTACGAATGATCGACAAAAAAAGGTCGACTGGTCAAAATGTCAAATTTAAATTGCCGTCAATTTTTTGGTCGACTAAAAAAGTATCGACATTATGAAATCTCGACTTGACGAAACGTCAACTGCGTTGAAAAAAGTGGAGCAAAACATCGCCTTGTCGATATTTTTTCTCAACAAAATTGTACGAAATGCCGACTTTTAAAATATCGACTTTTTGAGTTTATGAGTGTATTTAGTTTGTGAATACACCATAAAACGACAAAATGGGCACGACCGGATTGCACAAATTTGCTCTCGTAGCGAACAACTTCAACGTAGCTTGAAATAGACAATGTACATATGTATTGGTTATTTAACATTATGATATCATTAAAATAAGTTTTAAAAACAAATTTAAAATATTAATTAATTACTATAAATTCATATAAAATTGTTATTTTAATAGCTTAAACAGATAGATCTCGAAATAAAAGAATGCTATCTGATTTGTTTGATAAAATTATATAAAAGAAAATTAAAATCGTTAGAGCTGTTTTCTTAAAGATTAATTTTGTATTTATAAAAATTCTTGAACATTTTTAAATATGAAAGTTGGTATGCTTACTTTAGTATTTAACAAAATAACAAACAAATTCATTAACCCGTTTTCAAGATGTTGAATTTTCAAAAAAAAAATCAATATTATTTTAAAAATCCAAAAATAATTTTTTTGAAAATTTGTACATGCAAATCAGAGATCAGAAATAACTGTCAACCTTTATTTTCAATTGGTTTCATTCAGAGAGTTACTAAATTGCTTAAGAAAGATTCTGGTTTCGGGTTGAGATTATAAGTCGTACTAATAATCGCTTAAAATAAAGTGCACAGGCGAAAACGCCTTTTCGACTGTGACTTGAGTTACTGGGACGCCAAGCACAACCAATGAAAAAGCCCAATAACCATGCGGAAAGCATGCATCAGTACTTACAAAATACTAACGGACATTCTGATTGATAAATTGCAGATGTGATGTATTTTTTTCTCTCAGAGATAAATCTCACTGGTTGACCGTTACCTAAAAAAAAAAAAATAAAATAAAGGTTGCTGTCAGACCTTGACCTGTTTTTTTGATTGTTGAGAATAAAGGTTATTGAGTGACCATTATTGAATATGACAACAAATAACCAGTGTTGCCGTTTCGACCTGTTTCATGTCAAAATTGACAAGATTCCATCGCCGTTGACATGAAATGAAATACAAATCTTGTCAAAAGTGTTTTGACTTGTTTTTTGACATTATTTAATAATTCAATATGCAACTAAACTTTTTATTAAAATATTTAAAATACATTTCAACTTCAGTGTAGGTCGAGTGTAATGTGTTATACTATGAACTGCAATCAATGAATTTACCTTTGAATATCATGGAGTTTATACTCATCTATAAATAAAAAAAATATACAAAAAATCGAAGGAAGATTGTATAAGTATCCGTACACAAAAAAAAACACAAAATAAAACAGATACCCCTCGTACACTTTTCTTCTTGTTATTACTTCGTCTGCTTTGTTGATTTTTTTTTTGCGACAGTCAATGCGTTCGTCAAAAATTTAAAATCTCGATTTGGTGTATGTAGCGACACCTAGTGAGGTAGTCACTTTTCTTCGTGGTTCCTCTATGTGTATAAACTCAATGATAATATGGAGTACAGCCTAACAAAAACCATTCCCAAATCCCAATCATATGCTGTCATTCTGGTTTAGCTGCACAAAACAACTGATTTTGCTTTACAAACTAATCCTTATCTGGGAGCAGAGTGCTTAGAAAAACTTAACGAATTGAAAATCAAATTGGTAGTGAGCGACCGAGAAATTCATATTTTTAGAAAAAAACTGCAAAAGTTTTATTATTAAACTAATAAAAGAATTACAGCAGAGAGTGCCAAAAAATCTAAAAATTCTCAAACAGATCAGCATGCTTTCTGTCGACACATGCCTTTCCCAACACAAAAGCTTATTGCTTCTAGTTCTGGAAGAGATGAAGGTTGAGCCTGATTCAAAAGAAAAGATTTTAAGCCAGTGGAGCAATCTTTGTTTCATAAAATGGAAAAACATAAAGGAGAGAGTGCCTTTCTGGTGCGAAGTTTATTCGTATAAGAATGCCAGTGGAGAAAATCCATTTAAAGAGTTGGCGAAGTTTTCTATATCAATATATTAGTTTGCCAATTTCCAATGCAGAAGTAGAAAGAATTTTTAGTCAATTAAATTTGATCAAAACGAAACAAAGAAAGTAGAAACAGAATGCAGCTGTTGTTAACTAATTCTCTTTTGATGATAAGAAATCATTTGCACAATAAAAACTGGTGCAATAACTTTGGAATTCCTTCAAAAGTTAAAACAAAAGTTGGAACATAATATGCTATATACAAAAATATAGATATAACCAATGAAATTGAATGTGATAGTTCAGATTTTAAAGATCTTTAACTTTATGTACCTTAACTTAAGTACCTATGTACCTATTTTTATATAATAATAATTTATGAAATATTATTTATTTTAATTAACTCGTTGAATTGAAGTTGAAATACTTTGTTTTGTTTATAATTAATAAAATGTATTTATGTTATCATCAATATTTGGTATTTTGATATTTGACTTTTTTTTTTTACTAGAAACAAAATTTTCAAATATTTGACTTTTTTTGTTGACTTGATTTGGAAGAGACAAATAAAGTCAACAAGTCAGATTTGACTTTATTTGGAATTTCGACTTGGCAACACTGCAAATAACAGTTATTAAAGAACCTTTCAAAAGGTTGAGATTTATTTCTGATCTCTGATGCAAATTTGAATTGTAAAGGAGCTCTTGTTTAAAAATTTTGGTTGAATATGTATAGCTTTCAACGAGAAATTTGAAAAACAAAAAATCGGTTCTATGGCAGGTTCCAGATTAATAACCGATATTGGTCAATTTTTTTTTTAAATGTTGAACATACTCTTAATAGTGACTCATAATTTTCAATGTTTGTATATTGGTTGGCAGGTACCGTTATTTTTAGAGATAAGAATAAAATTTCAATTTCCCCTCTAGTGAATCCCGTAAGAACTTTAAGTCCAAAAGTTTTGAAGAAAATAGTGGTTAAGGCTGCAGGTCGAGAAACAGACAGACAGACAGAAAGACAGATAGACAGACAGACAGAATTGCGGAACCCACTTTTTTCGCGTTCTTTATCATGTTAGGTAAAAATATTATCTCTAGTTCAATTTTTTTAACGAATCCAAAACTTGACCTATAGTTCTTATAACGCAAGTAAAAAGTAACACAAAAACACGGGAGGCCTCAAAAATATAAAGGGTGGGAAATAATAATATGCAAATAGAGGCCAACCTAAGGGATTAATCACATTAATAAAAAAATAGTTTGACAACATTTAACCCACATTCTTCAAAATCGATTTTCTGAAACTGATGCTGGTCAAAAACAGCTATTGGGTGACTAGTTATTAAGTTAATTATATTTTACCAAAAAAAATTGACTCTTCTTGTGGCAAATTTTATTTATTGTCTTGGACATCTTTCGTTGGGTAGTTTCATTGTTTTTCAAAATTCTGATAATTTTCATGCATGCAATTTTATTTTTTTTTTAAATCTCAAAATAATCATTTAAAAAAGATGTCATCTGAAACACACATTTTATTTCAGAACAGAAATTTAATTTTTGTTAAACAAAATACTGTTGATTTCGTGTATTACCAACCCATCACACATTTTTAATATATTTTTTAATTTCGTTCTTTTGCAGGTGTTACAAACTAACACGCCGACGGCACACACAAATGGCCATGTCACATCACAGAAAACATTTCACAACACACGTTGCACACGACATCACAAGCCCCACCAACATCACAGTCATGGCCGTAAATCAGAATCCGTTCTTTCCACAGATTCAGATATTCGATTTACAAGACGAAAAATCGGCGATAGTCAGAAGTGTGGTTGTGTGGTGATAACAGGTTTTCTAGTCGCTCTTCTTGTAGCTGGAGCGTTTGTTTATATTGGATGTAAGTTGAAAAATCTTTTAAACTTTAATCAGAAACCTAAACCTTTATTCTTCCTAGATACCTATTTCAAACCAGAACCCTTACCAGATCGAACGTTTCGAGGGAGGTTTCGAGTTGTGAATGATAAATGGTCCATGGATCTGGCGGATCAAATGTCAATAAGGTTTCAACACAAGTCAAGGGACTACCGAGAAAGAATAAATCTGCTTTTGAGGAGATCCGATTTAAGGGAGCCTTTTGAGGGAACTGAAATTTTGGCACTTGATGGGTAAGTTCGACCTCGTTTAATTCTTGCATTTGTTGTTTACATATTTTTTTTCTTATAGAACTGATGATACCAATGACATCCTCGTCCATTTCAATGTAATCTTTGATCCCTATATCGGACTAGTATCAACTGCTGATCTTCTAGCTATTTTTACCGAAGAAATTACAGCTCAAGACAGAAGGTACTTTGCCAATATGACAGTTGATCCGGAGAGTTTGACAATCAAAGAAGTTACTGGACTAATTGAAGAGCCTATTATGTCATCGTCACCTTTGGAAAAAGATGATGATATTCCAATTGTAGTAACGACCACTCCTAGACCGCCAAGATACTGTGAACCTCTCAAGCTAAACTATTGTCGTTCGATAGGCTACAATTCTACAACGTACCCAAATCTTTTAGGCCACACTTCCATTACGGAAGTGGAGGCTGATGTTATTGCTTTTCGTGAAATGGTCGATGCTGAGTGTTTTCGAGAAGCTTTTGACTTTGTCTGTCGACTTCTGCAACCACCCTGCGATTCGCATGGCCAATTAGAACCAACGCCTGGGGTAATGTGCCGGGAATACTGTCAAATTTTTATGAAGGGTTGTGGCAATCGCTTGTTGCACAGATTCAAAAAATTCTTCGATTGTGAGGCATTCCCTGAATCAACCGGAATGCAGTCTTGTCACCACAAACCCCGATGCTCTGAAGATTTGCAAAGCAATGCTCTATCACCAAGACTATGCGATGGAATCGGTGATTGTCCAGATCTTTCAGACGAACGATCTTGTTCGTTTTGTCCAGCGAATTCATTGTATTGTGGTCGTGGTAGGGCTTGTATATCAAAGAAGGCTCGATGTGATGGAAAAGCTGATTGCCCCGATGGCTCAGATGAAAAAGATTGTCGTAAGTATACGGGTGTAGTAGGAGCGGGTGGAGTTTTAATGTATTGAAGTTCTCCATACATTAATCGTTTCTTTGTTTGGTTTTAGTATCAATAGCCCCTTTGGCATCAGATTTAATTAAACCAGAACCTTTGGTGCCATTTCAACCAAGATTTCATTCGGAAGGATTTGCTGTGTTCTCAGAGAAAGGAACTGTTGGAAAACTTTGTGCTGAAGGTCTGGATGGTGGAGAAAAAGATACAGTGAGACAAACTGTTGCCGAGTCCTTGTGCAAGTCTCTAGGTTATGAGTAAGTTTCTATGCGAATGGATGTGGTTTTTCGGAATGTTTCGTTTTTAGTCGAATTCGTTAGGAAATTATATTGACCGTCACAATTTGTCTTGATTTGACAGCTTAATTCTCCAAATTGAGAACCACAAATTAATTTGGTTTTATTTTTTGTACGCCCTTAGATCGGTTCAGCTGTTTGAAATCCGCAACGATACAGAAATTCTTAAGGACTATGTGCGAGTTCTTGACCCACATGCTCCAGAAATATCCTTCATCCGGACAACATGTCAAAACAAGAGAGTGCTCTATGTTAGCTGTGGTGAATTGCAGTGTGGAGTTCAATCGGTGTTATCACCAAAACATACTTCCCTACCGAAGATGTCGTCGCCTGGAGATTGGCCATGGCTTGTTGCCCTCTATAGAGAAGATACGCATGTTTGTGATGGAACTTTGGTGAGAACGTTTTTATTTAATATTTGAAAGAATAGCCAATATTTTTAGGTAACCATTACAGGTCTCTCGTGATTGGGTCCTTACAACAGAATCCTGTTTCCAGGGACAACCCCGAGCAACTTGGATGGCAATTTTTGGTACTGTACGATTGAACGCTAATGCTCCATGGACACAACGTCGACGTGTTATAGGTTTGATTAAAAGCCCCGTTGAAGGTTCTACAGCAGCTCTAATCCGTCTCGAGACTCCGGTAGTATTTTCTGATTTTGTTCGACCTGTTTGCTTGCCTGATGAATTGGATAAGAAATTGCGTACAGATTACCAAAGAAGAACGTTGACTCCGAAAGCTGAGAAGCTAGAGGGTGAACGCCATCAATTGCGTGACACATCTGCCAAAGCACAGATATCAGCCCGAGAAACACAACAGTTCTTCGTTGCTCCGTCACTAGAAAAACCTATCCTAAGTACTGATTCATCTGATATTGATAGTTCAGAAAGTGATAGCTTCGTCGGCTCACGAGTACCACGGGCTGTTGAACCAAGCCCATTTCAATCATATCCCCTGCCAGAGAGTGTGCCTCAAATGCAATATTACTCGCAGAAGGCACGTTCTTTGGGTCAACAGCAGAAGTTACCTGTTAACTATGTGACAACAGCACGATCGGCTGAACAGACACAGTGGACAAATTGCAATACGCTTGGTTGGTCCAGGCAGCGGGATCATCTACAGAGAGTCCAATTGAAAATTGGTGACATGTCCGCATGCGAGAATGTTTCAATTGCGACGGTGAATAGTATGTGCACGGAAGCCACATTCCAAAAACACGATTGCACGGTGAGTTATAATAAGTTATTTATGTGTTCATAAAATCTTATGGCACGCTTTAAATTTAAAACATGTAGTACCTTCCTTGGAAAGTTAATGTTTTCGGTTCTTATCGGTGCCAATTTTGATTTGTTTTTTTTTTTCTATTTTTCCTAAAATAAAACGCTTATCTTGAAAAAAAAAAAAAAAATAAACTAAAAGCGAACTATCAAGCGAAGTGTTTCATGTAGTACATAATATGATAGGTATGTTGTTTCTTGGTAGAAAAATCCATAGCTAAGCTACATGCTACACTCGCTTCACTTATTAGAGTGGGTATGCAACAAATGTGTGTCTGAATATCTGCAGTGTTAGATATAAACATGATCTTCTTCTTCTTCATTTAACCGGCGGCGATTGTCATGATCTCGAGGGGGACCAAAACTCTCCCACTCAACTGTTTCACCTAAGATTCCACTTGTGGGTTCGGTATAAACATGATAACTCCATAAAACGTCTATGAAGTTGGCAGGGCAACCATCACTTAGACTTAGAGTAACGGGGCTAACGCAGTAATTTGCAGTCTGTTTTGCATTTCTATTCCTGATTTTACAGTTGAAAATAAAGTGAGTGTAATCGAGTGACCAGCTAACTTCGCAGTGAAGATACAAGGTCACATAGTGTATTTCGAGAACTAAGCATGCTAGAGACTTGAAGTAAGGCTCCAAATTTGCAGTTTATTTTGCATTTCAAGAAATTCTAGTTCCAAACTTTGAAGTCGTCAATTTGAAAAAAAAAAAACTCACACTGCCCTGCTGACTTCACTGTGGAGTTAGCAGGGCGGTATAAATTTTTATTAAATAAAGGACTTTCAATTTGGGCCTAAAATTTTTTGAAATGCAAAATAAACTTTAAATTAAGAGCATTTGAAAAAAAAAAAAATTTGGACCTAAGATTTCTTGAAATGCTTAATAAACTGCAATTTGGACCATTACTTCAAGTCTCTACAATGCTTGGTTCTCAAGATCAATCACTGCGAAGTTTGCAGGTCACTCAATTACACCCACTATTTGGTGAACTGCAAAATCGGGAATAAAAATGAAAAATAAATGCAAAAAAACTCAAAATTACTGCGTTGGTTCAGTTACTCCAGGTGAAAGTCTCCATAAACGTATTTTGTATTAAAATTTTAGAAAATGCCTTTCAAAAATAAGAGAATCATTGTTTTTTTAATTCAGTGCATAGCATATTTGTACCAAATTCGAAGCAAATCGGTGAACTCGTTTAGGCTCTAGCTTGATGTAAAGTGGGAATTTGAGTTTTGAAAAAAATCTGTAAATACTTTAGCAATTTTTTTTATCAATTTCTTCAGTCAGTTATTAATTAATGATTGCTAATATCTCCAAGTTTTTAATGTTTGATTTTTTCAAAAACGATTTAGTTCATGTTTTTATACATTGTTTTAAGTTAAAAAGTATAGAGTACCAAAGTTTTCAAACAATTACATATATTTATTTTTCAAATTAAAAAAAAAATAAATCTATTTTTGAAAACTCAATACGTATATTTCTTGAAAACTACTAATATACTAACTGAAAAAACTCGTTGCCCGGAACCAAATATAACGGTTCTTAGCCAGCCATAAAGCTGTTGAAAAGCCTTAAGTAAAAATCTTATTTTCCTAGAAAACGGCTGCTGCTAGGGGTATGATTCAATTTAATTTCATATTACAGAAATTTACTGTACACTGTTCATTATTAACAGTTACTTCCCTTTTAGAAACACTTTCCTTATTTTCTCATTATTCAAATGTTTCCAACAACGGGATTTGGATAACGTAAAAAAAAACTTTTTATTTATTTTTCGAAAATTGGATGTTTTCAAAACGGGTTGTGGATTTTTTTTTAAATTAAATTGGTATCTCCTTACAATAAATTTAAACTGGCGTCCCATTTTTTTTTTTTTTAAATGTTTAAAGACTGTCAGCCTCATGCATAAACGAATTATAGCGAGTGCATAGCGCTATATACTCTTTATAATGCCTCTGAACGCAAAAACCTTATTCATAAACTTATGCAACGGTGAATAGAAGCAACATAAGCTAAACGCGTTTGGAGGTTGTATAGAGCCAACATAAGGGTTGTTTAGTTTCGGAATGTCACTTTGACTCACACATAGCAATAATGTAGATAGATGTTAGGGGGGCGCTTATTTTTGCAATATTTGAGGTGTTGAAATTTCACTTTCAAAATATTTTATAAAATTTAGTACAGCAATTAATAATGTTGGTGTTGTTAATTTACTGTACATTTTTGTTGGGATATTATTTAAAAAAATAAAGAATATTTTTTTGTACACTTTATTTTATAGAAGCCGCTTAATAAATGTGCAAAATTTAAAGATTTTCCATCAAATCTTACAACTTTTGCAAATGCTCGACGGCATGCGTGATTTAAATAAAATTATACAAAGATTCACCTTCATCACTTTCATGGCAAAAAACATGAATTTTAAGCATTACAAAATAAGCACCACCCTTTCATTTTTCTCCTCAACAAAAACATCACGATGTGAGTGAATGGAACAATTCATGGAATAAATCAAAAACGACGTATTTTTTGTTTCAAATATTTTTAATTTTATTTGCGAACACAAACAAAGAACAAAGCAACTGTATAATTATAATAATATTAAAAGAAATGAATACAAAAAGAATTATTTTTATTGATTCTTCACGCAGCACACACACACAGCTGGGTCTCCCTTGTCAGTTTTGAAAGTAAAACGTACTAGATTCCTCCTTTATGGTACCAATTTTGACACAAGCTCATTATAACTATAATGGGTTGAAAAATATTTTATGCATAACAATTTATGCAACGATGTATAGTGGCTATATAAATCCTTATGCAGTGCATAACTATTCATCTGTTCAGCGGATTCTAATGAATACGGCTGTGTGTATTTTAGACCCTGTTTAGATAGGGAAGATTGAGTATGGACTGGTGAGTACCATTGTGTTTACATTAAAAACTGTGAGGCGCCTCAAAATGCATTGAAACAACAACAACTTCCACATTGAAAGAACAACAAAGCAGACTCATGAGTCCGGTGTTTATATTTTCTACAAGCCTCACGAGACCTCTTACCCCGCACTTCTCTTTCCTACAAACTGGCGTGAGTCCGTACACAAACTTCCCAATCTAAACAGGGTCTTAAGTACATACGAGTATATTAAAATTTAATTGATAAAACATAAATTCATATTTGGTCATAAAATCATATGACATCTTTGGTTTTTTTTCTGCAGAATTTAAAGTAGTGGAAATATTTAAAAATAAATATGGAGGCAAAATTAGTCGTAATCAATGTTTGTATATGGAGCAATTTTGAAGTCAGATTCTTCAAAAACCTTCATCTGGCATACAAAAATTGTTTCCTTTTTCGAAAAAATTTGATGTTTTTTTTAAAACGTGAAGTTTTTCTTTGAATTCAAGAAAATATGTCTTTGCCCAGGTTAATACATATATTCATCACGTCAAAAGAAAATCATTTAATAAGAATGTATTTTGAAGTGATGTTCAAAATTAAATCCGCTTTTAATTATTATGCTTGCTGTGGCACACATGTATTTCATCCCATTCGGTTCGTGAAAAGAGGCCTGAAGGCAAGGTCGTAACTAGGGAGGAGGGGGTTCACAGGGGTCTTACCACCCGCCCCCTTTGTATGGAAAAGCTTTCGAAAAGTTTAAAAACATTTTTAAAGACATTTTTGTTCTCATTTTTAAAAAGAGTTGAATATTTTTTTTTTTTCGAAAACTTTATACTTTGAAAACTACTTCTTAAAAATTGATACTTTCTAGAATTAAATTGAAAAATCTTGTTCCTCAAACCAAAAATAACAGTAGGTACCTACCATCGAAATGTTGAGCAACCGTTAAGAAAAGTTGCGAAAACGGCTCAAACGATTTGTATACAAAAATATGTGTGTTCATTTATTAGTCTTATCTTACATTTGAAGAAACACAAATTTTGATTGCATTGTTATCAACAGTACTTCCCATAGAACCATTTTTCTTATTTTCGACTTTCCCATTATGGGTTACGCTGTTTTGATTCTTTTACAAATGGATTTTTCAGACACCGGTGGATGAAATTTTTTGAAATTAATTTTGCCGTTTTTTGTTTTCCTTAATATTTTGTACATATAAAACTATTTTTTTTTTTTAAGAAGTCCACCAACGGTGTTTAAATTTTGTTTTGATAAATTCATATTAGTTGAAGTATTCAAATGACATAGTTTTTGACAACAAATTTTTTGTTAACTTCATGAAAATTTTTTTATTATCCATGACACTTAATTTAAAAAGGCCTATTGTTTAGATTTTACTATTCCAGTTACTATTAACAGTTTACTAAATTTTTTAAATTATGAATACTTTTTAACTAAAAGAATTGTCTTCATGAACTCTAGCTGAACTTGTCCAAAACAGTTACCTATAGCTCGTTGGAAACACTCACAAGCACACTTAAGAAAGAACGATACCATTTGGTGGTTTTAACTTTAATAAAAGGTTAAATAATTGTACGATGCTTAACTTATTTAAAATAGCCTAGTATCATACTAGCCATATGTATAAATATCAACTTTTGAGCATACTTGAATATTAGATAAGAGTAAGAAAAAGTAGGGTAGTGGCACCAGTTCTCGAACAGTTTACCGAGTTCAAATAGTAAAGGAGCTGTAAAAAATACTAGAAAAAAGCATAGAAAAATAATGTTTACTTATTTAGATAGTCAAACTCAAATTATTTCATGCCTCATAGCATGTTTTTCAATTATTAATATCGATTTCTCAGAAATAAAGTATAATTGAAAAACAACTTCTTCTGCCTATTCTCGAACACTTGTTTCCCAAAGCCGAACAAAGAGTTTCATAATTTCGAACAACAGCATTATATGACCTTTTCTCGAATTCACAATAATAAAAAAGTCATTAAATAAAAGTTACATATTTATAATGTTAATTTTAACTAAGAACATAAGAACAGTTTTACATAGAAAAAAATGAAAACAAAATTAATAAAAAGTTCTTAATTAACTGTCCAAATTATTTTCAATGCATTTTGAAAAATCAATGGCATTGGGATCGAACGGAAATATGCCGCATTTCCTAAATGCATTCTTTATAATTGTGGATCTATCAGACTTGTCCAGTACAAGATTCAAAAACTGACAAAAGTTTGATTTTGACACGGATTTCCCAAAGTTTTCCAGTAAAGTACTCCACTTTCTTACCGTTTTGCGAAAATTACTTTTGAGCCCCTTGAGAGCTCCAACGTTAGCGGGCTGCTGGGTGTTGTTTGGTGGGAGAGAATACAAAATAATTTGGTTATTGGAGTAAAAATCACTAATATGCATCGAAATATGGGATTTATGTCCATCAATTAATAGCAGAATTGGTCTTTTAACATTGTGCTGATCCAGCCAACTTGAAAAATCATTAGCGCTGTATTCGTAGAACGTTTCTGTTCTCATTCAACCAGTTTCCAAGCGTCCAACAACCCAATCTTCGGGCATGCTATTCACAACTTTAAGCGGCACTTTTTGAAATGGAAAAACTCCACTCTGCACATTGGTTTTGAACGTCTGTAGATCACAATGGGAGTGGAAAATTGAGCTGGGTAGAGCATTCCACATTCGAGTAGTTTGACTAAAGAAAGAATCTCTGAACATGACAGTACGTCCGAAACTGGGCTCAAGGGTAATCTGAACCTTTTGGGCCAATAACAGTGTCGGTCTTAGGTGCGAGGCTAAAAGATGTTTCGTCGCGGGTTGGGTCATTCAAAATGTCCTTAGCGACTTCTTCTTCCAAATGTGTCTCTACATCGGAGAACCATTTGCGAATCGCTTCTTCTGTAATGACTGCTCTGGGCTTTCCAATAGTCTCGGGAACACGTGTGGAATGTTCGGCGTGATGGCTGAAACTGTAATAGCATTTCGTCCCTGGTCTATCATTTATAAATGGCGTTGATCGCTATTCTTCTCTTACAATTTTTTGCACTACATCCAGCATCTCGTTAGGTTTCTGTGTAAATCCACATTTGGCAATGCTGATGTGCCAGTTAACTATTGTGTTTTCCTCGGAATCTGTCAAAACACTTGATGGTCCTGGCTTTTGAAGTTTATCGGGTTATCTACCCTTAATCCGGTCATGTAGCGTTGTAACGGGAACTCCGAACTCTCCTTTTTTATCCGATTGATTTTAGAACCCTATGATATGAGAATCACATTATATTATGTAGTTCAAAAATAGGAAACATTAAAATTTCTGTTTCCAATTTTCGAACACTTTAAAATAAGGTGTTCGAAAACAGGAACACCAATTCTTTTCACATTTGTGTGTACACATAATTGAAGACAATATATTTTCCCAGAAATTTCTATACAAAACTCAAAAACAAAACAAAATTAAGCAGTTGCCTATTCTCGAACAGTTGTTCGGAATAAGGAAACTCAACAAAAATTGGTTTCCTATTCTCGAGCAGTTAAAAAAACAATTAAACGCTACTTTTATTTTGAAAATTTTACTCAAATATTGTAAACAAAGACATTTATTTGATGAATAATATGTTTGCAAGTACTTACTTTAACAATTTTCACACTAAATTTATAGTTTCCCGAGAGTTCACAAAAAGAGTTTTTTTACGCAAAACTAAACAACCGCACATTCTAGAAAACCTTTCGTGAACTGACATTTTTTTAACACATACAATGAAACTGAATGCGTGAGGAACTTTGTGGAATTAGAGATAGAATGTGCCACAATACACTGAGGACAAATTAAAAAGTGACGGAATTATAACGATTTTAGTAGAAAGTGTTCGGTAACTGGAGCTGTTCGAGAATAGGTGCCACTACCCTACCTATTTTAAATTGTTGTTGTTAAGAACAAGAGCAGGTTCAAGCGATCCAGCCATGCGTTTTATTTTTTCAAAGCAAACTATGTATTTTTTAAGCAGCATCACTGCGTGGGCGTGCGTCGCCCACGTTTTCACAACAAATGTATTACAAAATTCTTAAGTTTTATCAACAGCCAACTGATTTTTTTTCAAAGAGTTTCCAGAAACTAAAGGTAAAGGTAACATTGAATTGGCTGCCAAAAAGTATGCACTGTTTTATGTTTATAATGCAAGTGCAAACAAATTACCCCAATCATTACGTCCAATTATTACCATACCAAATAATTACAACCGAAGTAAACATTCAAAATACACATTTTTTTTGAGAATTGAAACATCCATGTACCTAGTACCTATCATTTTTTATAATTTTGTCCTTGAGAATTCGGGAGTAGTGTGTAGAGATTTTGATTTGGGTGTCTATTTGTATTGTTGTTTTTTTTTTTTTTTGAAAAATGTCACCAACCTCAGTGGCATATGTATATTGTATACTATGTAGGTGTGGCAAAAAAATGACTCTCAGGCGCTGGCGTTAGTCACTAATAAAACAAAGATAAATACCATTGTTATCGGAATTTTGTTCTCAATAACAAAAACAACGAACTAGGTAGGTATCCCGCAACTAAGTAAAAACTTAATACAAAATCCTATTAACAACGAACATTTCGTGATATTTTTTTCGTGATTCGAACACAAACAAAATAACAAAATAGGTAGCAATTTAATTTTTGAAAAATAAAGTTATGTATATTATTTGAGATTCTCCTAAGCTTTTTTTTTTTTAAGTAGGTATTAAAAGTAAGATATATTTCAATATTTAAGCATAATTTATGAAGGAACATTTATATAAATAAACCTAGATTCTAAATGATAGATATTTGTGTGGTTTACAAGTCTTAGGTGTGGAAAAAAAGTTAACAAAAATCAGTTCAATGGTTATTCTTATAAAATAAAACAAAATAATAAATTAAAAAAACTATGTTAAATACATAAATAAAATAAATAAAGGTTTATTCCTTAGACACGAATGGACTTTCTTGAAGATATCTTCTTTAGAGTACCTTTGGATTTAGTAACGATAATTTTTTGTTTCTTTGGTTGTGGCTCCTCTGATGTATCTGATGAATTAATTCCAGCAATTGATCCAATGAAGCAGTTCTGCCTTGTTACCGGAACTCCTTCATGTTCATCGCTATTTCTCCTTTTGTTATTCAATTTGGTGAATGGTGTTCTCTCTTCTGATTCTGAATCCAAAGTGCCCAAGAGTCCATTGTAGTCCAACTTGATGTAGAATATAATTTCTGGACTGGGGAATAACAAGTTGAAGTACTCGAATGTGTACTTTCCAAATACATATCTCGATCCGTTAGAGATTTGAATGTGATTTTTGAAATCTGTAGGAATCTCAAAACGTTCACAAGCTAAAATGAGAAGAAAAATGAGTTAAAAAACATTTAAAACAAATGGAAAAAAAGTATGCCAACTTACCAATTTCAATACACTCTTCGTATTTGGCTTTGATTGGACAGGAAATGTGTTTCAAATTTCCACTATACATCATCTTTAAGGTCTTGGATTGTTGTTGTGTCATTTTAACGATTAAGCGATTCAATTTCAGTTGGATTGTTAGAAATATTTAAATTTTATAAACTTCCGCTCAGATGTTTTCTACTCAACGATGTGATCAGGAATGTAGGGAGGACACACACAACTGGTTGCTTTTATTCTGATTTCACAATAAATAGGTAGTAATCCACAAACGAATCCTTGTTCAATTCTCTTTGAAAATAACAATAACAAAAATGTATTGTGTTATGGTGGATGACACCCCTTTATTTTTATTAGTATCTTTATCACAGATTATAGAACATCCCTTGCATTATTCCAGCTCAGGTACAGGAGAGCTAAGCTATCGAAAACACGACCGCACTTTGCCACAGAATCGGAACGAATAAAAATAATAATAAGTAATAAAATATCAAACGCAAGCCAAAGCAAAAACACCAACTAAAACAATTTAACACTGAGTCAGAATCAGATTCACGTTCGGTCTCGTTTGAGCGTTTATTGAACCTAAACAGTGAGGCAACAGTCAAACACTCAAAACACATCGATTGAGTGGAATGTTATATATTTTTCTAGCGAGAGACGAAGACGAGGGTTACAAAATGTTCATGTTCTGACATGTTCTTCGAAGCGACCGTTTTATTTTTTGTTTTCATTTATTTAATTTATACTCGATCAGCTGCTTCAAAAAAAAAAAAAATGCTTGTCAAATGAATTCTAGCGTGTGCCACTGTTCTAGTTCTAGATAAGTTGTATAATTTAATAAGCAGTCAGCTTTGCTCAATTATGCAATAAAAAATAAAGTAGAATGAGTTGATCGTATCTTACACATAGTAGGTATATGTAATAAAAAAAAAACAGATAAACAAAAAAGAGTTTCCAAAAATATATGACTCACGACTTAACGAGATTATGGATTCTTTCAACTTTTAAGATTCTTATATACCTGTATTAGTGCAACCTAAACCTGATCTCATGTTTTTGAGCTAGGAGCACGGATACGGCTTATAAACTTGCAGATTACCTAAAGTAAGAAATCAAATACAAATGTAAACAAACATTAAGGTGCCTGACTGGGTTATAAATACTTGCGCTTAGTGCTTAAGTGGTTACAATAAATTGTTGTTATGATTATTACATACATACCTTGTGAATTTAAATATTTTCATACCTACCTAATTAAATTAAAATGAAACTTGTTAAAATACCTATAGCTAGGTAAACAAAAAATTTAAATACATCTTAACCAAATGTAGTTTTTCGGTTTCTTACGATGTTGATGGTTCGGTAGATAATGTTAAAAACGAATTAAAATAAAAAAAGATTTGTCTTAAAACGTGGATAACTAGGTTTTAAACAAATTTTCAAAAACATGAAAATAATATTTTTTGATGGCTTTAAATCCTTAGCTATAGTAGTTTGAGCTGAACGATTAAGATGATTGTTGGATGTTGAAGCGGTTTTATAAAAAAATAATTTTGTATATACAGTAGATGACGGATATAAGAAACTGAACAAATCCAAAGAATTCCTTTCTTATATCCGTGTTTTCTTATATAAAACATTGTACATAAGAAAGAAAATTTCTTATATAAGTAAAATGTATGTAAGAAAGAAAATTTCTTGTATAAATAAAAACACATAAGTAATAAAATGTATCCACTGTCAACGTATGGGCTTTTTTCTTTCTCGCTGATCTTCAATCTGTCTCTTCTTTGGTCATTCAATGATGGTGGGTTCAGAAATGTTGTGAAAATTAAACGGCACATCATTTGAAAGTTTGCACGGGAAAATTTCTTATAAAAGATTAATTTTCTATGTAGTGAATGCAATTTGTATCAGAATAAGTTTCTTATATCAGTGTTTTTCTTATAAACGTTTTTCTTTAATGATTCTTATTTAACACGTATCTTCATGGGAATGTGCATGGTGTTTTGGAATGTCCGTCTTATAAGTGTGTTTTTCTTATATGAGACTTTCTTATATTCGTCATCTACTGTACATACATATGTATGTATGTACAATATATTATGTATAGGTACTTATGTATAGAATTTTGAAAACATTTTTAACAAAAAAATTTGAAACTCGAATCAAAAGTAATTGTGTGTTTTATAAATACACATACAAATTTAATTTCAAAAAATTTTATCAACCCGTTTTTTGGAAAAATCGATTTAAAAAAAAAAAATAATATTTTGCAGAATTATTTAAACTTTGTACTACAAAAAAAAAAAAACATTTCTTAACAGGTTTATCAAATAATAGTGGAGGCTAGGGCTAGATAGCATTTTATTCAAGAAGCCGGGGAAACTGCTCCGATTTCGATGATTTTTTTTTTAAAACAGGGAATCGAAATTAGAAAAAAGTTTACAATTCAAAAATCGACGCTCTCCACAGACATTTTTTTTAAAACTCAAAAATCGAAAATAAAAAAAAAAATATTTTTGTATTTTGTTTTTAAAATATAGGTATTTAAAGTAAAAAAAAACACTCCAAGGGTTTATTATTTTTTTTTTCATTTGTATTTTATACTTAAGTTCAAAACCAAGTGCAGTAAAACCCGCTTGTATTCACATGCGATGAAACCATTTTTTAAGGTAAATATTTTAAATTTAATTTAAAATAAATATTATCATATGTTATTTTAAATATAAAAGTTCTAAATCAAGTACAGTAAAACCAGCTTATATACACACATTCTTTTTTAAATTGTTTTTAAAATAATTAATAGTTCTGCGTATTTTAATTACGAGGAAATATTTTATAGTACATAATATTAAGAACATACTATTTAATATTATGTTATATTTAAGAACATTGTTAATGTTAACATTTATATTTTATTAGGCACCTATGCACATATTCAATACATTATTTACATAATGTGTCTTCCTCTTCTATTTTTTTTTCGAAATTTATATTAGACTGACAGTTACTACAGCTATCAGCACTACATGCTGTACGAGCTTCCGTACAGAAAAGCCCTGTTTTTCGACAACCGCAATTCCTCCACAACCAGATTTACATCGACAGAATATTATTTTTAATACGTTTTCCGGAGCAGGTGACTGGTTCAAGGGATTTGGTATAAGACGTTATTCCCATTCGACTGGTGATACAAAATTACCTAGCCATAATTGAATCTGAGACATACTTTTCTTAAATGCAACTACAACTTTTGAAAATGAAGAACCTATTGTCGTAGTAACGATTATTCTATCAGCATCCGCTTGTTTTGTTGTTATATAATTATATTCTCCAGATGTGGGTTCAGTTTACTGATAAATCTAGCCTTATTATCCTCATTGGACACAAATTTTTCTTGTGCCACTTTTAGCTGCATGTCTTCTTCAAAAGCATAGTAAACTAAAGAGTTTTTTAAAGATCGACATTTTCTTTCTGCCATTTTTATAGTTCCCTTCCCATAACCATCAAATACAACTGTGACGCTGTACACAAAATGTATTTCTATATACCTTATATATCTTCCAAATATAGTTGAAAATTGATCATTGATTTGCCATTTAACGCTTTTTTCTTTCTCGCTGATTTTTTCTTTCTCGCTGATCTTCAATCTGTCATTTCTTTGACCATTCAATAATGGTGGGTGAAATTTTGTGAAAATTAAACGGCGCATCACTTGAAAGTTTGCAAGGGAAAATTTCTTATAATAGTTTAATTTTCTATGTAGTGAATGGAATTTGTATCAGAATAAGTTTCCTATATCAGTGTTTTTTTTATAAACGTTTTTCTTATATGAGGTTTATCTAACACGTATATTTATGGGAATGTGCATGGTGTTTTGGAATCTCCGTCTTATAAGCGAGTTTTTCTTATATGAGACTTTCTTATAACCGTTATCTACTGTTAACATTTTTTAGCTGTTATAACCTATATTCTTTTGACTATAAGCGGGTTTTACTGTGGGTTTTTGGTTTTGGACTTTTATAATATAACTTCAAAAAACCTTTCTATAATCTATGGCACTGATATTTATTAGTTTAAGATTATTTAACATATAAAATTATTTTTTTTTGGAAAATTTTGTTTTTTTGGTCGAGTGCGTCGATTTTTGAATTGTAAACTTTTTTCTAATTTCAATTCCCTACATTTACAAAAAAAAACATCAAAATCGGAGCAGTTTCTCCGGGTTCTTGAATAATGGCCTTTTTTAGGCTATCTAGCCTCCACTAAAATGAGAAAGTCGAGAATATGAAAAGTGGTTCTATGGGAAGTACTGTTTAATAACAACGCAGGTACAAATATTTCCAATTAAAAAGTAGAATGTACTAATTCAATATCACACACATCTTTTTATTAAAATTCTTGGAGCGGTTTTCGAGAAAAATTAGATTTTTCTTAGCGGATTTTTAACATTTGAATGGAAAGTACTGTTGTTTTTAAATTTAGAAACATGGTTTTTAAACAAAGTTAAAAAAAATCACCGTATCGTTTTCAAAATATTGAGTTTTTAAAACAAAAAATTGTTTTTTTTTTTTTTTTTTTAATTTCGAAACAATTTAACGTTTAAACGTTTTTCAAAAAATCAATACCCAAATAAATAGTTTTACTAGAGGTTCTTTATTTTGATGTTGAAGATTTTTTTGTAAGAAAATCCTCGGATCCGTTTTTGAGAAAAATAATATTTCGCTTTTTGGCTTTAAAAATTTGTACCGTTTTTTTGTCGGTCCTAAAAATATGAAAAAAAAAACATTTGGGCATATTGCTCATAAGACAGTAGGTAGGTATACCAAGTTTGAAGAAAATCCATTCAGCCGTTTAGGCTGTAGGTGCGCGTGGAGCGGACAGACAGACATAATTACAAGACTTACTTTTTTACGTTCTCTGTCATAGTAATGTTAGGTAAAACTATTATCTCGAGCTCAGTTTCTTGTACGAATCCATAACTTGCCATTGCCATATACAATATACATAGTACCTATCAATATAAAGGAAGTAAAAAACAGTTGTACCTATATGAGTTAATGTAAGCACCTAGTGATTTTGTATGTTATAAAAATTTTTGGGTAAAATGGAAAGTAAAACTTGAAAACACCAAAGCAAAACAAAATTAATCAACATTCTTGAGAGACATTTCAGAGAAAAGTAAGATTTCCACTTTGTCTCTCTATCACTCAATGTCTTGTCGCTCACTATACGTAATCTAATCCTATACAAGTATATTGGTATAATACGCACCAAAAAGCTGTAACGAGTAGGTTGGGTTAAGACAAGAAAAAATCCTATGTGAGCGGGGGTCTATTTTCCTCCGTTTAGGGAGGGGCAATTTTCTAAAAAAAATGACTTAAAACAGAAAAAAAATTATTTAAAAACAACTATATAAATGCCCTGCCATACCTTTTTGGAAAGCGAGAAATCTCTTCTTAAATTTTCATTTTAAATAAAGTTGCGTTTGTGAATAGTTTTTAAAAAATTAATTTTCAAACTCGAAATTTTGAAAAAAGAAAAGAATTTTAAAAACTTCAAACTACATATATTTTTTTTAAATTTTATGTAATTTATTATAATTTTTGTTTTCAAAATTCAATGCTCTTATTTTTTTGATTCTTATTCTTAGTCAAAAACAGAAAACTAGATGGCTCTAAGGCTTTTACTTTTAAAGATATCAAAAAATAAATGAACCATTTTTCTCATAAAACTAACAAGCAAACATTTGATTACCATCAACCTCGTTTTATGTCGTTTTTACTAAGATGTTGGTTTTTTTATTTTTTAATATCTTGAAAAGTAAAAGTTCTTAAACCATCAGATTTTGTGTGCACCTTTTACCAATTACCCTGCATACCTTTGGCGTGGCGTCAATAATTTGAAATGGAAAGACGTAACGAAAATGAGTGATCTGCGAAAGTAAAACTTACCTCTTTGTATCTTGAACAAAAAATAAAACAAGAAGATACATTAAAATTAGTTAAAACAACTCTGCAAACAGACTATTTTCATAGGACGCATAGAGTGGCCTTTCATTAAACGAGTTTTTATTAATAAAAGATACATAGTTTGCTTAATTCGTTTGATTCCTCCAAGAGAAAATCTGTTAAGCAACAATCTATGCTTTAAAAAAAAATTTAAAAACCAATCAAAATCCCAAGACTAAAAACCTAGCTCTAAAGTATTTACATAGCTATTAAACAAAAAATAAAGAACAAAACCTTCAACTTCACAACTAACTAAATAAACTCTATTTCATTACAGATATTTTAGGAACTCTTTTGTTTCTTGTTTAACAACACCCCAATGAAACGTTTATTCCAATTCTTCCATTTTTTCTTAATATTTAACTTGTTCTAAAAAGTCCCATAAAAAGGATAGTTTTTTTTATATCCATCGTTAAAAAGTACCCTAAAATCATGTGTCATATTCTCACATTTAACCATACCAAATATTTCAGATTGACAAACCATAACTTCTTCCCTTTGCCCCTCTTTAAATGCCTTTATATCAAAAGCCGCTGCTGTCATTTTGCGAGACTTTTGATATGCTGTAGAAGATGAAATTCTGCAATTATACCTAAACCAATATTTTATGAATTCATTTTTCACCGCTTAGGCGCTTACCCATATTAAATTACGCATTCAAATCTTTCCTAGACTATACTAAGCTTTACCAAAAAACAAGCAAACAAAACTAGAAAATGTATTTAGCAACTTTCATAACAAATAAGTCGAAGAAGAGCGTGTTATTTTTCACCCAACTGAATGAATATTAAGAGAAACGGAGTCAAGCAACGGAATAAAAAACATTCCATTCTATACCCAGTGCCAGTATAACACGAGGAACAGCGTCTTATTTTATCCTATGTTGTTGCGTGTTGGACAAAGAGGATCTAGAAACAAAAATGCTCAGGGAAGAAAGGGATACGAAACAAATGTTATAAGACGGTGAAATACGTGTTTTATTTCTAAATTAATTCTTTCAAAGTGAGCGTATGCAGCAGTTGAGCAAAGAGCGAAGAGAAGAATGAATTGACGGTGTTTTTTCGATAGCTTATGTTTGTGTGTTTGTGCGAATTTTATAATTCAATTGGTAGGGTTGCATATTTTATGTTTATTTGATAGTATTTGTCGTACAATTTTTAAAAGGGAAGACGGTAGGAATCGTGTTATATGAACGCCACGCCACTGATACCTGCATGTATATCGCCCGTAAAAAAAATAACTGAAGGATGGTACCTACCTCACACCCACCTTTCAACGACAACCTATGACAAAAGAAAGGTGATAAATTTGTGATTAAAACTTTCTTTGTACAGTAAACCCCGCTTAAGAGAAACGGCAAAATGTCAAGTCTTTCATTCACTTAAGCGGGTTTTTAACTTAAACGAACCCCGCTTAAGCGAAAAAAATTTTACTTAAGCTGAGTCCGGATAAGTGAAAAAAAAATTCACTTAAGCGGATTTAAAAATAGGTACCACAAATCGGAGATTTTTGGCTAGAAACGATTGTTTTTATCTTTTATTTATTGAAGTTGCCTGACAAAAACGTAAATGAAAAAGTTCCAATAACTAAAAATGATTATCTCGAGTTCATTACCATTATTTTTTCACTTAAGAGGGTTTTTTCGATGAAAAATACAAAATTTAACTGAAAATATGATTCAGGTATCCGGGGTTTTCACTTAAGCGAGTTTCGCTTAAGCGGAGTCTTTTAAAGGTAATTGGTCGACAAATACTCGGGGATGAAAGTGTTTCAGATAAGCGGGTTTTTCTCTTAAGTGGGTTTCTCTAATAAGTAAATAATAAAATGTTTTCATAAAAATAATAAAATGTTTTTCATACAAATTTGGTGGTTATTAACCTCCATTGTTATTTTAATTGTTTGTTCAAAGCAAAGTAGGTCTACTAACGTTTTTGATTTAAAATTCTTCCTTATTTCCACTACGTAAGCACTGTCCTTGTTCGTTTTAAGGGCCGTTCAATTCCTTTTAGTGCGTGACCTGACGCTGGCCCCATGTCATAACATGTACAAATTTAATTTTCAAAGAAGATAAACAATAACAATAGAAAAATTGTTTTTGTTTTTTGTTAAGTTTCCCCTGGAAATTATATAATTTGCAGCACATCAGTGCAGCTTATTTTATAAATACGTCGGTAGCCATCGACTAAAAACGTGTCTGAGAAAGGCAACAACAATTCTTACTGAAGAGCTCAATTGTTGTTGTCAGAGCGAAACACATCTGCACTATAGGCCGCAAAAACCTTCCAAGTTAATAAATTTAATTTTCTCCACTTACCGATTAATTTTTATTTAAACAATTGTTTATTAAACATTCAAAACAGTAATATGCATCATATTCTACAACTTCTAAGCCCACCCCTTGAAAATATAAAAACAAAAAAAAAACTTCAAAATGTTCAAATAACCGTTGCCTCTGTCATCATGATTTTTATTTTCTGCACACGGGGGCATTCCGTAATTTTTAAAACGATAATTGTCAAAGTAATGATCGTCGACGAGATCGTGCGTACTTTGCTTCACGTATAACTCTTCAACTATCATTTCGTCTATCGTGTCAGTTTGAGAGCGTTTCGTTCTCTCAAACGTCCGTCAGTTGAATTGTCAAACTGGCTGTCAAAATGTCAATAAAATGATTATTTTGTGTTGCTTTGTATAAAAGTAAAATAATTGCAACAAAATATAAGTTATTTGATCGTTATATTTTTACAAATTAATATCAACGCAAATACCTCAACATATATATGTATGTATAGTCGTAGTTTATGCTTAATGGTTTTCTGAACTTATCCTCATCGTTCATTTTGAGTCGCCCTTGGGAAAAACAAAATCGGAAAGCCATCGGAAATCGGTCTTTTTCACAGAAAAAAATATGTACCTACCTATTAGGAATTAGGGACACGAATAGTTGGCGCAAAATAATAACGGATTCTTGTAGAGGGACTAAATACAAGTATTTTCCACCATGGAGGTAGGAGTCTATCTCTTTCCGTATGTGTGGGAGGGGAACTTTAAAAAAAATTACTTAAAAATGAAAATAAATCATTTAAAAAATTATTTAGAAAGAACGGAAACACTGATAATAAAGAGTGATACATTCTTTTTGAAGCTAGAAGTCTGTTCTTTTATTGAGTTCTTGAATCAAGTTTTTTCTGTTTATAGTTTTCGAAAAAAAAAATATTTTCAAACTCAAACTTGAAAAAATATGAACTGATTTTTTCTTTCAAACATGTAGAATTAGGTTGGAAATTGGCTTAAATTCCTTAGTTGATAGGTTCTTTTATTAATTCTTCATCAACCACTGAAAAGCAGATGACTTTAAGTCTTCTATTTTCTAAAAAAATCTAAAATCACGAAAAATACTAATTGTATTCAATCATTTTGTTTATAAAATTGACCGTCCTGACTATAATGAAAGAGATAGACCCCCCATAGTGAAAAATACTTGTTTTTGGTCCCTTTACAAGAATCCGTTATTTTTTTGTCGCCAAATATTTCCACAACGGATTCATAATATGTATATCATTTTTTGTGAAAAACTACAAATTTTCAAAGGCTTCCCGATTTTGTTTTTCCCAAGGGCGACTCAAAATAAATGATGTGGATAAGTTAAAAAAACCATTAAGAATATACTATGCACACAGTATGATTTGTCAAAAAATGCTGAAAACGATCCACCCTAATGTACATACACTCCTCGTCAACTGAATATGCACAAACATTTTTGACTATATTTTATCCATTTTTTCCAAACAGTGATGGTTATTATGCCATCTGTTGATGGTAAAAATTTTCGTAACATATAAATAACAGAATTTCAAAGTTTTATCCAAAAACAACCGTGAGTTTTTCCTTCAACCACTTCCAAAGTGTAACTTATGCAAAGTAGAAGTTTTTTTTTGAGTCAACTGAATAGGTACAAAAATTAAAATTGGTATTGGAATGGAATGAAACAAGTTTTTGTTTAAGTTTAATAGTGGGTACTTCCACCTTTATTTTTAATTACTTCGTAAATTCGATCCGGCATGGAATCGTATAGCTTTTTAATGTAATTTAACGAAATTTCGCTCCACGCTAATTTGATTGCAGAAATTAAGGTTTCTTTGTCTTCGAACTGACGACCACCCTCATAAACTTTGCGTACTAACCATCCCCAGACATTTTCTATGATGTTTAGATCAGGTGAGTACGGCGGCCATTGAAGCAACTGCACTTGTTGCTCCTCTATCCATGTCTTTTTTTTTATGCGCGCTGAGTGAATAGGCGCATTATCATGTTGGTAGGTCCAGTTTATTGGTCCAAAGATGTTAGAAAATTTAGGAAAATTTCTTTCCAAAATTACTTTATACCCAGCTGCTGTCATTCTTGATGTTACAACCTCGAGCTCAACTGTTCCATAATAACTGACTGCTCCCCATATCATGACACCTCCTTCACGACTATATAAAACAGTCACAAAATCTCAAATTGCAATTTTAACTTATTTTATTGGTCAACATCCCGGAAGAGAAAAGGGGTTTGATTTGTTTCTCAATTGTCGTCGTATTCGTGTTAATTGTTTTTGTTTCCAATTTTCACTTTCTAAAATAAGAAAATTGCTGCACTGAAACATTTTAACTGCAATTTGTCAACAGATAAAAGAAACAAAATGAATGCAAGACGATACATATTTAGCTAACGTCCAAACGCTATCGTTTTGATGATTATCGAATAACGTGAAGCAAATATAGTAAACGCTATCGCCCAAACGATTTACGGAAAGACCCTCTTGAATGGCTAAACCTTTTTAACGATCAGCCCTATCGAGGTATCCGTTCGGAGAAAATTTTGTTTCGATTCATTCGAAATCGGAGAATTTTCTACCGAGGTATCCGCTCCGATTGACAGATCGGACAATCTTCCGATAAAATGTAACGACTATCATCGCATAGCGATGAAGTGCGTTCAGTCCAGAATTTTTGACACTTGTGAGTTAAATTTCTTCCGAAATTCTCCGACAGAAAATAGTTGCGGAATATTTTAAGAAAAGTAAGCAAAAAGTATAAATAAATATAATTTTGTTTCGTTAGTGCAATAAACAACGAAGACGACTCAGCAAAAGAGGTTGGTTGAAATAACAAATAGATTATAAAGCAACACTATCCTTTTTTGTGGACCAGTTTATAAACTTTTAAACATCACAAAGATTATCACTTATTGAACTAATCCGGACGAATGTGTCAAATGAATGCGATTGTATGCTTTATCTTTTTTGTTCCGAAGTGGATACCTCGATCGAAATCTAAGTTCCGATCGGAACAGACTATCGTTTCGGAACTTTTTCCTAACGGGTACCTCGATAGGGCTGGATATCACATGTAGGACTTTGTAACTTTTGTTTGTTATAGTACGATGCATTTAGATTTCATTACCTACAGTGTCGGACAAAACAAAAGCACTCAATATCACTTGGTTACATTTTCCTTAAGTAAATTTCTAAACTTGGATATATTTAAATTAATTTTATTTGGTTAATGGAGGCATATATAAGCTCTTCAATCGCAAAGAAAAAACATATATTAGTTACACAGTTAAGGAATTACAACAAAAAATTTAAAAAATGATAAAAGCAATTGCGACAAAACTAAAGCACATAATTAAATTCTGTAGTTGTTTTCCAATATTTTGTTATGAAATCACTATTTTTGATAACTGATGCTTGACAACTACCAGGCATTGACTCAATCAAGTTCTTTATGATTTCCTGGGTGATACTTCCAAGCAATTTATGTTCGAACAACGAGAAGATCCTTAGGCCAGTCGAATTGTAATTTTTAATTACAAAAATTAAATAGTGGATTTTTTTTATTACGGTTTTCGCCCTTCTAGCTCTTTTGCGTTCGCCGCCATTTTGAATTTTCGGAAAATCGGACTTTGTTAAATAACTCCTTTATTTTCAACTTTTCACTAAAAATGCCCTTAACAAAAGTTGTTTAAAATTTAATTGTCTACAACTTTGGTCAAAACAATTTTTTGTCTAAGATTGATAGTTTTCGATAAAATCCGGAAATTGTGATTCTGATCGGTTATTTATAGGTTATCCGCAATAAAGGATATTTTTGTATAAAATCAAAAGGATGAAGTAATTTGTTTTCAAAAATTAAGGGGGCCGTAAGGAGGCTAAATAAAAAATTTCGACCTCCTGTCTCTTCAACTTTGGCCACCATCTTGAAAAATAATCAAAAAACAAAACAAAATAAATTGCTATCTATAATCTGGGGACTAGGCCTCCTGGGGACACCATCGTCCCTCAAAACATGATGCTGGCACACGCAGAAGTAGAAATACCCTTCAAATGGACATTTCAATTCGACATCGATCCAAAACATACCGCTAAATTAGTGCAAAATTGGTTTATGGAAAATAAAATCATCGTTTTAAAGTGGCCGGCACAGTCACCTGACCTCATCCCCATAAAAAACCTATTGGAGATTGAAGATCGCCAGATTCAACGTGATAACTGCAAGAACAAGGATTTTCTGTTGTTCTAACAGAAATTACTTGGAAGTATCCCCCAGGAAATCATAAAGAACTTATTTGAGTCAATGCCTGGTAATTGTCAAGCACCAGTTATAAAAAATAGTGGCTTCATAACAAAATGTTGGAAAACAACTACAGAATTAAATAATGTGCTTTAGTTTTGTCGCAGTTGCTTTTAATATTTTTTTAAATTTTTTGTTGTATTTTCTTTACTGCGTAACTAATATATGTATGTTTTTTCTTAGCGATTGAAGAGCTAATGTATGCCTCCATTAACGAAATAAAATTCATTTAAATATATTCAAGTTTAGAAATTTATTTAAGGAAAATGTAACCAAGTGAAATTGAGTGCTTTTGTTTTGTCCGACACTGTATATGGTTCTCTGGGAAATAATTCTGAGGTGAATTTTTACTTTTGTAAGAGAATCAGTACACGAACCGAAAACCACATTTTTACAACTACATCTATTGTCATTATGCCACCATCTTGCTTATAACGGTAGTTTTGATTTGCTTGCGTAGAGCGTATCTTTGATCTTAGAGAAAAAAAATTATAAGCCAAACTTGTATCAAATTCCTTCAAAATATTAAGTAACTTTTTTCGACAAATACTAGTTCGAAAAACCCGAATATTATTGAAATGTTACAAAACTATTCCCGACCCTCGCTTTTTAAATCTACCTACCTACATACACACATATGCATATAAACATATTAACATTTATATTATAAAAACGTTTTTATGTTTGCCGAGCAGTGATAATCTATTTTAATACATATTTTTTTTTTAATAGTTATTGTGAATAAAAAAAAATCGTTGCGATAGTGAAAACAAATAAATCTGAAATAAATTACCAATTAACTAAAACAAATTAGATTTAACCTACGGGTTCAATTTGAAAATGTGTACAAACAATTTAATAAAACCAAAAAATAATCAATCTGATGTCAGTTCTCTTATCTACATTCATTTTGTTAAGTTATGTATAAAAACCTATAATTTTCTTATTAGTTCTATTGTGGAAATATTTGAAGTTACTTATATTGCGATTATGGACCATCCCGATCAAATGACGTCAAATTGATTAAATACTTAATAGACACAAAAACCTTTTGGTTTTTAAATTATGTTCAGAGTTGATGTTATTACGCGAAAAATATGTTGTTATTTTATGTTTGTTTCATAGTACTAATTAGTGTTTAATTGAATAAACGAAGTACAAATATTTCTGTTATCTGTTGTCAGTGCCTACCCTAACGTAAGGTTTGAAGATTTAGTGACCTCTTATAAAAAAAGATTGAAGTTTTGTTTTTAGAGCGATGATAGTTGAAAAGATAGGTGTAGTAGTAGGAGTAGTAGTTAAACATTACAAATTGGTCAAACGTAAAAAATACCAGTAAAAAGGGCTGTATTGTTTCTTATAGAGAATTTTATGATCTAGAAACTTTATCCAAACTCCCTTGTTTACGACAGCAGAGATCGAGATAAAAGTCCAGCTACTCTCGCTGGACTCTGCTGTCACGGCTATCACGAAATCACTTATGTTTTTGGAAATTTATTAAATTATTAAAAAAAAAAAAAAATAAAAGCTCCAAGCCAATAAAATCAAATTTTATTTTTAAGTTATTTTATTTATTTTATTAAATATGTTTTCAAATTGTCTTTTACAGCAAGAAGAATTCTCTGGTGCTCCAGTGCAATGTACTCTACCAGGTACAAATCAATGGGCCTTAGTTGGTATTTCATCATGGAGAATAGCTTGTGGTCCAACAGGTGTAGAAAGACCCCGAATGTATGACAAAATTTCATCGAATGCAGCTTGGATAAGAGAAACAATAAGTTCAGAATAGTATAATATAATTATATGTTTAAAAAAAAAATAAACTAACCCTGTTGTACATTTTAAAAACGCAAAACAAAAAATATACATAAGATTCAATTAAATAATTTTCAGCATTTCGAATGAATGTGTGTGTTTGTATGGACAAAAATGTATAAAATAAAACTATTAAACTGACTATGATTGCGAGTATTTAAAAACAAATCCTAACTTTTTTAAAATTAAAGAGAAAAATAAATTTGTCAGTTAAAAAAGTTATGATAAAAGAATTTAATTAAGTTCGAATGAATGTGCTGCCATTAAAGTTAAAACTTAAATTAAGACAAAAAATTAAAATTACTTATTTATTATTCATTTTTATAAAAGTTAATTTTATTACGTTTATGTTTATAAAAAAAATATGTTTTAAGCTTAAAATTGTAAATTAAACAATAAAATATGTTATATAAACTTTTTTTAATAAATAAAATTATTTAAGAAATGATCTTTATATTAATACTTGGTGGTGGTAGCGAAACACTATCGTACATTTTTCTCCGTAAGTATGTATACTCAGCGGAACTATGAATTATGTATCATCGAAAATATTGCGTCCCACAGATGTACAAACAATTATTAAAATTGTAGGGAACCTTAGCTTCCTTCAAACAAAAAAAAAAAAATGCACAAATTAACTGATAAAGTGGTCACTTTTCAACATTTTTGGTATAATTGAAGTTCTATCAAAGTATGTATATGGTTTATAATTTAAACAAAAAAAATTTAGGAAGATTATCTTTAAATACAAAATTGGCGGAAATATAACCATCCAAAAATGTTTGTTTTTTTTTTGTAAGAGTCCAGTTATAGCGATTAGGAAAACCAATCAGGAAAAACTTTCGAATGGATTTTTTGCACTGTTTTTATTGGATTTGCAATACAAAAATGCTGCACTAATCGATGACAAATAGCTCTTGGAATTTGTTGGCCAAATAAAATTTTAAAGTAAACAATTATCTTTTTTTAAAATTGTACTTATTTATTTTCCTGATACAAATCCATAAGGAAAATAAATTAATTCATAACATAAATAATTGTTTAATTGAAAATATTAATTCATCAAAAAATTCAATCAGTTACTTCTAATCGATTAATGCAACATTTGTGTTTCAAATCTAATAAAACCAGCGCAATAAATCCATTTTTCTGATTCGTTTCAATGATTGCTAGGACTGGCTTCGTAAGCGGAACGTTGTAGTCGGTTTATGATTTTTTGCAGTTTGGTATTTGGTGTAAGTACACAAAAATGATCGCGACGATTGACAATATAATATTTAAATTTGTAGGTTAATATTTTTTGAACGGGTGGATTATTATTTAAATTTGTTTTTTAAGAGTAAAAAAATATGAAGCACTGGATCGCACTAACTTGCTCTCGTAGCTAACAACTAGAATGTAGCTAGTCATTGACGGTGAATAAATATGTTTGATTAACGAGAAAATAATAAAAACAAGATAAAATACCAATTTTATTTTTTTTCATTTAATAAAACAAAAATGCGAAGTTTGTTAAAAATACAAAAAAAAACTGCTTTATTTTGTATTTTTTTGTACAAACAAATTATCCATTCAAACTTTAAATGCAATATTTGTTGACTATTTTAGAAATACCGTATTGTAAAATTATGATAAAATCAATTTAGCAAATAACAAGATATTCGGGAATGGCACAAAAAATAGGAATTTGATCAAAAAAACCCAAAAATGTATATCCGTTCTTTGAATTTGTTGGTAAAACCGTCTGGTATGCTGTATTATTTAAACTGTTCTAGGGAATGTACGAAGTTTAATCAAAATCGTTAGAGTTGTTTTCGAGAAAACTTGATAAAACCAAAATCATTGTATGGCAGCTACCCGGTCTATGTAGGTGAGCTAAAAAAACTCCAATTTCTCCTCTAGCGAATAACATACATACAAGTGTATGCGAATTGTCCAACTATTCTATAATGTATTCTATATTTCTGATATTTTAGGTCGGAAATATTATTTCCCTTTCATCAAAACGCATACAATTATATGTAATCGCTTCGTTTTAACTGACTGACTAGATAGTGATATTAAGTTTGTTTTGCATATGCAAAACATTTTACTTGCGATATACGTAGTATAGGACAAGTTTAGGATTCGTGCAAAAAAAATAATTCTTGTTAATAATTTTCCCTAACATTACGATGATAAAGAAGGCGAAAAAAGTGGGTCTCTCAATTCTGTCTGTCTGTCTGTCCGTCTGTCTATACCGCGACCTGCAGCCTAAACGGCTAAAGCAATTTTCTTCAAATTTAGGACTTAAGGTTCTTATGGGATTCCCTAGAGGGGAAATTGAAATTTTTTTTTTAGCTTAAAAAATAACGGTACCAGCCATACAAACAATATACAAAAATTGATTTATTTCAAAAGCGGCTCTAACGATTTTGGAAAAAAAAACTACGAGCTACTATAATTACTACATTTTATATTTTGGTAAAAACAAATTTTATAACGATTGTTAACGGTACCTGTCATAGAACCGATTTTTTTTGGTTTTCAAATTTCTCGTTAACGGCTACATCGATTTCAATTAAATTTTTTATGTAACAGGTCCTTTGAAGTTTTAACAATTTTACATATACAATGTTTCAAAAAAATAATTTTTCGATTTTTAAGAAAATATTGATTTTTTTTTTTGAAAATTCAATATCTTGAAAACGGGTTAATGATTTTTTTTTTAATTTTGTCAAAAATTGTATTTAATTAATTACTAAAAGTTGGCATACAAAATTTAATTTTTTTAATTTTCAAGAATTTTTATATAAAAAAAATTATTAATAAACCACTGTAACGATTTTTGAAATTTTTTTTTCATTAATTCATATTTATCAAAGAAATTAGATGGCATAATTTTTTTTTGAGCTCTATCTGTTTTAGCTGATATCATATTTTTTAATGATATCATAATATTATAGAACCTCTAAATATGCACATTGTCAATTTTAAGCTACGTTCAAGTTGTTAGCTACGAGAGCAAGTTTATGCGATCCAGTAGTGCCCATTTTTTTTTTAATGCACCACACTTTGCGAACCAAGTGCTAATAAATAAATTGTCATAATATTGGCTTGTAGTTAGGTATGTCATACGTGCAAGTACATAAAATGTAACACATTAAATTTTGGTTTTTCGTACCAGAAGTGTTAACAAAGATTTAGTTCAAATGACATTTAACAAAAACTGATCACAAATAAATAGGTATGAATTCAATAATTGTGAAACACAAAGTTCGTTATAACAGGAGATTTTATTTACAGATAAAATTTACAAAGATGTTTAATAACTAATTAGATCTTTACTTATTGTGAAAGAAACCTCAAGTGCTTGGTCTATTTAAAACCACTTATGACTAGAATAGCATTTTTTGAATGATGTTAATTGCCTTATAGTGGCGGGGCAATAGCGTTTGAGACAAGGAACAAACATAAGCATGTCACTTTATCTGAAATTTGATTACAAGTGTCCCTTTTCTTTTCCTTATAAATCACATTTTAATTTTCCTAAAATCTCAAAACTAGAGATTTTTCCACTCACTCAATCTATCACTCACTCGAATGATGACACAAAATGACTCACTATACAAGTCACAAGTCACAACCGGCAAAATTGGTTATTCTCAAAATTTTATAATGATATTGTTTTTCTTTTGTCAGGTATGTTTGTAGTTTAAAGGGTACTTCTTAGATATTTTTAGCTACAACTATAATAAGGGTTGTTCAGTAGTGCTGACTGCTGACTCATAACAATAACAAGGTAAAGGTATTGGAAATTGGTTTTGCTCTGAACAAATTACATTTTGTATGACTTTTTTAGGCGCCACTTTGATTCTGTAGGTATAAATACCGCCTGGTATTCGTGGTAATTCTTCATTCTTTTAACATTCTTTCAACAGAGAACATCAGACAAAATCAGTATTATCTTTGTAATTTTTACAATTTACTCTGAAAACATGGATCGATATCAAAATAAAACTTTAAAAATGATGTACAATGATCAATTGGAATATATAGACTGTCCAACGAACGCAAAATACGAAGAGTGTATTGAAATTGGTAAGTTAGATAATTTATTTGATTTGCAGTTTTTTCTTATTAATGAAATTCATTTTGGTTTTCTTATTTGTTTAACAGCTCTTGGACGCTTCGAGATTCCATACAAATTAAAGGAATTCATAGAAATCTCCAACGAATCTAGTGAAATTTTTGAAAAATCTACTTTCGAATATTACAATTTGTTATTTCCAAGTCCAGCTATAATTTTTTTCATCAACATTGACAATAAAGAAATAAAGAATAAACATTCGGGAGAAGAAAGAGAACCTTTTGGAAAATTAAGTAATAAGAGAAAAGATCGCGATGAAAACATTGGAGTACCAGTTACGAGACAAAATTGTTTTCTTGGTTCATTACATGGAATTGAAACAGAACAATCGGAGGAACCAACAAGCAAGAAACATAAATCATCTTTAAGGGAAAATCTTGATTTGGGCGTTGTGAGGAGAACAATTTCAAGAAGATCTATAAGAATTTAGAAAATGTCATTATAATTTTGTAAATAATTTTAACATTAAAATTTTGTAAATAATTTAAATAGTTTATTTAGAAATAAGATTAAGAATAAAAAATTTTATTAAATAGATGTGAAAAAATTAATTTATTATAATTATTTATTTGAAGAATTTTCTTGCAATAATTCTATTCATAAAAACCCAATTGATGAAAGTATTGGCCATTTAAAATGAAACGGATATTTTTACACCCCTATCCCGACAACGAAAATCGTACAAACCAAAATGTCTAGAACTTTCTAAGGGATATAAAAAAGCTCAAATTTTTGTTATGCGTTCATACGTTCAATATCCAAAATTTCTCTGATCTATTTGACTTTTAAGAGTTGTTTTGTCTAATAAAAATATAAACAGTTAAAAGTTTCGCGCTAATCTTGTGATAACATCAGAACCAGACTCTCCAGCACTGTACGAGGTTATATCGTAATGTTTTTAGAAAATACTACAAAATCAAAAACAATATATTTTAATATCAGGCCGTGACTGCAATAGTGGACTAACTACAATTTTATCAAATTCAGTTTATTACGGAAATTGAATCTGTATAATACTAACCAACATTTCTCCATTTAATTTTTTTTTAATTTTCGGCTTCATGTCATAGTTACAGGCCTTTTGTACTTAGGCCAAATACAAAAAAAAAATTAAAACGTGGGAGCAAGAGTGGCTTATATACCAGTTAGGCCACTTTTGCGCTCGCATATTTGATTTTATTGTTTGAAACTTTAAACTAGGTCAATTATGTCTTATTAATTTAATGAATTAAATAAAGGTGAGTACCCTAATAATCTCCCTCGATAAGCCATGAAGTTAAAGAGTTTCATACTAAAGTTAATGATGCAGCCATTGAACAAAGTGAGTAGAAGTGAGTGCATTACGTTTTGAAACATTTAGATATTTTCCTAAACGATTTAAAATCTACATTTCTGCTAAGAAAATGTAATAACAGAGCATTTGATTATGTAGAGTACATAATCAGATCAAGTGGACGCTGGAATAAAAATATTAAATTGGCGACATTATGTCAGTATACATACACATATAACATCTGATCCGGACTTTAGATGTGATAAAATTAACCTTAAGTTTTTTTTGTCAGCGGACATTCGTATTTACAATGCAACCAATATTTTGGGGTGATTTAAAAGAAATGAAAATATTTTCCAAATATGTATATCCTCCATTATTGGATAGAAGTCATAAACTCAGCGAGAAAAAAACAACCATTAAATGTCATAAAAATGCCCAAAGACCACTTTTTATCTACTTTGAAATTGGAAGAAAACATTTCAAATAGAAAGATCTCTGCAGAAGGACTTAAGGTTAACTGGTTCAACATTATTGAGCTTCAATATTTAAAAACCTACCCCTTCTTAATATTTTTTTCAATATTATTTTGAAGAAATTTTTCCATTTCAAAGTGTTTGTGTTATGAAAGGAATAAGTGTAAGCCTAGGAAGCTTTAACCTTTATTCCGATGATGGAAGACCTAATAATAAGGATAAGGAATAATGACCTGCTGCAATTTTTACACTGATTTTAGAAATATAAATTCTAATGCAAGTAACGCAAACTCTTTTATGGAACTAATTTATTACTCATTTGTTATCTACATAGCTACCTACATATGTATATGGGTGATTCACCTAAGGTGTGACAAAAAGGCAGTGCGTGTATAGGTTGGGTCGATACATGAAAAATTCGTATGGGAATGGCGGTCTATGCCACCCGTTTGGGTGGGAGGTGAATTTTCCTAAAAAAATTGAATAAAAACTAAACAAAAAATTATTAAAAAAAAAGTCTTAGAAAAAGAAGCCCAGAAAAAAACTTGTTTTATTTTCTTTTTAAATAAAGTTGTTTTAATTAATTGTTTTTGAAAAATAAATTTTCAAACTTAAAATTTTGAAAAAAAAAATGACATGCCTTTTTTTCAAACTATCTTTTTGTTTTTTTTTTTTTAAATTTTACGTAGTTAGGTACTTTTAGGTACTATTTTTGTTTTCAAAATTCAATGCTCTTATTAATTCTTGGTCAAATACTGAAAACCGTATATTGTTCTAGGACTTTTACTTTTCAAAATATTAAAAAATAACAAGAAGAAACGAAGCTACGGATAATCATCTTTTGCAAAAAAGTTATAAATGTTTTTAAGAAGAAGATGGAGGAAGTGAAAAAGAAGAAGTGGATGATGAAGAAGAAGAAGTTGAATAAGAAGGCCTGACATTCCATTAAACTTCAGTAAATTAGACCATGGAGTTGACCTCATAGAGGTGGCGTAGAAACTATAGAGCTGGCCACGAGATGAGAAAAGATTCGGTCTCAGTCTCGTCATGCGAGACCGACTTTAAAGCATCCGAGACGAGACCGAGATAAGACTGTATATTTGTACCCAAATTTATAGAGAGTCTTATAAACTAAAAAATCCAATTTTAGTTAATTATTTATTTTCTTCTGCACATATTCAATCTATAATCGAAAAACTTTCGTTCCAATAATCAAAAGGTTGTCCGAAAATCGCATTTTGCGGAGACGAGACCGGGACGAGACTTAAATATACGAGACCGACACAAGATTGAAAATTTTCGATTTTACCGAGACCGAGACGAGACTTATGTTCAAAAGTCTCGCCGAGGCTTAAAAAAGTCTCGCCGAGACTCGTCTCCTGGGCAGCACTAGTAGAAACGTACATATTATGGAGAATCCAACTTTAACAGATTTTAGAATCACTTTTTCTCATATATAGTGCATCTTTGAAAAAAGTATAAAGGCAATTTTTGTAGCTAATTTCATGATCTACAAAAAACGTACAAATCTTTTTTTTCGACATTTGACACTATTCCAATATCTAGTAGCAATTTCTCTCGACTTATGATTTAGGTATATGGCAAAAATGGTTGAAATATTTTTCTATAAAATATTATGGTAAGCAAGTTGAGTATCATATTGGTTTCGACAACTTCGTCATTTAAGAGTTAAACGCAGAAAAAAAAACAGAAATTTTGACTTTTTCTAACAATTAAAAAAAAATCATATCTTTAAAACTGCTGTTTTTAACAAACAAATTTAGTTTCTTGTGAGGGTCTTAGTCATTTAATATACAAACTTTGTATTCAGATGTTTTCGAAAATATGAACTGTTTAGTAGTAGGTACGTACGTGAAAATTGGCATTTTCGACAATTTAAGATTTTTGAAATGTCGATATCTTTCTTAACGGTGAGTCGTAGGAAAAAATTGTTACAATTTGATCTACAAAGTTAGCTTGAAATTCTTTCCGATAGCATATACCGTTTCGGACTTATATGCACACAACTGATATCTTCGACATATAAACCTGAGTATCGATCGATGATGCTTTCCCTAACGTTCATACTAATTTTCAGCTTTTTGGGAATTTTTGCAAGAGAACACCTATTTTCCACGCTAAATTAACCAGACTATGACATCATACTAGGGCTGGCTACGAGACGAGACTGGGCGAGACTTTTGTCAGTCTTGTCTTGGTCTCGTTAAAATCGAAAATTTTCAGTTTCGTCTCAGTCTCGTATCGGTTTCGTATAATTAAGCCTCGTTTCGGTTTCAGTCTCACCTTTGCAATGCAAATGCAATGTTTTAGGAATTATCGAAGTGATGAAATCAAAATACTAAGGTTTGTCCCCATCTGTGAAGCCAATAACACTGTCAAATTCCATTGAAGTATGGCTACGATGTCGATGGATAAAAAACTTCTAGGAAATCCGAAATTTTTGTATTGTTATTTTTCGCTCCAGAAAATTACGATTTCAAGGCAGCCAGCTGACTTATGGAACGAAATATTCTCGAAACGTCAAAATAAAGTTTGTCCTATGACGTCAACAAAAATTTACGAAAATATTAAATTTTTTAAAAACTTGTGGATTTGTTTGTATTTTTCTTTTGTAAAGTCAAGAAAAGTCGGAGGAGTCAGTCGAATGTGATGTACATACACCGTCATTAGTTTGAATATGTGTAGAAAAAAATATATTTTTAAATGAAATAGCATTTTAAAAATGCTTTTTTAGCTGTCGAGACAACCGACAGACTATCGGTAAATTTCGGTTCAAATATGAAGTCTCGTTTCGGTCTTGTCTGGGATGCTTAAAATGCAGCCTCGTCTCGTATTTTCTCGGTCTTGTCAAGCGAGACCGAGACTTTTCTCGTCTCGTGGTAAGCCCCTACTTCATCCCTAATATTAGTTAAGAAGAGTTGCCATAATCTTAAATTTTATAAGGCTAAATTTCAAATTTCATAATGCTAGATCGTAAGCTAAAAAAACAGAATGCTAGATTTCAAAAACCACTAATAAAATGTTTCTTTGCATTAACTCCAAATATGTAAATGATAAACAAAAAAATACTTTAAACAAAGAAACCTATACACATGAAAGAGAACATTTATTCGTAGAAATCTGGCCCAACGTCTCTATTGGTAATATTTGAGGCAGTAAATTTGCCGCTCTATTGGTTCAAAAAGGCAAAAATTCAAAATGTATTGCCTCAACGATGGAAAGTAATAACTGCCTTCCATCTACCGTGCCATATTTCACTTGCCAAACCGTCTCCATTGGCGGAATGTGGATGAAATTGGCAATTTATTTCCTCAAGGTTTGCCAATGTTAGTAAGCTTCCTACTTTAATGTTTGAAAAGATATGATACAAAGGTATACTTACCTAATTTTTATTACGAACCTTTTTTAAATATCAAAATTATGTACCTATAAATGTAGTACATATTATATATAAAATTTTACATTAAAAATATTTTTTACAGATACAAATTTAAAATTGTCAGTTTGTCTGCATAAAATTGGGTAAAAGTCGAAAAGTACTTATCCGAATTTCAAAATTTAGATGTCGATGGAAAGGTCATTGTCTCACTGTTTAAATACATGCAAATCATTAATAGACGTCCATACAATTTTAAAGACTATTACGCTTAAACAGATAAAATAGCATTATTTTGACTAAATAGTGAATATTGTTACTCTTTATTTAACCGATTATCAAAATTTAAATTTTGTAATAATCTATACGAATCAGCAATTATTTTGGTATATAAAACATATTTCTACGATAACCACAAGCTTTAATATGGATTTTTAAACATAACTGATAGAAAATTTTTGCAATAATCCAGGCTATTGGTCGATAAAATTTTTTCTTTTTGCTAAAATATACATAAAATACCTGTAAATGGCCATAACATGAGTAATATTTTTTTGATATTTATAACTGAGGTATCAAAGGTTATAAGATATTAAAAATTATAAAAATAAAAAATAATTCACTTTCAGGACAAAATAAATTGTTAAAAGAGAAAGAATTTGCCATAATGCTAAAAAATCCTCTACTTAGAAAATTGTAAAAAGTTAATAAAAAATGTATAAATTTTGAAAAACTAATGACACACAATTATAGGTGTTACATTTAAGTAATTTTATATTTGTAAATCTAAAGGGAAAAAAGTAGGTGCAATTAAATGAGATAAATCACAATAAAGCTCCATTTAGCCAAATTTAGAGGCTTAAAACTTTAGTAATGCCTCATAGTTCATAACAAATGATACTAACAAATGATATAGACAACGGTTGAAATTTATAATCTAAATTTTTGTGTTAAAATTTTTGCAAAATCTTAAAAAAATTCATACTAAAAATGTGATTTAGTGAAAAATTAATTCTATTTTTGGTACTTTAAATGCAAAAGTTAATAAAAAATTGATAAACTTTGAAAAACAAAACAAACACACCAATTGCTCTTATCCTCTTCTAAAATACTGCTAATAAATATTAAGTGATCATTTAAACAAAAGCCACTCCAGAATTAGCTTTATTAATTTATTTACCAAACAAAATGCAAAATGGATCATGGATACAAAACTTAACTGTGTGTTGCTCTCAAGCTTCACAAAATAATTTCAAATATTAAAATTTTACATTAGAAATATTTTTTACAGATAAAATCCAGAAAAAATTTTAAAATTGGCTATAAATCAGAAAGTACTTATTCTAATTTTAAAATTTAGATGTCTTTGCAAAGGCCATTGTCTCACCATTTAAATACATACAAAATATTAATAGACAACCATACAATTTTAAAGACTTATACGCTTAAAATTTGGGTATGTTGAAATCAACACGGCGAAAACTTTTACAATCTCGTAATCAGTGAGAAACATTCGCTCCGTAGAGTAAATCATTCACAATGATAACAAAAATGGTAACAGCAATGCTATAAGAGCAAAAACTGCCGTATTACAGCTCCTCTCTTCTGTGCATTGCAGGTCGTGTGTCGAAATGTCAAAATCTAAGGGCACCAATCGATTAAGGAGGGTGTTATTAGCTAATGTCTCGTCCAGCACCTTAGCACCAACATAGAATAAGAAAGCCCAGTGGAAATAAAAAAAATCGCACTTGACAGTGATGGTGGTTAAATGTCAAAAATCCGAAAAATCACACCTTTTGCTTTAACAGTTGATAGTTGGGGGCGAGATAGCAAACCATACAAAATTTTTTAAATATTTTCTTACAAGTAGGTGTCCTTTGCATAGATATTTAGAAGTACGTGAATATATAGTTAAGCTTTTATATTAATAATAATTAACACTTGCGCAATATTTCTATCCTTTGAAAATTGGATCATGAATGATGTTGAAAATTTATTGATGTCGGGAATAAGTTTTCCTGTGGAATTGGGCGGTCAATTCATCAAATTTATTTTAGAGATATTCACGATAGCAGAAATATTTTCAAGGAAAATTATTTTCCACGAGAAATATTTTTTCAAGATTTGTTAACAAACTATCCTTTAACAAAAGGGACCCGGGCAACGCCGGGTGTTTCCGCTAGTATTATATAAAATCAAATTATTGACAGTAAATTTTGCATTCATGTTTGCAAAACAAAAAAAAACTTTAATGCCAAAAAAGCATTTGGCATAGTTTTAAAACTTCATAATGCTTATTCATTGTCTATAATGCTAGATCTAGTATAATAATGCCATTATGGTTACACTAGGTAGGTACCCAAAAAAGAACATCTACTAAATGGCGGATCAAAAAATATCAAACATTCGGCATCAATTTTTCATTAGGTACGTGACCATTTTCTCAGTGGTCAGGTCATTTAAAGATGTTTTGACTGAAATCGATAGAAATTGACATTTTAAACGTTGACATTTTTTTTTGTATATATGATTCGTACATAACCCGATTAGATGGGAATGTTTGTTTAAAATCTACTTACGCATCTTGCTGAGTTTTAACCTAAATCAAAGATAGGTACCTTACCTAATAAAATTCAATGGTAAAATAAATCTTTTAAGTATCTTAAGAAACCACAATCTTATGTATATTTTTTATTTTCTTTTGCTTGTGGTTATAATTTTATGAATTATCATGACATTTGATATCTATTAGATTTTTCTGCTGCAATTTGAATTAAATTTCATAAAAAGAAGGCCACATAATCAGCGCTGTCGGAGATCAAAGCAACGTTTTTAAACTAATGGAAAAGCAAAAAAAAGCGCAGCATTTCGTACAGAAATAATTAAGACTTCAAATGGAGTTTTTACGTGAAGGGTATGGTGGATTATTATTATTATGGTCAATGGGTAGTTTATTTAAAAAAAAAATACTATAATAGGTAACTTACTATCAAATTAAAAATAAATGCGAGGTCACAAAAACAATGTAAAGCATGCTCGCACTTTAAATGATAAAATTCTCAGTAAATCACAATAAGCAACCATTTCGAGTTTTAAATAATTTGACAAGCAAATAGAACAAGGAAAAAGGTTGGATTGGGTACGATGTGTCGACTTTCAAAACATCGACTACAAAATGTCGACAGAAAAAATGTCGACTGGTTAAAAGACCGACTGAACAAAATATCGACAAAAGCTAGACTGATTATTCAAAATGCGATTTTTAAGATGTCGACTGTAATTTTTTGATTGATTTTGATAGTCGACATTTTGTTAATAGTCATTTTGATAGTCAGATCAAAATATCGACGGTTAAAATCTCTCCCTGGCTGGTTTCGCATCGCCTTCAATCACCTGTTATGCTATTGGCTTAGCCTGAATACTGATTTCGTTGTGGCTGGTTTCGCATCATCTTCAATCACCATCCAGTCGAAATTTTTTTCATATAAAGTCGATATTTTAAAACTCGGCATTTCGTATAATTTAGTTCAGAAAAAATATCGACAGGCGATATTTTGATCGATTTTTTTCAACGCAGTTGATATTTTGTCAAGTCGAGATTTCATAATGTCGACATTTTTCTGGTCGACCAAAAAACTGACGGCATTTTAAATTTCAAAAAAGTCGATAAAAGTCAACATTTTGACTAGTCGACCTTTTTTTTTTGTCGATCATTCGTACCTAAACCAAAAACTATTACCCACTTTTTTTGACGACAAAGTTGAAATGTTCCCAAATGTTCATTAATTTTAAACAAACAATCGCTTTACAAAGCTGCATGTATACAATTTGTCTGGCATAAAGAACTAGTACGCTAGTACTTTCGGCAACACTGTGCACAATACAAAAATGTTTAAAAAATATAATCTGAGAATTTCGTTAGTTACTACTTGGATTTTGAAGTTAAGAGACGGCTTGGAATTGTCTTCTTTAAACAATTCTTCTATTTTAAGTTATAAATTGCTATGAAGCCGCTTTCCGATTTATCGTATATTGATTTTGAAACGGAAGATCCAGTGGAAATGTTTTCACATACTATGGAAGCATATTATAATGGAAACCTGCATAAACCAAAAGCAGTTCCAATTAATATATCAACTATCGATTCGTAAGGAACTTTCTGAAAATATATTCTGGATACGAGTATCAAAATTAATCGTAAGCCTGTTCAAATAAATACTTTTAGTGAATTTGGAGCTCTTAATCGTACTGTTAATTATCGTGGTTTAACAACTGACAAACATGTTACAATTGTAACACAGAAAGATAGTAGAAAGTACTCTAACATTATGAAGGATTCAAGGATAACAATCACATTCTATCTTGAAATACCCTCAAACTCCAAGGGGGAGGTATTACAGTGGCAGGTAACTCTACTAAAGTCTTACTTAGTTTCAGAAATAAATCAATTATAATTATTATCAACTCAAATCAATAGATTCGTCTATTTGGAAAAGCCATTGAACTTAGACCTGAAGAAATTTCGAATATTTGGAATGAAGAAACAGTTTTTGCCAAAATTCGAAGTCGCATTTGTGATTGTGGAAAACCAATTGAGTACTTAAAACTCAAAGAAGCTCATGATACTCTACTGAAGGCCTATGAAAATGGAGAAGATTCTTTGCCTCAAACAAAATTATAGTGAGTGGAAATTGAGCATAACATTGTACAATAGTATTGTTAAGAAAATGTATTTTTTTTATTTACAGCACGGCTTTTAAAGTTGTACCTAATATTTGGGATTTTTTTAAAGCTGATCCAAATTGTATAGGAGATCGAATTCAATATCGAAAAAATCAATCTGATGAAAGTAACTGGACTAAAATGCATGTTGCAGCTTAGGCTTATATAAATATTTAACGCCTTTCATTTTTGTAATAATCGTCTAAAAGTTTTAGCAAAATAAAATTTATATAACTTATTTAACAAAAATGGTATGTACATTATGTATGCATAGCAAGATAATTTTTGTATAGTACTTATTAGTCGGGGTTCAGTGGCGCGCCATAGGACGACCTACCCTCATCTCTTTACCAGATGAGATGTATACAGTTTTTTAGATAGTGTCCAAAAAAACAGTTTGCGCATGGGTTATGCCAGGCCTATATAAAAGTGGGCCCTTCATAGAGTTGCCACGCATAAAAGATCAATTATTGCGTTTATTCAATTATCTCATTCAGTTTATATGGTTAGTCGTAAAGATATTACAAAATATATTATGAAAGGAAATTTAATTCCAAATTTTCAAATAGGGGATTTTTTGAAATTTTAAATTTAAGTAGGGTAAATTAGGGTGAATGTATTAAAAGGACGAAAACTTATTTTCTAAACGGTAAGAAATGATTTTTTTTTGCAATCGATAAATTTTATTTAATACATCAAATTAATACATAATAAAAAAAAATTGTCAAAACTTTACAACTCGAGATATGAGCGTTTGAAAGTAATAAATAGCAAATTAGGTGTTTGAGAAAAAATTTACTATAAATCAGTGTGACGTTCTATTAAAATATATAGTATATATGTATGTTATAAGGCTGATTAATAACAAATTAAAAGCTATCTGCGAAATTTTAAATTGAAGTTTTGGTTTTGTTAAAGTGAATTTTTGAAAAATATTTTTTTGTTTAATTTAAAGGTTATTTTGTTTAATTTTTATTTTTGTAACCTTTGGTATTTTCATTGAAACTAACATCAAAAGGCAGATAATTCTCCTATTTAGGCATGATAGTACCAGGATTTTTACAAAAAATTTGGTTAGAACTCAGCGTTGCCGCACTTTAATATTTCTCTTTGTGTCTGAGAAAACAGGTATGTACTACGCTGTGCCATACAGATGCCTCAATAGGTGTATTTAATAAAATCTATCTATTGCAAAAAAAAATCATTTCTCCACGACTTACCGTTTAGAAAATAAGTTTTCGACCTTTTAATACATTCACCCTAATTTACTCTACTTAAATTTAAAATTTCAAAAAATCCCCCATTTGAAAATTTTTAAATTAAATTTCCTTTCATAATATATTTTTTATATCCTTATGGCTTACCACATAAGCTGAATCATATAATTCAATAAACGCAAAAATTGATCTTTAAAGCGTGGCAACCCTATGAAGGGCCTACTTTTTATATAGGCAACTCATGCGCAAACTGTTTTTTTTTTGGATACTATTTAAATCTAGTAGTAGCCCGTAGCGTAATGGTTAGTGCGTTCGACTGTCACGCTGGAGGTCTGGGATCGCTTCCCAACCTCGTCCACCTAAAAACTAAAAAGTTTTTTTTCAGGGCTATACTGCCTCTTGCGAGGAATTGACAAATCCTCCAAGAGTATCACTTGTCACGAATAAGTGCTTCTCGTCTAGCCGTTCGGATTCGGCATAAAATTGTAGGTCCCTTCCATTTCTGTCGAAAAGGCCCACACAGGAATGGTTGCGAGTTATTAGTTACTAGGCCCTCGTGCTTCATGAGCCGTTGTGCTACCCGATTTTTTTTTTTTTTTTTTTTTTTTTGTTTTTTTTTAAACTGAATACCTCTCATCTGGTAAAGGGATCAAGGTAGGTCGTCCTATGGCGGGATCCCCGATTATAAGGTTTAACATGCATGATATTATATTTATATTCTTTATGTAATTAAGGCCGTGTGTCAATTGCGTTAAAACTTTGGTTAAATTTGATCCCAGTTAAATTTAATCCGTTTTATAGGGGTGAATAAAATTGAAGTGTTTTGCCGTGTCAATTGCATTAAATAGGATTTTTTAAAACATACGTTTCCCATTGACATTGGCCGCGTTCGGGTGCGTCACCAAAGGTATCTGGATTTGTTCGTGTTGTTATAATGCCTAAGAAAAAAAACAGCTGACGAACCAAACAGCTGATGTCAAAAATAAATCTAAAGCCTAACCCCAACAATTTTCGAATCTGCTTGGATATACGAACAGTTAACAACTCATCTGTTGATTTTCTTTTGTGCAGGGTCGTTTTCGTTTGGTTTGGTTACGTATCCGGTTTTGGTCGTTCGAAAACTTATCAGATACGGAGTGTCTCTTAATTTGTTTTCTGTAAAATATTCAAAATGGGTATCGTGGATTTCGTAAAGGATACGTATTTCTACGTCCCGGAAATTTAAATAAATGGTACTTCCAGACCCCGCGGCCGTTTTTTATGTAAATAACACGTTTTCAAAGATCAAGAAATTCGCGTGTCAAACGTGGTTTCACCGACTTAAAAAGATTTCTTTTGACTCTCTAGTGATGCTGATAATAAAATAGCACAAGTAACTGCACCTTAAAATTTCAAAATATGCCTTTTTTTACTCGATAGCTGGCTAAAAACCCCCAGTCAATTTATTTTTAAGTTTTTCTCGGTTTTAAAGGCCCACACGCATTCGGGAGCGAGCAACATTTATTTTCCGCTATCGGCTCCAGTTTTTGAGATATTTCAGTCTGAAAATTGAATATTACTATTTTTCCCCTATTTTTGAGATTTTGTAAAAATTCGAAATGCTTTCTTTCAAAAAAAAAATGCACCGATTCATCCATGAACATGAGTCATAGTGCAATAATTCAATGAATCGGTGCATTTTTGAAAAAATGCATTTAGAATTTTTACAAAATCTCAAATTAAACATTATTTTCGACCTCATCCGATACGTGCTGGATGTTTGGCCACAGAATTATTGACGGCCGTCAAACATAAAAACGTCACTCTTAGTCTCCGGGTCGAAAGTCTTAGGTCTTATATTTTTAAAACATTAAAACATAAGGATATATGTATATAATATAATGGTTGTATGGAAACTACAGTTATTTCTTCATCTAAAAAAAATTCAACTTTTCTCTTAATCCCTTAAAAACATCAAGTCCAAAGTTTGAAGTTTTAGAATGCAGGTCAAGGTACAGACTAACGGACAGACCAGAGAAACAGACAGAAAGAATTGTGGAGCCTACTTTTTTGGCGTTCTCTATCATCGTAATGTTAGGGATGATTATTATCTTGAGTTCGATTTGTTTCACGAATCCAAAACTTGCACAATTTTTTTTTTGAAAACTCAATATTATAAAATCGTCTTTTTTTTTCTCAACCGATTTCGATTAAACTTTGTACATGTATTCTCTAGAACATTTTTACTGTTAGTGTATACCAGAATTTTTCAGATATTTTCAAATATCTAGGTTTGGTTGGTTTTGTCAGAATTATGCGATTCGGTACTTTGAGTAAGTCAAACAATATTGCATATACAAAATTCGTAAATCAAAGAAAATATCTTTTTTTTTAACATATTCTTGTATCAAATAAGAAAATTTAAAAATTGATTTTGTAATTTGTATTATATTTTTTCAAGTTACAATGCATTTAAATTTTTTACTAACACATATACAAACATGAGCAACTTGCTCGTCAACTGGCTTGCCTTTTTCGAAGCCAGTTGGGAAGCCAGTTGGGGAGCCAGTGGAGAAGACTGTGGCCTCGTTCAGAATTGTATATAAGGCGATGTAGATAGATTTTCGTTCAAATTTTTGGAATTAAAAGTTCTTTCTGCCACAACATTTAATGCGAGGGACCAAGAAATTTAAACATTTCCAAAATAGGCAACTGTCAAATATGATTGAAGGATGCTATGATTATGATGAATTATACCAAATCTCTTAAAACCCTAATTTTTTGAGAGTATATGTTTTGCTTGGGTAGATGAGAGTTTTGGGGATTTCGAGTGACATTTGAAACATTCTGTTACCTATTTGTCAAGCCATAGACTGTCAAATTCAATTTGAAGATATCTACGGAGATAATGCATTGAAAAGAACTTAAAGATATCTGAATTTTTTGAGATTACATTTTTCGCCCGAGAAAAGGTGATTTTAGCTCTTTTGGGTGACATTCGGAACGAAATATTCTTCGTACGACATAATTTAGTTTCTTACCTATCTTTCAACGTATGAACTGTAAGATTCCATAAAAGGATGGCTACGTTGATGATGGATTAAAAAAAACACCAAAAAATCCAATTTTTGTTATTATTTAAAAAAAAGAAATCGAAATTGTTTGAATATGATGAATGTCAATCCATGTTACTTTGACAAGGCAGAAAAGTCTGTCAACGCATTGACAGTATTATGCGTTGACCATCGCAAGACTTCACAGACTTGATGCAGAATTCGATGTCATTTTTTGTTAACGCGTTGAAGTATGAAAAAAACGAAGTCCGATGCCAAAGCAAAGTCAGAAAAATAAAATTGTGTACGAATCCTAGATAGGTCATGGTATAAAGAATACAAGGTATGCTGGATAGGAGATGATAGTTCACCATCTTGTATTCGTGTGACGTCATTGCGCGTAAAAGTAGGTTTTAAATTGGTAGTTTTCGTTTGCGAAAGTAAATATGTGTGCTTTCTTTCCTTTTTTTTCATATGACAATTATAGCGAACCACAGAATACCATGACTGAAAACATTCACTCGGGATGACGTCACGAATCAGTCGACCAGAACTGTCAACCATACCTTGTATTCTTTACACCATGTAGATAGGCCATCCTAGTAAAAGCTGAACGTGGCCAGTGGCCTTTATATAAAACGGTTGCGTCAATTTTTAAGTTGAAGCGCTTTTATTTCATTTTGCTGAAAAAAGTGTATGTAAAATTATTGAGTTAAATAATATTCATGAATTAAATATTTTTCTTATGACTTCAAAATATTTATTTTTATTATTAAAAAATTAAAAAAACGTCATATCATACACCATGAAAAGGTTTTTTTATTGGGACTCAGTCATTAATATTAAAAATGACTCATATTTTCAGCCTCTAGGACTCATTGAAAATTAAACTTGCGGTAACACTGTAAGCAAGGTTCAAGTTATTGAGAGTCTATGCTTAAACCACCGTATTAATAAACGAAGCTATCTTTAACTCGTGGATTAGGAGTAAGATTTCTGCCACTTACGAGCTAGCTAAACCACCAAGGAAGGTGTATTTATTTGTCCTAGTTAATCCTTCGCTAAACTACCTTTCTTGGTGGTTTAGCTAGCTCGTAAGTGGCAGAAATCTTACTCCTAATCCGCGAGTTAAAGATAACTCGCCGCTGGCTTAGTTTATTAATATTGGGGGAAATGTTTGAAGGAAAAAACGCAATTCATAGATTCTTACCTTTATTCGTCGATACAAAGCCTTAGATTATTGGGTAGTATTCTCAAAATTTTATGAGTATCTGTTGATTATTTTAAGCACAGGTATACGAAGAGGTTCAATAACAGGTAATTGGGAAACTAGAATGATTGTTGAACTGTTGATTTAAAACATCAATTAAAAATGGGTACCTAACCTAGGTAGGTATGTATGTTATTGTTTATTGGTTGTTTTTGTTTTGAAATTATTACAATTTATGGCTTTGTGTTCGGGTACATCATATAAGCTTCTGAAGTTATATGCAATTACAGGTAAGGTACACATATGTATATATAAATACTTGCACATGTCGTTGTTTTATCATACTTTAAGAACTCATTGAACAGATAAGATCAAAAGAATTCCTATAGTGATATCTTTTAATTTTTATAAAAAAATATTCTCAAACATGTCTAAAGCCCAAACTAAAACTTTAAAAATGTTATACAAAAATCAATATAAACACATTGAGTGTCCAAAGAATGCCAATTACGAGGAGTGTATTGAGATTGGTAAATTCTTGTTATTAATTTTTGTATCGTTGGTTATAATATTAATTTTTTTTTTTAATTCTTTCAACAGCTCTCGACCTCTTCAATATCCAATCAAAATTCAAGGAATTCATACAAGTCACCAATGATGATGGGAACATTTTTGAAAAACATACTTTCGAATATTACAATTTGATTTTTCCAAAGCCAGACATAACTTTTTTCATCAAAATCGATTATGAAAAATTTAAGAATCAACATTCGAAAAAAAGAAGAAAACCTTTAGCTGAGTTAACTATCAAACGAAAACGATGGGATGAAAATAAAGAAAATTCAATAACGAGGAGAAATTGTTTGGATGGTTCACTGTATGAAATTGAAAGAGACGAATCAGAGGAGCCAGCAGTTAAGAAACATAAGAGTTCGCTCATTCAACCAAAAACGAGTTGGTGGAATACACTTTTTAATAAATTATTTTATTAATTTAACTATTATTTATGTTTTTAATGACACTTAAAGCTTAATATGGTGTATTGTGAGTGAAATACCAAAAATAAGTTACGGACATGGGGAAGTGCATAGAAGTGCTTATGACTAACCATCTGCAAACAATTTTAAATACTTTAAGAATCTTTTTAAAACTATTATTTTGATTAAAAATAAATGAAGATGTATGAAAAAACAAAGTTTTGTTCTCCTTTTCTTTTATTTGCTTAATAGTTTTCCTTCAAATAATTTGTACATCACTATAATACCTATACACACATCTTGTAAAAATAACCATTTTTGTTGGTTTCTGATTATCTCGAAAACGGTTCCGTTGATTTTTGTTTCAAATATTGTTGATGAAGAAACTTCTTATTTTTTTGTTTTAACTCAATAGCCCAGTCAATAATTTAAAAAAAAAGTACTAAATTCGCAAAGCGCGATGTAGTTCTGCATTTTTGATATGTTTTTGGGGCACGTTAGATTAGTCTGTAGCCAAGTTTGCAACTTCGAAAAACCTGTGCTAGCTGCAGGAAAAATGACACAGTGGAAAAAAGCCCATTTTTTCCGACATTTTCCTTTATAACTTTGGAAATATGCAACTTAGGAAAAAACCATGCACTATAAACTTGTTTGTTATAAAATTTCTTACAAGACCACTAGCCCAGGAAACAAAAACATGGCTCCATACAAGTTTCTAAATTTTGGCAATAGCTTTGATACTTACATATATTGTACCTAATACTATTATACAACTTTTCAGAAATATCCTTGGGTGTGGCTGTTGTAATTTTTTTTTTTTTATTTTTGGGAATTCTTTGTTTCATGAAAATGGCTATATCTTTAAATATAATTGGTTTAGAAACAAGATTGGTACGTTAAATGATTGATAATTATTTTTTCTTTAATAATAAAATATAATAAGGAATAAATATACGATCAAAAATTTTTAAAAATACACAGAGTCAAATTTTTTGAAAAAAGTCGTAATGGAGGTTGGTTTAGTTTTGTTTATTCGCAACTTAAAAAAAAAAAATTGTCCAGTTTTTAGAATTCAATTGTGCAGGAAACCTCATTTTTAGAATTACATACAAAAATGTATTTAACTGTGTTTGAGAAGATTTTAACTGCACCCTTTCTTCACAAAATTCCTATAGAGACATGCCTCCATACAAAATTCTAAATTTCGGTAATAGGTTTCATACTTACTTATTTTGTACCTTATACCATTATATGTCTTTTCAGAAACATCCCCACCTGTGTATCCTTGGATTTTATAGATGTTGGAATAAGTTTGAAATTGTTTTTTCTTAAATTATAAAATTAAAAAAAAAATAAATTCATGCGTAAAACTTTTTAAAAAAACACTAAAATTATTTTTTTTTTGTACAAAAAAAAAGTTGTAATGGATGTTTTTTTTTGTTTTAAAGGAGAAAACAAGCCCACGCCTCTTTCCCCTTCAGATACCGCACGCGCTGGGGTCCATTTTCACCGAGTACAAAAGCAATTACGATTGCAAGTCATATCGGCACTTATATTAATTATTTGATAATAATACAAAAAATGTTGGTTGAATTTGGTTTTACCGTAGCCTTATACAAAAAAATACACAATCTGCACCCTTTTAAAGAACCAATTCTAAAGAAATCCTCATTTTTCAGAATTACATAGAACGTTTGTTTACCTGGTTTTGAGAAGATTTTAAATCTACCCTTTTTTAATAAAAGTTCCAATTATGTAGATTATCGCTGACTTTAAGTGGCTTACAGGATTATTTTATTTCTTGGAAAATTACAGGTATGCAGGTAGAATAAAGTAAGAATGCATTGTACCTTTTTATAAGTAGTTTTTTTTTAATTCAAAGGGTTATTATTCAGTTTAATTGTGAACATCAAAGTGTAAAGTTTATTTTTGAATTTCAAGGTGTAAAGTTGTGAAAAAATAACACTTTATAATGTCAGATAATAATAGTATTTGTGTTATTTGTGATCAGTGTATACAAAAAAGATGATGTACTTGTGAAAAGGGGTATTGATACCTTAATTGAAGCATCAAAACAGGAAGGGAAAAGTAAAGGCATTTAAGCTTCTGGAGATTAATGAACAACTGAGGACTGATGTGCATGTATTCTTGCAAAGAAATGCAACGAAGGATGAAATTGCTGCTGGCGGAGCACTTTTTATACGTGGACTATACAATATTCCACGAGAGACACCACTCGATGAAGCACGGTACCGTGGATACAACAGGGTGATTGCTAATCTGCAGTTACATTCTAAATTTGAATTAGCTTGTCTTCCTCCAACTAAAGCTGCTGCAGATCAGCACTCATATCGCGTATATCATCAAGTACAAGCTTGGCTGGGAAATGCTTTGGAACCAACCATTTGGGGTTGGAAATCCGTCAAAAGCGGATTAGTTCCTGTTACAACAGATCTGCTACCGGCTCCAGAACATCTACTTAAATTAATATCTTGTAACTGTCGGACACAATGTACAATAAGATGCGAATGTAGGCGATCAGGAATGTTATGTTCAGTGATCTGGGGAACCTGCCAGGGAACATCCTGCAATAATACCATTGGCGAAGAAGACCATCTAAACGAAGTAGATGCCAATGAGTTTTAATATAAATTATTGTATTATAAGAATATTTAATTTTTAAGTAAAATAACTTTATATATAAACTATAATGTATCTAATGTAACAAAAAACTAACATTTAAGCAAATAAAATATTGATACAAATTTATGTATATCTGAAGTATGTTCTTTTTAATTTTTTCAACAAATATTTGTTTTGTTCAGAAATGTCCGCAGAAGGAACCTGAACATTTTCTTAAACTGAGTTAAATTGGTCATCATTTGAGATATTTTGAATCTTTGTGAAATATACCGTTGTATTTTTTTTTCTTTTTTTTTAGTTAGAACTCAAATATTTTTTAACACGTTTCATGACGGATTAAATTCAAAATTTTCCAAATAGTGTGTTATAAAAACTGTTGTAATACCACATATGACGGAAAATATAATAAAGAACAAGTAAATACTGCATTTAGTTTAATTGGGTCCCGTTAAATACTCCATTTTAACAAAAACACTTAAGCAAAACTTAAGCGTTGTTTGATGTATTTTTCAAGTTTTTTGGATGCGCCGTTATATTTTTTTTTTGTAAAAACTGCAAAAATTCAGTTTACATTTTCACCTTTTCAACGCTTACTAAATTTTTTTAAAATTTAAGATCGTAATATACAAAAAAAAATGTAGACAGTTTTATGCTTTAGTAAATTTTGCATCATATGAATTTTGTTCAGCTTTCTGAAATGTACCGTTATATTTTTTTTTTTTTTTATCATTTGAAACTTTTAAGTTTTTGTTCATGTTTCCCTATCCATTTTATTGAAATTATTCAAGATATATCTAAAAGAAAAATCTCAAAAGTATCTCAAACAATGTTGAATTTAACAGTAAAAAAAAGTGTGTTTTTGATTTTGTTATATTTTGTTTAAAATTCCGTTTTAACAGTAAATACTGTAAAAAATTGTTTAAAATGTTCACTTTTTCAAGTTTTTATACAAAATTGCAGAGTGAACGGTACATAATAAAATAAAATGTTTACTATCTTGTTCTAAATTCAATTCTGCATCGTTTGAGGTATTTAACAATTTTCTTAAATGTACCGTTATATGTTTTTTTAATTTATACCTTAATTTATATTTTTCGTGATTTGTCTTTGAATAAAATAAAAAGAATTAATTAGTTAACAAAACTGTATTTTTTGTTTTTATTTATATTTGTTAAAAATTACATTTTAACGGAAAAAACCCCAAACAAAGTTTAGAAAATTTCAATTTTTCAACTTTGAATAAAATTTTTACTAATTTTTGGATTTTGCATATAAAAAAAAACAAATGTACCATGATAAAATATTTAATTATGTATTTCTTGAGATATTTTAGAAGTTTGTGAAATGCACCGTTATATTTTTTTTTTTTTTTTGTCATCACCATTTTTTTTCAAACGCTGATTACGCGGATTGCTCAACAGCTAGAGGCCAGGATATTTCCTCAAATACTCCTTTTAAATAGCTCTACAACCCATCAAAATCCTAAAGCTATTACCAAAATTTAGGATTTTTGCACAAAATTCCTGGGCTACACATCAAATTTAAATTCATGCATTTTATATTTGAGTTGCTATCTAACCATTAATTTAAAAAAAAATCAGAAAAACTAAGTAATTTTGAAGCACTCAAGAAATAGGTCAAACATTTTACAATTCTTCTAAAAATTAAGAATCAAGTAGTCTATAGTATTACAAGACGAAATTCGAAAACTTTATTTAAATCGGTCAAATAGTTTTGACGAGAAACATGATGTTAATTACACTTTTTTACACTTTTTTTTGTAAATATTCCATAAATGAGGTGCCAAAAATAGTTGGTGACCTTGAAAAACTTTAACCATTGATTACAAATTTTCTATAGCTGAACAATTTCAAAATTACCAAGACTTGCGATTTTGTGGGTTGAAAGGGGAATAATCCTGATGTTTTTGAAAATTTCTCCAAAACCATTAGCTTTTTTTAAGTAATGTCTTAAAAAAAAAATTATAGCTTATATATAATAATTCGGTTTTTTTCGTTAGAGAAATTTTGAGAAAACGTGCGGACAAAGTCTTTTTTGGTTAAATGTGATATTTTCCACACCGTTGCCTTTGAGCACATTTTTCTCAAAATCTGTTGTTCTAACGAAAAAAAAATATTATCATCTTTGTTTTTGTATAAACATAAGTACAGTCGACTCCACCTAACTGAAACACCATAATTGCAGATAATTTGTTTCAGTTAAGCGGAGTTTTGAGTTAACCGAACTTTGGATAACTGAAACTTGTTTCAAACGAGCGGAGCTCTGTCAAAACCAATTAAATTTCATTTAGCCTGTAAATCAAAAAACAATTTTGGCATATGATTTTTGTATTGTGTCAAAATACATAGTTATATTTCCATATGAAACAATTCAAACAAGAACGGCATTTACATTTTCAATCACAAAACGAATATGGATATAACTTATGGATATAACTTATTAAAAAAAAAAAAAAAACGATACATTTCACCTATAAAAAAAAAAAAAATCGGGTGGCACAACGGCTCATGAAGAACCAGGGCCTAACAACTCCCAACCATTTCTGTGTGCGCCTTTCGACAGGAATGGAAGGGACCTAAAATGTTATGCCGAATCGGAACGGCTGGACGAGAAGCACTTATTCGTGACAAGTCATACTCTTGAAGGATTTGTCAATTCCTCGCAAGAGGCAGTAGCCCTGAAAAAAAAAAACTTTTTAGTTTTTAGGAGGACGAGGCTGGGAAGCGATCCCAGACCTCCAGCGTGACAGTCGAACGCACTAACCATTACGCTACGGGCTACTACAACATTTCACCTATGCGGAGGTTAAAAAGTGAAAAATGTTCATTTGAGGTAAACAATTTTGTTTCAATTACCCGGAGATTGCAATTAAGCGGAGTTCAGCTATGCGAAGCAGTTTGTGTGAAAGACTCTCAAAAAGCCTCCGGAATAAATTTCTTGTTTCAGATAACCGATGTTTTCACTCAAGCGGAGTGCAGTTAAGCGGAGTTGACTGTATGTATAGGTAGAGGCACTTAACCAATTTTCACTCTTGAACCATAACAAAAAAAAAATAATCTAGTCGTGGTATTTATTTTTTTTTTTTTTATTTTCTGAGATTAAATCAGTTATAAGTCTTTGAGAAGACTAGACGAAAGACATTCGTACATATTTTTTTTTTAATTTAAAGACAAAGGGGCATATTCATAGTCGCAGATAGACCCAAGTTTAACTAAACTACAGTTTAAGACAATTTTGGCTCAATGAATACAGACCGATTTTAATTACAAATTGTTGGTTTTATATTTTAATAAGATAATTAACTTGGTATACTACATAAATAGCTTCAAATATTTTGAAATGATAACCTTAAAAAAATAGAATCAACGTCCGAAAATTCAACCAAAGCTATGTTTAACTTGGACCCAGGTCTAAAATGACTATGAATATGCCCCAAAATATTTAACTAACTGGCAACATGCATGATAGACCATTTTTCGTCATCTGATTTTCCTTTTCGATACTGAACTCTATCAGCCATATAATTTGGTTCAGATTTATAAAAGTCCCAAATTGTTGGCAAAATTTTGAATCCAACACTAAAATAATAAAATTTGTAATAAAAATTAACTTTATCATTTCGAAAAGAAAACTCACTAATTTTCTGTTTGCGGCAAAGAATCCTGCCCATTTTCATATTCTTTTAAAAGTTGATCAAAAGCATCTTTTTGTTGATCAAAATCTACAGGCTTCCCACATACATTAACCCGACTACGAACTTTAGCATATACTGGCTCTTCATTCCAAAGATCTGGTAGTAGTTTGGGTGAGAGCTCTTCAGATTTTCCAATGACGCGGACCTGAAATTATAAAAGTAGTATATAAACAACATTCAAAAATATTATTTTTCTGTAATAAATTGATTGAATTTGTATGTTAAATGTAAAAGTAGAGTTAAAGTAAAACAAGAAATAAAAAAATACCCCAAACTAAACCCCCCCCCGCCACCCAAAAAAATGTTTGAAATTTAAAACTGTTTTTCTGCTGAACGATGGGAATTAAAACAAAATTGAATTGAATAATTAAGGGGCAAAAAGGTGGGAGGGCGCTGGGTGCCAACGAATATTTGTTGTGTTCTTAACACTTTAATACTTTGAGGAACAATAAAATCCAAAGTCCAACAAGTCAAAAACAAATTTTGTGTCAACACCTAAGGTTTCACTTTAGTACTAATAATCAAAACTAGTATCGGACAGTGGCCGACAATTAGGCCAACAAAAAGTAATTAACACACTTTGTGGAGAAGTAATAGAAATTAAAAATAACCAATAAGTTGGATTTTATTGTTAGGGCTTAACTACAATAGATATACTTTTTGCAAAAAGGGCAAAAGTGAGAAAACAATGTAAATAGACATGATTAACATGTATTCTACAGAAAACTTCTTCAAAAAAAACATACGAACATTTTTCTGACAGATAAATTTAACCACCATATATAATTGTTTGATGTCTTCACCAAAGATATTCATTTCTTACTTATGTACTTATTGCTAAAAAAAAAGGTCAATGTCATTAAGCCTTTACTATAAGGAATTAATAAATATTTTATTGGAACAATACCTGACTCTTGTAACTTATTTCTATCTGTGACTTAACCTCTGCACCGTTCAAAAAAATATGAAAATATTTTGCCGCTCAGTTAGAAAAAAAAATATTTACTTTTCAACAACAAACAATAAATCAACCAAAAATTGCCCCCCTCAGTTAAAACACTGTGGATACAACAGTAACTTTTCTTAACCTAAAACCGCCAATTTGTTTAATGTTTGCGTTGTTTCAATAAGCCAATATAACTCAATATATTGGCTTTTTATGTTTTGTTTTTTGACACTTTGTTATGCTGAATTTTTGCGTTTTATAAATCTCCAAGAAAAAGTCAATAAGATCCTCCTAAAAAGCTAACATCTTGAGTTCTTTAGGTGGGATTGCCAAAGATTTAGATGATTGGACTTATGTGAAATGACAAAGCATCATAACATATATTTTTAAAATTTATTGAAGTAGTAATACCTCCGAGAAACAAATTGGAAAATCGCTACTCTTAAAACTCCTCCCAAACCAGAGGCTGAAAAAAATCTGCCAGACTTTAGTTTTCGATACCAGGATATAAGCACCTACAAAACCCTCATACTCATATTTTAGTTATCCATCCACTCCCAAAATTTGATGTCTGCTCTTAGACTATAACATTAACATACTTTGGTAGGCAAAACTAAATAGATACAACGAATCTTGATTTTTTTGGGAAAATTAGGAGGAAGCGAATGTTAAATTTCCATACAATTGTTGCAAGATTACGTTATTTTATCTAAGGCCTTACCTCTAAACACAGCCAGACGCCTTAAAACTATTAAACTAATCGTATCATTTATGTTGTAGTGTCAAAACTTAATTAATTTTTATATGCTCTTTGGAAGGTGTGTGGACTTGACTACGTCAAATTTGGCCCAAACATAAAATATCCCCAAAAATTTATATGGGAAACAGCAAAAACAAATAAAAGTTTAAAATTTGTGAATTGGATTTGTTCATGGTTTTAGGGCATTATTTCATTCTTTATTTTGGGGTGAAGTTTCATTATGAAAAATGGCCCAAACTTTTATTCTTAAACCAAAATACAAAAACTTTGATCACAGACCAACGAATAACTTAGGCGCCTGCCAGGCGACTGAGCATCCCTGAGCGGTACAGAGGACCCAAGAAGGGAGTTAAAATCAGTGAACCCACGAAGTGGGCCAAGCAAGGTACTTTTAAGGCTATCCCAAAACGACGCAAAACACTTTTTGTATACGATTGTAATTTTTCGATTGTTGTTGATTCTTATTCTTACTTATTTTGGGACAATGTTTTGTTTTTTGTTTGGAATCAATTTTCATAAGTTTGGGGCCATTTTTCATTATGAGCCCACATTTGGGGACATTTTTCGTTTGCGAGCATTTTTCAATGGGGCCAAATTTCATATAGCTTGCAGGCTTACATTTGTATGTACATCAGTACCAGGCACCTTAAAACAAACAGAAAATAACTTATCCCGAGATCGTTCTTTTACAAATAATACTTACTGACATACATACATACAAACAAATTATTTTTTGATATTAAAGCTTAGTCTGCTATAGTTCAACATTTATATATTTCCTATGGAAGTTGTTTTTGAGCAAAAATATATAAAGGGTAAAGCAAAATGGACAGCAAACGACGCCATATTTTTTGCCGCTTTTTTGACATTTCTCTTCAGTTAGGTTTGCCATTTCATGATAGAAAGATATACGAGCCAACAACGAGTCGAAATTATTAAAATTTACTACTATTCGGAGTCAGTGGCCTCAACGTTAAGAGCGCTACATCCAATTTATGGTCGTCTTAATCGTCCTAGCAGATCAACAATTGAGCGTCTAGTGGAAAAATTTGAATCCACAGGCACAGTACAAAATGTTCCCGTGCCAGTGAGACAAAGAAGTGCCTGTAGGGTCGAGAATATTGCTGCCGCTGAGGCTTCAGTTGCAGAAAGCCCAAATGTGTCTCTCACAAGTCGTTCTCAAGCGTTGGGCATCTCTGTGACGTCGTTGTGGCGAATTTTGCGAAAAGATCTTGGCCTACATCCTTACAAGATTAAATTGACGCAAAAACTGAAGACGCTTGACCACCAGAAGCGTTGTATGTTCGTGAATTGGGCTGAACAACAACTTGAAAATGATTTGGATTTTCATCAAAAAATCATCTTCAACGATGAGGCTCATTTCTGGCTGAATGGCTTCGTCAAAAAACAAAATATGCGGTATTGGTCAGGCAACAATCCACACGTACTCCATGAGTCATCATTGAATCCCGAAAAAATTGTTTGGTGTGGTTTATGTGCCGGCGGCGTCGTTGGGCCGTACTTCTTCCGTGATGATCAAGACCGGCACGTTACTGTGAATGGGGATCGCTATCGTTCAATGATAACCGAATATTTGTGGCCCCAATTGGATGATATGGACTTGGAGGATATGTGGTTCCAACAGGACGACGCCACAAGCCACACAGCGAATGTCACAATCAATTTATTGGAAACCAAGTTTGGAGAACGTGTTATCTCACGAAATGGTTCAGTCGCTTGGCCGCCTCGGTCGTGCGATTTGACGCAGTTAGACTATTTCCTGCGGGGCTACGTAAAGTCTATGGTCTATGCAAACAAGCCAGCGACGATTGATGAACTTCGTACGAATATCGAACGTGAAATTCCAGCAGTATCGGCCGATTTATGCTTGAAAACCATCCAAAATTGGGTTCAGCGTCTGGAATCCTGCTAGCGTGCCAATGGTGGCCATGCAAAAGAAATCGAGTTCCATACATAATGGCATCAAATGTACTTTCACAAAAATAAAGAATTTTATTAATATCCAAAACCGTTTTTGTTTTACTTAAAAAGAAATTTTGTAGCGCTCTAATTGAAAAACCCGATACAAATGTAACTTCCTCTGTTGTCCGGCAAGTTATGAATTGTAATTTTTCACCGAAAAATCCAAATAAATAATGGTTACTATCTCCCAAATTTCAGAGTTCTAATCCAAGCCCTTAAAATGATAAAAATCATATATCTGGAAAAATTTAAACGTCCATTCAATGCTTTAACAGCTACATACAGACATAATTTTTGGTTTCTGCACATCTTTGGGTCAAAACCTTTCCAACGTTATATAATTTATGTAGTTCCGTTGAGTATTTACAGAGAAAAGTGTACCGTTAGGTTTTGCTTAGGATTTGCTAAGCGTATTAATATATAGATTATGATGTAAAACTCACTTACCTGCCATATCGAACCAACTCCATTCTCCTGCATTATTTCAAATATAAAGCTTACTGAAGTTCTTGGATCTTTTATTAAATTTGCATACTTTATACTGTTTTTTTCAGTAACAAAAACAATGTCACCATCTTGGAGACCTCGATAGACCATACTACGATTTAAAACACCAAATTCACTAAAATTGAAAAAAAAAAAAAAAAAAACAACAAATATTATAACGGTGCTATTGAATTAGCTTAACTGAAACAGCAGTTTTTCAGTAAATAGTCATTTACAGGGTGATTCAAAAAAATGTTACAAATATTATAAGGCAAATTTAATATTATTTTTTATTTAAACGGGATGGGTTTAGAAATTAGTATTAAAGATTGGCATAGCAATATTTTTGTTTTTAAAATGTCGCTTATTTATATAAAAACAAAATACCAAAATATTGCATTTTATTTTAAATAATTTATTCAATTAGGTTCATTTTGAGCTATCTTTCGCATATTGTACATGCAATTCACTCTGTAGGTAAAACATATACCCCAGTCGAAATAGATATCAAAATCTGAAAACATAAAAAAATTTTCGATAACGCTTAAATTTGGTACGAATCTACCACTGATCATAACGAAGCAATAGTAAAAAATCCCAGTCAATCTGACGAGAGCACATCATTTTGCGCAGGGTCTAGTGTAGTCCAGTTGTCGTTTGTATGGAAGGCACCATTTGCGTCAAATCTGCGGTATTTCTGATTTTTTGCTGAGTTGTTCACGATATTCGCCTAGTAAATAACATAGTTAGTTTTTGACTTTGAGCAGCGACCGCTACATAGTCAACAAAAATTTAAAAAAAACACGCATTTATTTTAGGTTTTTGGTGATTTTAGTCCTAAAAAAGTAATTTTAAATAAAACATTGTTCTACGATTTCAAAGTAACCTACTTTGCTCCAATTTAAGCCCAAAACCATCTCTGTAGACCGAATTATGACCAAAATACAGCATTTCAAAATTTACCGATAAAAAAAATGAACACAGTATTATCAAACAGTAATGGCAAATAAAGAATGGTTGACATAAATGCATCAAAGCAATGGAGCCTGTATGTTGAGTCAAAATAATAGGACAATCATACCGGAAGGGGTGATAGATGAAAGTGTGGATAAATGTTTAAAAATAATTTATTGCGGAGAAAAAATATTACTTTTTTATTTCGTTTGCGAGATACAGGGTTACCTGCTAACCTAACGTCAAGTTAAAATGTCAACTTTCTCAAAAACATTTATCCACTCCCGGGTCGTTTATCTCCATTTTCGAGAAAGTTGATCTGCTAACTTGACGGTAAGTTACCAGGTAACCCTGTATCTCCCAAACGAAAGAAAAAAGTAATATTTTATATCCGCAATAAATAAGCAATAAATTATTTTTAAACTTTTATCCACTCTCGGTCTCGGGTCGTTTATCTACATTTTTGAGAAAGCTGAGCTGCTAACTTGACGAAACAAAAAAATAATATTTTTTCTTCATAAAGCAATTAAATTTTTATTATAAGTGAGTGCAATCCGAATATGATCCGTCTGTGCGTAAAGAGGTCTAGACGGAAACCCAAATCAAATCGAGTACAGAGACAGACCGAACCGAATGAAAGCGAGTATGTGCGAAACGAATCTAAGAAAGTATAGCTATTTAAAAAATAAAAAAAAAAAAATAAAATGACGAAATTGAGGAGAAAAATTGTGCTAATATTTTTGATAGAACATTTTATGGTCTACAAACACAAAGTGTAACGAAACTTTTTTTCGATTTCATTGACGTTTAACAGTTATACTAAAAAAAAAATATTTTCGTCATTTTACTTTTTTTTTTTTAAATAGCTGTACTTTCATTATCCTTAGTCGTAGGAAAAAATTGTTAGAACCTTTTTTGTATAGAATTCTGTGATCTACAAACTGTAACTCAACTACTTTTCGATAGAATTTACCGTTCAAAAATTATTTGCGGAAACAACGATTTTTTCGTCACTTCACCCTGCGTAAAAAGATGTGCTTGGCGTCAGATCGACGGGGACTTTCTACCACTGTTTCTTTATGATTAGTGGAAGGTCCATACCAAATTTAAGCATTATCGGCTGTGATTGCAAAAGTGGAGTAAAACCGTTTTTTTTTTAAATTAGTTTTATATTGAACAAAAAGGTTCCACCACTTTTGCACTCATGGCCTCAAATACTTATGTATGTTGGGAGCAATCCCCACTCCATTACGAGTTTTATATTTTATTCTTTTGTGAGCATTGGCCATTTTATTTCGGCCGTTTTCGGTGTATGCGCCTAATATACGCATAAAATATAGAATGAAATTAAATAAAAATATAAATGTATCTTTAATTACTCATCAACTGTAGCCATTTCCATAAGAACATAATTTTTGTCAGGATTTGATTTTTTGTATGCTTTTATTACATTAGAAAACATCTCAACAGGATCTTTTGGTACATGTTCGATTGAAGCTATGCTTGATGGTTGCTACGGTTAAAGAAATTAATTAATGACATTTACGACTTTCCGATAAATCAATATTTTGTTACTTACGTCCATTGTTGTGAAGGTTTTTTTTAGTAAGTACTCGGATTTTCACAATAGATCTAAGAAAAAACATACCAAAGTTATTTTGTGATTTAGTATCAGGGTTGTGTGAATTACATCTTCACAAAAACCTATAAATAACTTAAATTTTAAATAACTTAAGTTAAGTAGTAAAATTTAGATCTTAAATCATAAAATCTAGATCTTAAATCTCCAAATTTTGATCGCAGGTGTTAAAGTTTATTAGGTATTGTGTATATTCATTACCCGATGTAATATTATAGCAGGCCAGAACGTATTATTAACAAGGACAAGAATTATGGTTTCCATTAAAATGACTTCTAACAATTTTTCTACAACACTAAAGTAGTAGGTATATAATAATTTAATAAAAAATAAAGAGTTAAAAAAAAGTTTAAATATCAATTATTATTTACATTTTTATAAATTTATTATTTAAATAACTGAATATTCCATTTTAAATAGCTAGAGCTTCAAAAATATACTCTCTGATTTATTTGATAAATTTGAATTTATTAAACTAAAAAAATAAAAAAACCGTTAGAGCTGTTTTCTTAAAAATTATTTTTTTTTATATAAAATTTGTTGAACATTTTAAATAATAAAATCTGGTATGCCAACTTTTAGTATTTATTAAAATACAACAAAAAATACAAACAAATACATTAAACAGTTTTCAAGATATTTAATATTAAAAAAAAAAATCAATATTTTCTTAATAAATCCAAAACATATTTTTTAAAATTTTTTCTTAACCGTCATCACATATTTTACGGATATAAGAAACACTCATATAAGAAAAAATCGCTTATTTTGGCCATTCAATTAACCGAAAAGTTTACATGGTTTAAGTTTTTCAGATGCATTTTCTTAAGATCAATTAAGCGAGTAACTCAATTATGCGGGGTTCAATTAACCATTTGATAACCTATTATACTTAAACGGGAAATTTTCAAACGCATAATTTTATCGGTTCAATTTTATGTTCAATTAGGCGAGTAGCAATTAACCGGGGAATACTGTATAAGAATTTCGCATATAAGAAAAACACGTTTATAAGAAACTTTTGTTTTGCACAAATACTAATTTCAAGAACAAAAAAGTATGCATATAGGAAATTTACTTCAGGATTTTTTAATTTACGTTTTTCACAATATGTTGGCATCCATAAATATATTTTCACCTTTAATGGCAGCTTCTAATTTTCTTATTGAATTGCAGAAACATTCATCTTATTCAAAAATTTTAATTTTTTTAAAAATTGGATATTTTGGAGGTTTTTTAATCCATCATCATCGTAGCCATCCTTTAATGAAATTTGACAGTTGATACGTTGACTGATACATAAGAAACTTAATTATGTCGTACAAGGAATATTTCGTTCTGAATGCCACCCAAAAGTGCTGAAATCGCCTTTTCCCGTGAAATTCAATCTAAAAAAAATCCAGTTTCAATGCATCCTCTCCGTAGCATTCTTTCAGTTTAATTTGACAGCCTTATGGCTCGAAATGGCTAAAACTCTTATTTTTCCCAAGCAAAAAATATATGTACTCTCATTCAATTAGGATTTTTAAGAGATTTTGAATAATTCATCATAATCATAGCCATCCTTCAATCATGTTTGACAGTTGCCTATTTTGGAAATGTTAAAATTTCTCTTCTCATTAAAAATTGTGGCAGAAAGAACTTTTAATTCCAAAAATTTGAACGAAAATCTATCTACATCGCCATATATACAAGTCTGAACGAGGCCACTGTCTTCTCTAATGGCTTCCCATGGCAAGTTGCTCAAGTTTGTATGTGTTAGTAAGAAAATTTAAATGAATTGTAACTTGTAAGCCAGTACTGGCTCTTGTGTCCTCAGGGTTATATCCGTTGTTTGCATAGGAAAAGCTCGGATATAAGAAAGAAATTTCTTGGATTTTCAGACATTCTTACTGTATTAGAAAAATAAACAGTTGAACAAAAAAAATAACATTTCACTTACTCTTGTAGCTTACAACTAGAATGTAGCTAGATATTGACGCTGTACAGCAATGGTATGAGAAAACAATTTCAAATAGCAATTTTGGATTTTTTTGATTTAACACAAACAAAAAATTTCGAAGATTTAACGAGATATTCGTGAAAATCCCAAAACAAGCAAAAAACCTTAAGACTATATTTCCGGCCTACGAATTGGTTTTGTAAAAATCTGGTATTAAGTGCGTTATAAAAACTGTATGCCCGAAGTTTAACCAACATTTTTAGGGCCATTTGAGATAACAATTGATAAAAGCGAAATCGAACTTTAACAAAAATTCGAATTTCTCCTCTAGTGAATCACATAAAAATGCTCCACACAAAATTTGAAATCCGTCCCTTCGCTTCGTCTCTAGCTCAAACAGACAAACAGACCGACAGACATCTTGTTAAAAATCACATTTTTGATATTTTAATTAAACCTTCGAACATTTTTGTTGACACGAAACCAATAGTTTGCCAAATAGAGCAATTAAAAAGGGATATCATGTTTCGCAGTAATAATGCCCAGATTTAATTATAAAACCAACGTTAGCAAATAATTTTTCCTGGTAATTTCTCACTGCGCTACAAAAAAGGTTGCTAAAAACAATGCACTAAAATTCATTAAGTCTTTTATTCTTTTTAATTTGATGTTAACTCAAACATTTTTGAGGTTTATACGAATAAAGAAAATAATTTGTGTATCCGTTTTGCATAGTTAAAAAAAAAATTGCATTTCACTCATTTTTAGAAAATCAAAAAAAAAAAATCACATTTCAAAAATATCAAATTTTATTAAAAAAAAAAACAAGAAGAAATTAATATTTGCACAAAGGTTCTTCATTTTATTTTTCGCGTTTTTATGAAGACTTCACAATCATATTGGTTTTTAAGGTTGATTTTTTTCACGAACAATATACATTTTGCATCAATTAAATTAAAACAATAAACCATAACCTAAATCCACAAAAATCACTTGGACTTATTTCAAATGCATATACATAGTTTTATGTTTCTTAAGGCTATTAAGTTATTTTTGATATATGTTTAAACAACAAATTATGATATCGTCGAAATATTCTATTTTTAAAGAAAATTACATATAAATAAAATTACAAAGTGTTTCTGTACAGCTCGAATAGTCTTTGTGTTCTATTCAAAAAAAAAAGTTGTTCTCAAATGACAGAAGTAAGTAAAAGCATTTCGGCTGTTAAATCTTATCATCATTGAATTCCAAACAAAGACCCTATAATGCTTATCTTTTGAAAGATTTAAACATATGTATGTCAATTAACATATTTTTTAAATTAACCTCTGAAATTAATCCTTATCGCAAAAAACTTTCAAACAAACTGATACAAAATGTCAATAAATGTTTTTTTATGAAACCTTTGCCCGATTTCTAAAAGAGCCGTGACACATTGGTTTATGGTATTAAGGTCATTGTAATCGAGGACTAATGGGACATTAAAGTTCGGTAAAAAATCAGAATTTCTTATGCGGTTAGTAACTATACTCTGGGAAATAATCAAAAATGTATGCAAATAAAAAAGAAAGCAGAATATAAGAGTTTTATACTCCAGTGATAGACGAGGAATTTAAAAGATTGCGTCTAAAACTTCGGCTTTTATTGTTGTTTTAAGGAATAAGGAAGCATGCTAAGTTTTGGAGCTTCTCTTGCATTTTTGCAGAAACTGTATGGACGAAGAAACAGTTCCTCACCTACTTTGCACATGCCCTGCCCTATCCCATAGACGCAGGCTCCATCTAGGAGACTTCTACTTCAATGATCCTACTGATCATAGATAGTAAACATATATATTAGTAGTCTCTTTCGCTTCATAAGAAGCTCCAACTGGTTTTAACAAGTTGGGAGAAAATCTCTAGATTCACGTGGTATTACAACAGACAAATTGATGGTCTGAGTATGTCAGTTCTTTGCTGGCAGCAACTTTAACCTAACCTAATTATAACCTTGCATTTTTTAATTTTTTTAAATGAGTTTTTGGAGTATTTTTTCCTATTTTTCAAAAACGTTTTTTTTTAAATCAAAATCATCAGGTGTGTGTTTCGTGTGTTTCCTCATAAATTCTTAAAATCCTTAATCCTCATATAGTCTGGGAGGCCGCCATAGGACAACCTACTTTACCAAATGAGAGGTAATAGGTATTCAGTTTTTTAGATAGTGTCCGAACGAACAGTTTGCGCATGGGTAGCCGAGAAAAAAGTTGGCCTGTCATATGGATGCCACCCTTTAAAGGTCAATTTTTGTGTTTATTCAATAACCTGATTGAGCTTATGAGGTGAGCCATAAATCTTATATGAACATATATATAAAAGAGAAATGTCGTCCGTGTGTGCACGCATAACTCGAGAACCCATCGTTCGATTTTCACTATTTTGGGTTTGACAAATTCGTATTGGCCCAAGGAAGGACATAGGACATAGGAGGAAACTCCCAGAAAAATTCCAGGAAAGTTAGAAAACCGGGAATATCCTGTTTTTAGTGCATAACTCGAGAACGGATACTTCGATTTTCACGATTCTGGGCTTGATGGGGCTTGATGAATTTGTATTGGCCCAAGAAAGGACAAAGGATAATGCAGGAAAATCCCAGAAAATTTCCAGCAAAACTAGAACGAGAATATCCTATTTTAAGTACAACAATTTTAATTGTGTTCAAAGTATTTGGGATAGCGGCTATATTGTTGTAAGGCGGACCAACAGCTAATTCTGCATTGAAATTGCCATTGAACCTGCAAGTGGATATGAGGAACCTACATGCTACGGTTCAAAGAACTCTGCGATGGCGAAAGTTTTACAGCAATGTAAAATTATCATCTGGAACGAGTGCACAATGGATCAAAAACACCCATTTTAAGCCCTGAAATGCACGTGCTTTCCTGAAGGCATCGGTCTTATGGCACTAAGTGAAGAAATTGTAATTGAAAACAACCATGCGAGTTGCTTGACGAAATAACCAGTTCGCTGCAGTTCTCCAGGCACAACCCCGGAAGAACTCACCATCAATGTTTTCCCGAATATCGCTCAGATTTATGCTGACCATGTTGGCTGCGTGCACGAGTGATTTTGGCTGCGATACAAAGATGTCAATCATTCGAATTTCGTCATTCAAAATCAAATCGGCACCGGTGAAATTTATGCGTTGAAATCCGCCGACTGCATGATGATTGAAAACAATGCCACCAACTATCCTACGAAATTAAATTTAATAAGTCGCAAGGACAATCGCTGTGGCATAAATATCGAATTGGCATGTTTCTTACATGGTCAACTGTATGTAGCATACTTAAGCGTCGGAAAACCTACCGTATCATCAACATTTTTAGATTATCTATTTTACCATTATTGTGAACTGACCCATATTAATTATTATTTTTAATATTTATTTTTAATTATTAGTTATTATCTACTATTAGTTACCCCGTTTACAAACAGAATCGAGAGCTCGAGTTGAATTAGGGTAGGATTTTCGACCCAGGTGTTTCGCCACGTGACTTGAGAGTCCCATTTGAAGTTGAGTTGATATGGTGTTGAGATTACATTTGAAGGAATGGCAACAACATATTTATTTCACACAAAAACAGTTAAAATTTAATGAATTTTAGTACATACATACATAATAAATAATTTTACTCGCACATGTGCAAGTACACTGTGGTCAACACATCCTCAATACCGACTCTTCGACCCAGGTTTTTTATCAACAATTTCGACTCGACTCCGCTCCTGAAGTGGAATCGAGTCGGTTGAAGCTCATTTCAAGCCAAGGCAGGTATACAAAGGGGCCAAGCGAGCTTTAAGCTCGCTCGAATACCTCATGTAAACGGGGTAAGTATCGCAATAATAAATCCTTCATTTTTGATTTTTCTTTGTAATTCATGACCGAATTACATGAAACAGTATTGTGCATGCGGGAAAAAGTTCGCCGGGTCAGCTAGTATATTTGTATAAAACAAAAAAAGTAATTTTAAATAAAATTTAATTTAAACATTTTTAAATACGGGTTTTTTTTAATCTACAAACCGAGATGGGAATATTTGAAAGTCAAAAATTGTCAAAAAAGATGTTTCAGAAAAAGGAGAATGGGCATTTGGGTCTACTTTTTGCCCACGAATAAGATTTTTTTTTTAATGGTACGCGCACTCAAGGGGTTTTCGATACCCTTAAAATGTTAAATTAAACACAGTACGAGCGTTAGGAAAACAGGGTAGGATTAAAGAGGAGATGCCGATGCACATTGGTTTTGAACCTTTGAATATCGAAATGGAAGGGAAAAATAGAGCCGGGTAAAGCATTCCACATTCGGGTAGTTCGGCTAAAAAAAGAATCTCTATACTTGACAGTACGTCCGAAGTTGGGCTCAAGGGTAAACTGATGTGCATTCCTGAAAGTACGAGTATCACGGTTAAATTCTTTTAGGGGAGAAATGCAACTGGCTATTTCAGTAGAGCACTGCTTATAAAAATAACGGTAAAACAACGAAAGACGAAAGAGATATAATATATCGTTGGAAAGCTTAGCTCTAGTAGATTATTTTTTTGTATGTACTTAAAGCTGTAAACCATGGGTTCGAAGCAGTTTATGGCAACAAGGACTGCAATAAGAGCAAAAATTAATTGCAATAGTGTTCCATTGAAATGACAGTATTGGTCACTTTCAATGAACTGAATATAGACTCCTCCAAAATAAAGGAACTTTTATACCAATGGGCAATAATAGTGAATAATATCATGGTTCGCGAATAATTCGCTTAACAGTATGAAAATTCTACTTTTTATTATTCGATTTAGCGAATTTAATAATGGTGCGTCTAGTGCCAACAAATGAGATATACAACCTTGGAAAACTTAGTTCAAAACCATCATTGTTGAATATGGACATGGACATACCATGATGGGTGGGTGATGGGATGTGTATTACAAAATATAAAACAACTCGTCTATGTTTATTCGAATTTGCAAAGTGTTTTTCTTATTTTGTTGTTCGCTTATTTTAGTCAACTCCCATTGTTTATGACAAAAAATATAAACGTACGTTGGTACAATCCATTGTACCTAATCATTTTCATATATTTTTGCCCATTCTCCTTTGTAAATCAGTTTTCTTAAAAAACATTGTATGTTGTTATGAAGTTTATAAGTATCTGATTAAAGTTTTGGTTTTGGCTATGTGAATTTTTGAAAAAATATTTTTTTTTTTAATTTACATTATTTTTAATTTCTATTTTTGTACACTTTGATGGAATTTAACATCAAAATGCAGAAACTTATTCTATCTATATAGCATGATAGTTCCAGAATTTCTGAAAAAAACATGGCTAAACCTCTGCGATTTCTCTTTTCGTTGGAGATAGGTGTTACACTGTCTCATACAGGTGCCTATAAATTTTTACTTGCGATTAGGGACTGTAGTGCAACTTTTGGATTCGTAAAAAAATCGATGATATAAATCGTGAAAACGTGGGTCTCACAATTCTGTTTGTCTACACCTCGACCTGCAGCCTTAACCACTGGAGCGGTTCTCTTCGAGTTTTCTTTCGTGATTCTCTAGTCTAGAGGGCAAATTAAAATTTTATTTAGCTCAAAAAATACCTCAACCGCAACCTCTTTCGAGGCTTTTTTGGAAAGTTATAACCATAAAAAGACTTAGTTTTTTGTAGAAAATAATGGATTTAATTTGAATTAAAAAATCTTCGGAACCATGAACCATCAGACCTCCTAGAAGGTTCAAGTTTACAGCTATGGACAGCTCTTATCAAAATGATTGAGGGGTTTGGAAACTGCAATGTTATACGAGGCTTAATTGCGGAGCTGTAGGCATCCAAATATATACCAAGGGACATGCTTTTGTTTGTTCCTTGTCTCAAACGCAACTGCCCCGCCACTATAAGGCAATTAACATTATTCAAAAAATGTTATTCTAGTCATAAGTGGTTTTAAATAGACCAAGCACTTGAGGTTTCTTTCACAATAAGTAAAGATCTAATTAGTTATTAAACATCTTTGTAAATTTTATCTGTAAATAAAATCTCCCGTTAAAACGAACTTTGTGTTTCACAATAATTGAATTCATACCTATTTATTTGTGATCAGTTTTTGTTAAATGTCATTTGAATTAAATCGTTGTTAACATTTCTGGTACGAAAATCAAAATTTAATGTGTTACATTTTATGTACTTGCACGTGTGACATACCTACCTACAAGACAATATTATGACAATTTATTTAAGTTTGCATGCAGAACAATATTAATTAGCACTTGGTTGGCAAAGTGTGGTGCATTAAAAAAAAAAATGGGCACGACTGGATCGCACAAACTTGCTCTCGTAGCTTACAACTTGAACGTAGCTTAAAATTGACAATGTGCATATTTACAGGTTCTATAACATTATGATATCATTAAAAAAGTTTTGAAAACAATTTAAATTATAAATTATTACTAAAAGTTAATATAAATTTGTTTTTTAATAGCTAAAACAGATAGAGCTAAAAAAAAAGTATGCCATCTAATTTGTTTGATAAATATGAATTTATGAAAAAAAAATTTCAAAAATCGTGACAGCGGTTTTTTAATAATTTTTTTTATATAATAATTCTTGAAAATTAAAAAAAATTAAATTTTGTATGCCAACTTTTAGTATTTAATTAAATACAATTTTTGACAGAATTAAAAAAAAAATCATTAACCGGTTTTCAAGATATTGAATTTTCAAAAAAAAAAATCAATATTTTTTTAAAAATCCAAAAATTATTTTTTTTTGAAAAATTGTATATGCAAAATTGTTAAAACTTCAAAGGACCTCTTACATAAAAAATTTGGTTGAAATCGATGTAGCCGTTAACGAGAAATTTGAAAACCAAAAAATCGGTTCTATGACAGGTACCGTTAATAATCGTTATAAAATTTGATTCTACCAAAATATAAAATGCAGTAATTATAGTAGCTCGTAATTTTTTTTTCCAAAATCGTTACAGCCGCTTTTGAAATAAATCAATTTTTGTATATTGGTTGTATGGCAGGTACCGTTATTTTTTTAAGCTAAAAAAAATTTCAATTTCCTCTATAGGGAATCCCAAAGAACCTTAAGTCTAAAATTTGAAGAAAATCGCTTTAGCCGTTTAGGCTGCAGGTCGAGGTATAGACAGACGGACAGACGGGCAGACGGACAGGCAGACAGACAGGCAGTTTTTGCGCCTTCTTTATCATCGTAATGTTAGGGAAAATTATTATCAACATTTTTTTTTTGCACGAATCCTAAACTTGTCCTATACTACGTATATCGCAAGTAAAAAGTTTTGCATATGCAAAACAAACTTAATATCCATTTCTAGTCAGTCAGTTAAAATGAAGCGATTACATATGATTGTATGCGTTTTGATGAAAGGTAAATAATATTTCCGACCTAAAATATCAGAAATATAGAACACATTATAGAAAAGTTGGAAAATTCGCATACACTTGTATGTATGTTATTCGCTAGAGGAGAAATTGGAGTTTTTTTTAGCTCACCTATATAGAACGGGTAGCTGCCATACAATGATTTTGGTTTTATCGAGTTTTCTCGAAAACAACTCTTACGATTTTGATTAAACTTCGTACATTCCCTAAAACAGTTTAAATAATACAGCATACCAGACGGTTTTACCAACAAATTCAAAGAACGGATATACATTTTTGGTTTTTTTTTGATCAAACTTTCATTTTTTGTGCCATTCCCGAATATCTTGTTATTTGCTAAATTGATTTTATCATAATTTTACAATACGGTATTTCTAAAATAGTCAAAAAATATTGCATTTAAAGTTTGAATGGATAATTTTTTTGTACAAAAAAATAAAAAATAAAGCAATTTTTTTGTATTTTTAACATACTTCGCATTTTTGTTTTATTAAATAAAAAAAATAAAATTGTTATTTTAACTTGCTTTTATTATTTTATCGTTTATCAAACATTTATATTCACCGTCAATGACTACCTACATTCTAGTTGTTAGCTACGAGAACAAGTTAGTGCGATCCAGTCCTTCATATTTTTTTACTCTTAAAAAGCAAATTTAAAAAATAATCCACCCGTTCAAAAAATATTAACCTACAAAATTTAATATTATATTGTCGATCGTCACGATAATTTTTGTGTACCTACACCAAATACCAAACTGCAAAAAATCATAAACCGACTACAACGTCCCGCTTAGGAAGCAAGTTCTAGCGATCATTGAAACGAATCAGACAAATGGATTTATTGCGCTGGTTTTATTAGATTTGAACACACAAATGTTGCATTAATCGATTACAAGTAACTGATTGAATTTTTTGATGAAATAATATTTTCAATTAAACAATTATTTATGTTATGAATTAATTTATTTTCCTTATGGATTTGTATCAGGAAAATAAATAAATACAATTTTAATAAAAGATAATTGTTTAATTTAAAATTTTACTTGGCTAACAAATTCCAAGAGCTATTTGTCATCGATTAGTGCAAAAAATCCATTCGAAAGTTTTTCCTGATTCGTTTTCCTAATCGCTATAACTGGACTCTTACAAAAAAAAAAAACAACCATTTTTGGATGGTTTTATTTCCGCCAATTTTTTATTTAAAAATAATCTTCCTAAATTTTTTTTTTTTTTAATTATAAACCATATATGTATTTTGATAGAACTTCAATTATACCAACAATGTTGAAAAGTTACCACTTTATCAGTTAATTTGTGCATTTTTTTTTGTTTAAAGGAAGCTAAGGTTCTCCACAATTTTAATAATTGTTTGCACATCTGTGGGACACAATATTTTCGATGATACATAACTCATGAGTATACATACTTACGGAGAAAAACGTACGATAATGTTTCGCTACCACCACCAAGTATTAATATAAAGATCATTTCTTAAATAATTTTATTTATTAAAAAAAGTTTATATAACATATTTTATTGTTTAATTTACAATTTTAAGCTTAAAACATATTTTTTTTATAAACATAAACGTAATAAAATTAACTTTTATAAAAATGAATAATAAATAAGTAATTTTAATTTTTTGTTTGTCTTAATTTAAGTTTTAACTTTAATGGCAGCACATTCATTCGAACTTAATTAAATTATTTTATCATAACTTTTTTAACTGACAAATTTATTTTTCTCTTTAATTTAAAAAAAGTTAGGATTTGTTTTTAAATACTCGCAATCATAGTCAGTTTAATAGTTTTATTTTATACATTTTTGTCCATACAAACACACACATTCATTCGAAATGCTGAAAATTATTTAATTGAATCTTATATATATTTTTTGTTTTGCGGTTTTAAAATGTACAACAGGGTTAGTTTAATTTTTTTTTAAACATATAATTATAGTATACTATTCTGAATTTATTGTATCTCTTATCCAAGCTGCATTCGATGAAATTTTGTCATACATTCGGGGTCTTTCTACACCTGTTGGACCACAAGCTATTCTCCATGATGAAATACCAACTAAGGCCCATTGATTTGTACCTGGTAGAGTACATTGCACTGGAGCACCAGAGAATTCTTCCTGCTGTAAAAGACAATTTGAAAATATATTTAATAAAATAAATAAAATAACTTAAAAATAAAATTTGATTTTATTGGCTTGGAGCTTTTATTTTTTTTTTTTTTTTTAATAATTTAATAAATTTCCAAAAACATAAGTGATTTCGTGATAGCCGTAGAGTAGCTGGACTTTTATCTCGATCTCTGCTGTCGTAAACAAAGGAGTTTGGATAAAGTTTCTAGATCCTAAAATTCTCTATAAGAAATAATACAGTTCTATTTACTGGCATTTTTTACGTTTGACCTATTTGTAATGTTTAACTACTACTCCTACTACTTCACCTATCTTTTCAACTATCATCGCTCTAAAAACAAAACTTCAATCAATTTTTATAAGGGGTCACTAAATCTTCAAACCTTACGTTATGGAAGGCACTCAAAACAGAAAACAGAAATATTTTTACTTCGTTTATTCAATTAAACACTAATTAGTACTATGAAACAAACATAAAATAACAACATAATTTTCGCGTAATAACTACAACTCTGAACATGATTTAAAATCCAAAAGTTTTTGTGTCTATTAAGTTTTTAATCAATTTGACGTCATTTGATCGGGATGGTCCATAATCGTAATATGAGTAACTTCAAATATTTCCACAATAGAACTAATAAGAAAATTATAGGTTTTTATATATAACTTAACAAAATGAATGTGGATAAGAGAACTGCCATCAGATTGATTATTTTTTGGTTTTATTAAATTGTTTGTACACATTTTCAAATTGAACCCGTAGGTTAAATCTAATTTGTTTCAGTTAATTGGTAATTTATTTCAGAGTTATTTGTTTTCACTACGCAACAATTTTTTATTATTCACAATAACTATTAAAAAAAAAATTAAAATAGATTATCACTGATCAAAAAAAAAAAAAATAAATTGGGTGGCACAACGGCTCATGAAGAACCAGGGCCTAGTGACTAACAACTCGCAACCATTCCTGTGTGCGCCTATCGACAGGAATGGAAGGGACCTACAATTTTATGCCGAATCCAAACGGCTAGACGAGAAGCACTTATTCGTGACAAGTGATACTCTTGGAGGATTTGTCAATTCCTCGCAAGAGGCAGTATCCCTGAAAAAAAACTTTTTTAGTTTTTAGATGGACGAGGCTGGGAAGGGATAAGAAACGAATAGTGAATCATAAAAATTGACACTTTTGAAGAATTGAATTTTTTCCACGTTTGCCCCACTATGTGTTAAGAACATAAAGTTACTTTTTGTTCTAAGACATCAGAAGCAAAACTTGAAAAAAAAAACAAGAACATAGAAAAAGAATGCTAAACGATTATAATTTTTTTTTCACCGATTTTTAGAAAATTCAAGCTTAAAAAAAAATATAAGTCCTTTTTAAAAAAGAAATATAAACTTATTGTACAAAAAAGTCATAGAAAAGTAATTTGTTTCGGACTTTCGGTAGCACTGACTAGGTTTCCTTGCTACTGTTATCGACATCTCCTATTATACCGATATAGCTCAAGGACAATGGGCAAATCGGGCCCAGAGCCAATTAGAACGGCCTTCATAACATATATAGGTACATGTTTATGCATTCATTATCCGTTAACCGTTTGTCCAAATTCGCTGTGTGACAAAAGTTATTTAATTTTGATTAAAATGAGTTTTAGGTTCACAATTCCTTTTTTCCATAGTTTTTTTTTAATATTTTGTGTATTTTTCGCTCAATTTAAGCATTTTTTTGGAAGTAAGTACTTTGAACCCATGACACACTACCAGATTTTTAAAATTATGTTTAGAGGTCGCAAGCATCAATTTTATGCAAAAAGCAGCTTTTGTATTATTTAATTTGAAAAAAATACAAGTATTTGTTTTTAAATAAAAATAAAAAATTTCAAAATCATCTTTGGAAAACAACAAACAAACATCAATTTGTATCTCATTTATCGTAATAAAAATGGGTATTATTTTCAAGGTTTTAAATTGCAATTCGTATTTTTTTTTAAACTTATTCCTTATTTAGTAACGAAGAAAATGGTTGTACACTTTACGACATGATACCTTAACAGTTAAAAAAAAAATATTATCAAAAAATAGAATATTGATTTTTCCTTTTTATGGTACTAAAAGGTTTTAACTCAATCAGTTTTTTACCGATTTAAGTGTCTTTGTGGTTTTTCAAAGAAGAATGTTAGACCTTTTTTATTATATACATTTTTTGCTCAAGCTATAAAATCAAGTAGATACAAGTTTAACAGTTTATCTCAAATAACGATAATGAAAATGAAGATTTAGTGTTAATATGTTTTTTTTGTTGGTACTTGTTCAAAAACTACGACCTGCCTTTGATGCTGGACTATTTAGTGATTTTTGTCTAAAACAAGGACCTAGATTAGTGATTTTTGTATATGATGTTTTTTTGCTTTTTTCCAGAGATGATTTTGACATCAAAAATATTATTTAAAAACCACTATTTGTATTTTTACAAATTAATTACTACAAAAACTGCTTTTTGTAGAAAATTGATGCTTGCAACCCCTAAACATAGTTTTAAAAACCTGAAAAAATGTCATGGGTTCAAAGAACTTTATTCCAAAAAATGGATTAAATGGAAAGAAAAATACACAAAATATTAAAGAAAAACTAAGGAAATAGGGAATTGTGACCATAAAACTCATTTAATTTAAAATTAAAAAATTTCTGTCACACAGCGAATTTGGCCAAACGGTTAACGGATAATGAATGCGTAAACATGTACCTATATACGATATGAAGGCCGTTCTTATTGGTGCTGGGTCCAGGCTCTATACATCTTTCCCCATTGTCCTTTGGCAAACGAACACCATTATACCATAATATTTAAAAACTTTTTAGAATTCAATAAAAAAAAAACATTATTTTTTAATGTGCTTTTGGAATTTGTTCACAGACTTTATCCTTAACTATAATTTCATAACACTATAAAATATTACTGCCTCTTGCAAGGAATTGACAAATCCTCCAAGAGTATCACTTGTCATGAAAAAGTGCTTCTCGTCTAGCCTTTCGGATTCGGCATAAAAATGTAGGTCCCTTCTATTCCTGTTAGTTGTTAGTCACTAGGCCCTGGTTCTTCACGAGCCGTTTGCGCGACCCAATTTATTTATTTTATTTATAAAATATTAATTACCTGTTGTTTTGAACTTAAATAGCTTTTATTGGCATGAAACGAGTAATTACGTCGTGGATTTCAGTTTTTTTTTATTTTCTGGTTAAAGTTTTCTTAGCTTACATACAAAATGTTATGCATAATGCATATTGAATCTTTTGGCAAAAGACAAAACAGTTTGTTTATTATACTAAAGAAAAAATAATACAATTATGCGGCAACATGCATGATGGCCCATTGTTCGTCATCTGATGATTGCCCTTTTCGGTACTGAACTCTATCGGCGATACTATTTAGTTCAGATTTATAAAAGTCCCAAACTGTTGGTAATACTTTAAATGCAGTACTAAAAATAGTAAAATGTATAAATATATGTAGAAATTAATATAATTTTTCATCAAAAAAAAAAAAAAACTTACTAAGTTTCTGTTTGCGGCAGCGAATCTTGTCCATTTTCATATTCTTTTAAAAGTTCTTCGAAATCTTCTTTATGTTTAGCAAAATCCAAAGGTTTTCCACATACATTTATTCGACAACGAATTTTAGTGGAAATTTTTTCTTCAGTCCAAAAATTTGGTAGTTGGTTTGGTGAGAGCTCTTCAGCTTTTCCAAAGATACGGATCTTCGATTATGAATAAAGGGAACAAATAACATTGTATACTCACTTACATATAAATTGATTGATTAGAAAAAAATTTATATGTACCTGCCATAAAGAATCAATTCCACTGCTTTCGGTTATTTCAAATAGAAAACTAACTGAGGTCCTTGGATCATTTTTTAGATTTGCATACTTCTTACTGTTTTTGTCAGTTACGAAAATAATGTGACCATCATCGTCAAGGCCTCGATAGACAACAGTTCGATTTAAAACACCAAATTCCCTAAAATTAAACAAGAACAAAGATTTGATACAGTCCGCCTAGCTTAAGTAAAAACTGCAATTTTTCACAAATTTTTCCACTTATCCAACTATAGGTACCTATCTACGGGAGCACTACGATATCTCGCAAACTAAAATCTCGAATAACGAAATCTCGCATTTTTGTATAAATCTCGAAATATAAAATCTCGCAAACTAATAAACTCGCTTTTCATAAACTCGCAATAACAAAATTTCGCTTTTAACAATTTCGCATTTACATTTCACAACCAAAAATCTCGCAAATTTCAACTAAAATCTCGCAAACTAAAATCTCGCATTAACACGTGACGTTGGAAAATTCCGCAGTGAAAAATAAGATCCGGCAAATGGAAAATAAAAAATCAGAGGCCTAAAAAAGGAGATAAAGCCCTTGAACCCGATACGCCGCCGCCACCGGCCACCCAAGGTACTGTTTATTACAAATAAACTGAAAGCACACCAACTGACAACATAGGCGCCTGCCTGGCGACTGAGCATACCCTAAGCGGAGCGACGGAGTCGCGTGAGCGGGACAGAGGACCCGAGGGTTTTTGTAATTGCGAGATTATAAAGAGCGGGTTTCTGTAATTGCGAGATTTCGTATTGCGAGATTTTGGGTGCGAGATTTTAGTTTGCGAGATTTCGTAGCCAACCCCTATCTACGAGTATACATAATGAAATATTTTTCATTTATTTCATTTGAGAGTATGAAAAACAAAAAATAATATCAGCTGTAAGTATAGCATATACTTAAAGTATGTTTACCACGATATCTAGAAACCAATAATCCAGAAAGTAAAAATCTTGAAAAAAAAATCTAGAATTGAAAAAATCTCGAAAACTAAAATCTAGAATAAATATTAATTGTTAAGGCATTCATTTTGTCTCAACAATTAATATTAATTCAAGATTAGGAAAGTCTCCTTAAGAGAATCAGTACACTGCACAGCACATGCACCCATCTAACTATACTAGCAGGTGACTAAAAAAAAAACAACGTACATTTTCAAATTTTCTTATTAAAAAAAGTGCAATGAAAGTAAATGAAATCGTTACAAACAAAGGTTCCATCAAAATTGAAATTAATGGGTTTATTTATTATTTAAATAAATCTATAAAAAATAAGTTTTACTGGCTGTGTGAACTGAATAAATCCCATTTTTGTAGTGCCAGGGTAACTACAGTCAAGCATAATGATAATGATAAACATAGTGAGTCAATTCAGGTTAGTTGTGTGGTTCAAACAATTCAGATTGGTCAAGAAACTAAGGTAAAAAGGGACTATTTAAAAAAAGAAAAGCAAATCTTAAAAATACTGGACGAAAAAAGTTATGTAAGCTACCTTAAGAGTCTTGCATATAACTCCAGTTTAAAGAAGTTATTAAGTTATTATAGTTAGAGTTATTTGTTTAATTTTGTTATATTTTGAAAATTTTTCTTTGTATTGAATAATTATTGTAGTTTTTTGATATTTGTTATGTTGTGGTACGAGTATACATATCCCATAAAATATTTGATTTTTGTTAAAAACATTCTCGATTGTTGTTCTTTTTTGACCAGAAAAATAAATTGTTTGATAAATTGAACATATTATGCATTTTATTTTCGTTTAAATTATTGAAAAAGGTTAAAAAAAAATTTCGAGATTTTTTTTTAGATATAGTCTTTCGTGATTTTTGTACGTTCTAGATTTTTGTACATTCGAGATTTTTACATTCTAGTTTTTGTTTTGTTTTTTATTGGAGATTTTTGCCATTCGAGATTTTTGTCATTCTAGATAACGTCATGATCCCACTTTAAGTCTAAGAGCCAACGACATAAAAAGTCAAGTCATTTGCGTAATGTTAAAACCCATACCAATACATAGCTTTGGAAGGGTAAGACCAGTATTACCTTGTCTGCCTGCCCATATACTTGACGAAGGGGCGAGGCCCAACTACACAGGTTTCACTTTATATTAAGCTTCGTTACGGCCTTCGGCGGAATAAAATTTCTTATACACGTAACGAGCTGGATAACTACTTCTTTAAAGTCGAATAGAAATAAGAAAAAGAAGACTTACCGAGTTTGCGAGCTGTCACTCGAATAGGCTTCTAAAGTTGATATTACAGTAGATGATTGAAGATGTCACTTTAAAAAGGCTGCATAAAATTTGTATATGTATAAGTTGCTTCCTTTAAAAGTTTTCTGTAACCATTTTCAATAAGCTTTATTGAATACTTCGATACGGCTTGTTAAGTCTTACTAAAGAATCGTAAAAGAATGGCCACGTTCGGGTGGTAGGCAGACATATGGTATCTACTTTAGCATCTAATACGTTTTCGAACGACCAAAACCGTGTATGTAACCAAACCAAACGAAAACCAAAAAAATAAACAGGTGAGATATCAGCTGTTAGTATGAAGTATCTCTCCCAAACCAACGCGAAAGCGGCGCGGAACATTCACCGACAGCAGTTTTTTTTTTGTTGTTTAGCATTATTTATTTGTCATTTATTTTTTATGATTGTGTTGGTTTTGGGAGAGGTATGGGCAGGCAGACAAGGTAATCCTGGTTTAATCCTTGCAAAGCTATGTATTGGTATGGGTTTTAGCATTACGCAAATGACAATGACTTGACTTTTTATGTCGTTGGCTCTCGGTCTATTAGACCGTGTGTCAATTGCGTTCAAATTTTGGTTAAATTTGATCCCAGTTAAATTTGATCCGTTTTTATAGGGGTGAATTAAATTGAAGGGTTTTGCTGTGTCAATTGCATTAAATGGAATTTTTGAAAACATATATTTCCCTTTGACGTTCCTTGCGATAAGAAACCTATCCGAGACGGTGCCAACGTATCCAAAAATGTTCAGATACCTTGATTTGTTGTTGCAATAGCTTTTTTTTCAGAAGAATTAAACACAAATCTGTCCAAATCGCTTTGAATACGATCTTGAACGCGGAAATTGCATTTTGATAGTGGCAGTCATGAACCTTGTATACCTGGACTGCTAGTCGATCGTCATTCTCATTTGTTACGCATGACACACAAGACGTCATTATCAACTTTTGGTTTGCATTAGAATAATTTTGCATTTGAGTGTGAAAATGTTTCTTTATTTATTTTAGATATTCAAAATATTTTGAATAAGAATTTGGTGTTTCCTTATTCAATAAAATACTCGGGATAAACCATTATTGTCGATGTTTGTATTTATTTCGAATAATTGGAATGGATTTTTCATTCCATCTGAAGCGCGGAGTCAAAAGAATACCAAGAAAAAAAAAACTCAATGATCATTAAACCGATATTTTCCGTAACGTCTTTTGCATCAAGCATTGAATCTTTTATTAAATAAAAAAACCTAATTGTCGTTGCTTTTGAGAGGCGAGAACGATACTAAAATCATGGTCGGCCTTTTTTTTCGATACCAACACGGGGAAGCATTTTATATTGCCGCCTTTGAAGGGATACAATTTCTTCCTCTGCATCATCTTTACTGTTCCAAAAAGATGACCCACAATTCTCCCAGAAGTAGGTAATTTGCACGAAACATTTTTTATTTTATTATTTCAATTAAAACACAGCTCTATTTTTATTTAATTATTATTTATTTTAATATTTCTTTCCTTTCGAAGTCAAAAGCGATAAGTTTACACAACTGAATATCATGAATGAATAAACAGAAATGATGAAAATTCCAAAGTTTGCTCGCTAACATTTACTATTTCGTTGATCAACTCTAAAGTTGAAAATCAAAAGTTGAAATGTCAACTTCGAGTGAATATAAACTATTTCTCAAGTTGACTGTAAAAATCCCAAAGTTATGTTCAACTTTGAGTGAATAAATTAAGCCTAAGTCGTTTTCAAATTGTCGCTAGTGTATCGATTTTTTTTTTATAAAGGGAACCATCGTTATGTTGGCTCCTAGCAGTCCAAGTATAATAGGTCGATGGTGTCAGTGATGTGCAAAAAGCTTAATACAAACGTAAAAATTTATCCACTATAGTTAAAATTTAAACGAACTAAGGTTAAATTTTGACGGCTGTATTCACCTCAGTAATGTCAGAATTTAGCCATGGGATCAAATTTAACGCAGTTTTAACGCAATTGACTCGTGACAATTTCTAACTAGAAGTCGATTGCAAAACCGCAAACATGTCTTGATAAAAGTGACAATCCCATAGACATTCAGTAACTAGAGTTTAATGGTTTTTAGGTTTTTTGTGCTATTTATTTTGTCGGTTAACAGCGATCCGGATAAGCTAAGAACATTAATTCAATAAGGAAATTGTTAAAAAAATGACAAAGGTTGTTAGTAAAGTAGATCAAATAAGTGGATTGACGTATAACAGGGTGCTTCATATAAAATGTTACACAAATCGTTGGCCAGAACTAAGACCTTCTGCTGCAGAATTCTTGTCTGGTATTATACGATTTTCTTTTATTCTCATATCTTTCAAACTTTAAAGAAAATCAAGAAATACTTTTCGAAAGATAAAAAGATATATAAAATAAAATACTTATTACTATAATTGGGACCATTTTTAAAATGTTTGTTTGTTTTATTTTATGTAATTTTTTTTCACAGACCCTATGGGTTAACATAGATCACCTCACATAGGATTTTATCTTTGACGTTACCCAACATACACGTTTTATTTTTTCGTCACATCTTATGCAAACCACCCTGTAGAAATGAATAAAATCAAACATTAATGCATCTGAAATTACTCATCAACTGTAGCCAATTCCATAAGAATAAATTTTTTGTCAGGATTTGTTGTCTTATATGCTGTTATTAAATTAGTAAACATCTCGACAGGATCTTTTGGTGTATTTTCGATAAAAACTATACTTATTGGTCGCTATAATTAAAAAAAAACAACAATTATTTAATTAATTTTATTTCTTTTTGTCGATAGGTTATATTTTATAACTTACGTCCATTGCTGTGAAGGTCGCTTACTCGTATTTGCTGAAAACGATATATCTAAAAAATTGAATATTTTACTTAACAAGAGTTATTTAATTATAATTATACATACTATTGTGTAGAATATACCTATAATTGTTTAATCAATAGATAATGTGAATAATGAGTCGAAAATATTTAAAACTAATTTAAATTACTGTTAGTAATAATGCAAAAAGTAGTCTTTGATTAAAAAGTTTGGAGCCGTTTTGGAGAATAATAACCTTTTCACGGGTTTACCAAATTTCTGTTATACATATTATTATGTAGTTTTAGTTATAGGAACACGTAGTTTCTTAAGAAATTTTGAAGAATCAATATCGATTTTAATTATTTTTCTATAAATTTCAAGAATTTGTGAGAATTATTTTTTTTGCAAATAAAAAATGAAACGCAAATTATATATATGTATATTGATTGAAGAACTAGTTGTTAAATGCAGTTGTTTTCAGTTTTGGATTACTTTATTGTTAAAAGTTCCGTTAAGTTCCGATCTACAGCCCTCTGTGAGCGGTCGTGTGCGTGAGTGATGGAAATACCTGCCAAATACCCCCAGTTAAATAATAATTAATCCAACAAAAATATCCATTTGTGCTTCTCTAATTGCCCTTTTCGAAAAAAATAAATAATAATTTAATAATAAAAAAGTTACAAATAAAAATAAAAATCCAACTATGTACATATACTGTCGCGCCAAGTAATTAAAAAATAAAAAAAAATAAAATAGCCCAAATCAACATCCCTGTGCAAGTGCCAGTACCTAGTGACAAACAAAATCCAACAATAAAACATATAAAAACCAACAACAAAAAATAAGTGCACTCATGCGAAGACGATGGTGCAGCAGCATACACCATAGCAAAGCGGTAAATTTTCCTATCTCTCCTTCCCACATCTCTCACAGTGCTTTGGCTTTGTCATTGCAGAGTATGAGTATGTATATCATCTTATACAAAGCTTGTAATCGATTAAGCCAAAGCATATAAGATAAATTGCTGTTATTGTTTTTGGGTTTCCAGGGGCGGATCAATACATACTACTAAGGCATAATACTTGTAGTGTTTTGTATTGTGAAGTTTTATTGGGGCCCAAACTCAATATCAGCATAGATAACTGTCTGATTTGGTTTTTAACGTTTGTTTTTTCGTAATGGTAGGTGAATTTAGGGTCTGTATTAGCAACATTCGGGGGCTGTGTACGTACATACTGTAAAAAACAGGCCAGCAGTCTTGGCACTAAGTGAAACCCAGGTAGGTGAAAATTCTGATTACTCCGAATTTAGCCTACCTGGTTATAACTTAGTGCCTTTATTTTTCCTACACCATGGTCTCGCAATATATGTACGTAATGATGTGGCTTATCAGCTTCAACTACAATATGGCCCTTGTTTAAATACAAACTTATACTTCATGTGGTTAAAATTCACCGTCAATAAGCACATCATACATATATGTTTCATTTATCGTAGCCCAAGTTTGGATAGTAATTCGACTTCTAACGAATTCGATGCGCTGTCCGATTCAATCCCGAGAATTATTTCCCATTATCCGCACAGTGAAATCGTTGTTACGGGCGATTTCAATGTACATAATTCTTCGTGGCTACGCTATTCGGGTCAGACAACACCCGAAGGAAGGTATGTCGAGATTTTTGCTGAGATAAACAACCTTACTCAGCTGGTCGACAAGCCTAGCCGGATTCCTGACGTTGCAGGTCAAATCACCAACACTCTAGACTTGTTCCTTACCTCTGACCCTAATAAATAAACTATTAGTGTATTATCTCCTCTAGGCTCATCAAACTTTTGTCTATTGTCCCAAAGAGAACCGTTTGGCAATACGTTTGGCCAACTGGGACGGTCTCAATAATTTCTTCAAGAGCTTTAACTGGTCACTATGCTTCCTCGATAGTGATGTTGACGCCAGTGCAGACATGATTACAAACTTGATGCTTTGTGGAATGAGAAATTTTATCCCGAATAGGATGAAATCTATCAAACCCAAAGAAAACTCATGGTTTGATTCAAGCTGTAAAGAGGTTATTAGGGTTAGAAAAGTAAGCTTTCGATGTTATAAAGCCAACCCTACTGAGGAAAACCGGAAAAAGTTTCAACAAGCTAGAAAGACCTGTAACGTTCATATTGGAAGAACCAAATTTTTACATGATCAAAAGTTACGGCAAAAAATACTACAATGTCCCAAAGGTAGTAAAAATTTTTGGTCATTTGTAAAAAACATACGAAACACCACCTGGTCCTCGGTTCCAACGCTCGTCTTCAATGATACTCCTTTTGTCAGCTCGCAAGATAAAGCCAATTTGCTTGCAGCACAGTTTGCTGTTAATTCGACGCTGCCAGAAAGTGTTATGACTCCTCCTGTACTTGAGAGCGTAAATGATTTTATGGGACAAATCTTCTTTCGCACTTGTGCAGTTGCTAGAGTTCTAAAAGATCTCGACGTTCACAAATCCGCTGGCCCGGATAGTATCCCTCCCATTGTTCTGAAGAGGTGTTCTTGAACGCTGGCAAAACCACTGCGTAAGCTTTTCCATCTGTCCTATTCTACTGGTCTCTTTCCGAGTGGATGGAAAACAGCATTTCTCCAGCCTGTCCCTAAGAAAGGCGTGTCTTCTTCCCCCTCCAACTATCGACCAATTGCGCTTACGTCCCTTCTTTCCAAGGTCATGGAAACGCTGATTAATTTTCAGCTAAAGAAATATCTCGAAGAACGAAAGCTTCTTAATGACCGGCAGTACGGCTTTCGTAGCAATAGGTCCACTGGTGATCTGATGGTATATCTCACCGAACAGTGGAACAAATCTTTACATCGTTTTGGAGAAAGTAAGATTATTGCGCTTGATATTTCAAAAGCATTTGATAGAGTTTGGCATCAAGCTCTCTTATCGAAAATGCGTGCATTTGGTATCGATGAATCTCTTCTTCGTTGCATTAGAAATTACCTTTCGGACCGCTCAATACAAGTTGTATTGGACGGTTTCAAATCTGAAATCCACAAAATAACTGCTGGTGTGCCCCAGGGCTCCGTTTTGTCTCCGACCCTCTTCCTAATATTCATAAACGATCTCTTATCTGAAACTTCTAATCCATTAAACTGTTTTGCTGACGATAGTACCCTCAGCTTCTCATATTCGTTTACAGATTCTCATTCATGTCCTTCGGATGTGGAACTTGAACGGCAGCGTATGAAAAGGTCATTAAATTCTGATCTCGACAGCATTGTCCAATGGGGAATCAAAAACCGCGTAGAATTTAATGCTTCTAAAACTCAATGTTGTCTCCTGTCGTTAAAGCGAAACCCACCCTCAATGCCGCTATCCATGGGCGGCACTTGCATCAAGGAAACCGAACAGCTCTCAGTTTTCTCGGTATGTGTGTCACAGACCACCTTTTGTGGAATGATCACATATTTGATGTCGCCAAAAACGCTGCTAAGTGTTTAGGTTTTCTCCGTAGATGCAAGAAGTTTTTTTCCCCTTCAGGTCTGGCTGTGATCTACATAGCCTTTATTCGTCCAAAACTTGAGCACAAATCTCATGTTTGGGCAGGAGCTCCAAAAACTCATTAGAGTTTGTTGAACAGAATTCAAAATCTTTAAAAATGATAGGCGATAGATCTATAACAGAACAAATTACATCTCTCGAACACCGCCGGCCGTCATGTTTTGTGTCTTTCTCTATTTTATCGCTATTATTATAATCAGTGTTCTAGTGAAATAGCCAGTTGCATTCCTCCCCTTAAAAAATTCAACCGTAATACTCGCGCTTCTAGGAATGCCCATCAGTTCACCCTCGAGCACAACTTCGGACGTACTGTTATGTACAGGGATTCTTTCTTCAGTCGCACCACACGAATGTGGAATGCCTTACCTGACTCGACTTTCCCCTCCCATTTCGATGTGCAAACGTTCAAAACCAATGTGCATCGGTATCTCCTTCTAAATCCTCTACTACTTACCTAATCGCTCGTGCTGTGTTAAAAACATTTTTTAAGGGTAGCCATAACCCCTTTTGCGCGCGTGGAATAAAAAAAAAAAAAAAATGTTACGTTCTTCTAATTTTGTCTAGCAGTATAGTTGTATTAGCCCAGTCAATTACAAAAAAAGTGCTAAGTTTGCAAAGCGCGAGAGTAGTCTATAGCCAAGTTTGCAACTTCGAAAAACCTGTGCTCGCTGCAGGAAAAATGCAACAGTGAAAAAAAAAACGATAAAATCACCCAATTTTGCCGACATTTTCCTTTATAACTTTGGAAATATGCAGTTTAGGAAAAAACCGTCCACTATAAACTCGTTTGTTATAAAATTATATACAAGACCACATCCATTTTAAATTCATTCATGTTATATTTATGTTGCTATCTAATCATGAATTAAAAAAAAATTCTGAAAAACTAAGTAATTTTGAAGCACTCAAGAAAAAGGTCAAACATTTTCCAATTCTGCTAAAAATTTGTAATCAAATATTCTTGAGTATTACAAGACGAAACGCGAAAATTCGATCCAAATCGGTCAAATAGATGTTAACTAAGTGCAACAAGCAATGTTTGCATCATTGCTGTGGTCAAAGTAGGACATATAGTTATGATATTTTTTTTTTCTGTTCTTATAATATTTTGATCAAATATGTCATTATAATAATAGAGAATTTGTCCCGCATTCTATCTGTCCGTCTGTCAATTTATAACACCTAAGCCTAAACACTCAATGGATGGATCAATTAATATAAGACTTGGTACTTTCTGGAACACGGAATTATTTTTAAAGGCATTGTTAATATTTTAGTAAGAAAATAATTTACCAAATAACGGTTACTCACGTTATCTGTTATTGAACCGATTTTATTGATTTTCAAAGGAGAGTGGCCAAAAAAAAAAAACAGAGTCTATAAGAAATCGTTATATATGGTTTGAAATGGCATTGACTGTAGATATCAAATATGAAATTATTTTCTTCAAAAATTATCCCCGGGACTGGCTATGACAGTTTTTTTATCTTTAATAGCAAGGTGTTTTTTTCATATAAATACAACATTAGTGAAGGCAGTACAGAAAAGAACAGGTATTGATTAAAAAACATACCTAGGGGAAAGGTTGGAACAGTGAGACACTTTCTTTCAAACGGTAACAATTCCAAATTCTTTTGAGCTATGAAAATAAATTTTTGATGGTATATTACGACATATTTCCTCTACATTTTGCCATAAAAAATGAAAGAATTAAAAACAACTTTCCCATGAGTAAAATTGTTGTAGAAGTCCAAAGTGTCTCACTGTTCGGCGTCTTCGGTGTCTCACTGTTCGGCGGTTCGAAGACTGAGACAGCGTAGGGCGCACAGTGGGACAGCAAAATATATTTAATAAAAACTCGTCTTAAGCAATTTCTTACCAAAAAATATACATGAATTGTATTCGTTTAAAATATTATTTATTAATTTATAGGAACAAAAACAACAAAAAACATATCAAAGTATAAGATAAAAAAAAACTAACTAAAATCACATTTCAGTTCACAACAGTATTCTTTAAATAAGTTTTTAATAAATCAAATAAATTCATAGTTTTCATTTGTTTTTGTTTTTTTTTTTAAGAAATTTTGTTGCAATACATTTTTATGTTGAATAAACGAAGCAAAGATAAGGTAAGACATGTCTCACTGTTCGACCGACCTTTGAATCTTTCTCACTGTTTAATTTTTATCGTTTTCAAGAAAATCTTTTGTACATACAAAACTGGAAAGAAAACCGTAGATTTTTGTTTGTATATTGAAAAACCACATAATAATAAGCCAATAAAAAAAAGTGCCTCACTTACCTAAATATTTGAAGATGCTACACAAATTTTAAAAACACGAAGAAAAAAATACTTTTTCCCTTTTTTTCGCTCTTTACTCACTGAGAGCACACGCGCATCTGGGTGTTTTTTTCGAACAGAAATAAAAGTTGCTGAATTGAAAAGAAACGTTATTGTCTGCACCGAAAAGTCTGTTCAAGTTTCTGGGAGGCTAAAAAATGAAATGTCCCACTGTTCGGACTGTCTCACTGTTCCAACCTTTCCCCTACATACCTAATCGGCACTTGGTAATCCGCAAAAGTTTCGTAAAACAAAGTTTCTAATAAGACAAGGCTTTTAAAACTATTTTTGAAAAAACTGATTTTCATAAGGCAATGCTCAAAAATACAAGGTTTCGAAAACAAATTATTGCAAGCGTGGCGGACAGTAAAGGAAGGTATAGGATGAAATACATTTGCCTTGAATGTTGCATTCTCTTAATGCGAAAATGTTTTAACTGTTATAAATTGGAACATTATCTGTCTGGTCAATATATTAAAAGTACTCTTATCCAAGAAATCAATTAACAAATTCCGGAATAAATTATGAGAACAAAACATTTCGGAATTTTACCAGTGCCTTTGAAAAATTCTTAGTTTTCCCGTTTTCGTTTTCTTTTTGGAGTTTTAAATCTACATAGTAAGGAAAAGGCAGGTCTTAATTATTCATAAGTATAACAGTTTGCGAATGATTTATAAGTTGTTCTTAATTCTTACGCACATACTATTTCCTTAAACAGTTGTCCGGTATGCTTAGTGGTAAATCCTTTTTTCGAAACTGTTGAGTAACGGTATACGGGTGATAACCACCACTTTTTGAATGAAAACAGAATCATCTTGTGGCTGCTGATTTGAGTGAGTTGTCGTGAACCTATTCAACAACATGAATACACCAGAATGTGAAGATGTGCCACTTTTTACTTTTTTTTTTACATGAAGAAACACTGCGTTTTTAAAAATTTTAAATTGTCATATCCAGTCCCGGGGATAACTTTTTAGGAAAATGATTCCATATTTGTTATCTACAATTAATGTCCTTTCAAACCATGCATGACTTTTCTTAATGGACTCTGGGTTTTTCGCCCATACATTTTTGGGCATTCTCCTTTCTCGTTAATATGGCTTTTCCGATTTTGAACATATTTTTTATACAGGACGTCCTTTATAATTCAACAATTTTTCATATACATATAAACCTTTGAAAAAATCATGTTTGCATTTTTAAAAATCTATTGCAATTCGATATATCTAAGGGGCAATTTGTTCACAGCTAATCATCTTTAATCCATGATTAGTGGAGCTGGGAAATCCTCAAATGTGTTCGTTGATCAATTTATTTTTTTACATTCAAAGTATGAGTTGCTTATCATGGATATTACTAATCAGCCAATTTTGGTTGATTAGCGTTGTTTAATTAAAGCCTATGAAAGAAACATACTTAATTTAACCCACTGTGAACAAACTGGCCCTAATTTATTTAAAAAATATAGCATTTAAAATTGTACGAACAATTTGTGTAACAAACAAATAAAATTAAAAAAAAAAAATTAATTTTCCATTTTTTTTTTTCAATTTTTAAATCATTTTAACATGTTTTTATTATTTTTTCGTTAACTATTTAAAAATATTATCAAACCGTTACTATTTATATTAACACCGATAAAGGCTAGCTATGTTCTATAGTTATTAGCTACGAGAGCAAGTTCGTGCAATCCAGTCGTACATTTTATTTTGAACTGTATTAAAATAAAATCTAATTTACATTAAAAATTCATATCTCTGATTTTGAAATATAGAATTAAAAAAAAAAAATCGATTGACCTTATAATAAGAAATTCGAAAATAATACAATTGGTTCCATCGAAAGTAAGCACAATTTTTTTTAACATAATAGTATATCGAACTAATTAAATATCGAACTAAAAATACAGGGAAACGTACTCCAATCTCAACTACAATCTTGGCGTAACGAATTACTTTAATGACCACCACAATGGAGAGCAAATGTCAATGATCTTTCGAGCCAGAGGAGAATTGCTACCCCTAAACTTTATACCGCACCAAAATGATTTACTACTTCACTGCTTCATGTGCAACACCCAAGAAAGAGAAAACGTGTTACATTTCATTGGAAAATGTCCTATGCTGGTGGAAATACGGCGACAAATAATATGGCACGAAAACTTTTTAGACCAGACAGAATGTATGGAAATATTGAATGGCAAAGATTGGCAAAAACTAATGAAATTTATAAAGTATGCTTTAATATATAGAAACAAAATAATGAGAGAAGATTTTTAAATTCAAATCAATAGAACTTGACAAACTTAAAATAATTGAAATTGTTACAAACAAACAAGCTATCATGCGGCTGACGGCCCTTTTGGCCATGCCCTTAAAGATTTAGGTATATAAATAGTAGAACATGTAAATAATTTGAGAAATAATAAATCACCTATCTATCTTTCTTTCTATCTAACTAATCTAACTAATTAAAGCACTAATTAAATTTTTACTGCGAACATTTTTATTTAAATTATAGGAGTCAGTTTCTTACTGTCGTTTTTGAAATAGATTTTGAATATTCTAAAAAATAGAATTTTACTTAGTTATTCTTTGTTTCGTTATAATTTTTTCAATAAGGTTTGTCACCGCACTTTAACAAACAGAGATTTGATATATTTTATCTTTGTACTGAAAAATCAACTGAGTCGTTATTGATGGTTCCGCCAGTGGTAAATTAATAAGTGATTTTTTGAAAGAAACACAATTTATTTAAAAAGTAGCCATTTGCTATAGTAAAAAACTTATTTTTACTTTTGAGACTGTTGAGCCATTTGTGAAAAAAAAAAAAATATACTTTTCCTTAACAGTTTAATTAAAATGTATGTCAAGAAGCTAGGTATACTGTTGTTTTTGGTCCTAAGAAATTGAAAATATATGAATTCATTATTTGAAAATCAAATCCGTCCGTCAGTCGCTCAGGCTGATGTCCCCAACGGACATGCGAGACTCACATTTTTCTTCTTCCCTACCATCACAATAATGACTTTGATCGAAATCTCAAGTTCGATTTTTTCTTATCAACTTCCAAGAAAGTCAAACTCAGTTTATTGATTCAAAAATATTTATAAGTTCATAAAAGGAGGAATTATTTTTAGCTACGACTCTCGCAATTGTGATCTATTTTAATAAAGTTTTTTTGGAATTTTTTAAAAAGATCACATTAAATTTTATTAAATTTCTTTTTAAACAACAAAAAACCACAATATTCACAATTACTATATATACGTTTTATATATAACGTTTAAATGAAGATTAAAAATATTTTGAAATATATTTCATTATACAATAATCAGTTTTTATCACAACAAACTACTCACATACACTGATTTCAAATATTTAACTATATGTAGGTTGGCCAGCAATTTTGTTGAAGACTGTTAATTCCGTTGTTTGATCAAAGTTTAAACAAAAAATAAAAAGTTATACAAATATTTTATTTTAATGAAAATTATTAAGGGGTTCTGCACAGCACGGATAGTGTTTGCATTCTGTGAAAAGATAAAAAGTTCAACTTAAATTGATAAGGGAATAAAGAACCTTTCGCGTCTGTCAAAACAAAAGAGCTTATCTTTGTTGAATACAATTTACATTTTACAATGTTAATCTCTTGCATTATTGAATCAATGTCATTCCACAAAAAGACTATCAAAATAAGATTGCATTCGTTCGTTTTTTTTTTGTTTTTGCTAAATGTTGCCGTGTTACCCGTGTTTTATTGGAAACGCTATCCATAGTAGTATTCCATAGTAGCTATCTATAGTAGGATTTTATATGAATAACAAATACAACATCGGCAGTATACTGCCGATAAAAGTTAAAGTAGAATCATACTGCGGATAGTTTTCCGAGTCTCGAACGGATTTTTGGTGATTTCATTCTCAAATGTTGGTTACTATTAGTTTTTTCGTGAAGTTAATTTTGACTGCTTCTGATTCTCACAAATATTATATATTTTTTTTTAATATTCTGACAGGTGTTCTTTCAGTTTAACCAATTTTGAAATACAAAAACCAGGCTACTGCGGATGCGTTTTTTTGATAATTTCCTACTGTACTATTTATAGAATGCCAAAAAAACACGTAACTTATATGGCAAACAAAGTTTATTCTTATAATTTATGTATTATCAAATGCCAAACAAATGGTATTTGATATCAGTTTTATTTATAATTTGGAAAACATAGTATTTTATAATCGACTAACAACATTAATCCTGTCCAAATCACCGACAACCTTGAAGCTGATAAAAAAGTCCAATAATCGATTTTATATTTTGTATTTAGTTGTTTTAAATGTTTCATTTCTTTGCGAGCTTTTCATTTAATAAAAAAATTTGATCCCCTAATTGTGACCTATTGATAAGTCAAGAATTGTCGGGCTTTGAAGCCAGACTTTTGATTTCGATATCACAACATATGCACCTATAAATCCTCATACTCAGATTTTGGTTATACATCTACTCCCAAAATTTGGTGTCGGCCTTTGTACTAATAGATATATGTTCAAGTGGGCCCTGGTTTTCTTTGTGGAATATTAAATTCTGGTCTTCTTTGCCGCTCGGAATCTTTAACAAAAGGTGATTTTTTTAAAATATTTCATACAGAAAAATATACAAATTTAGGAAACTATGGAAACAAAACAAATAAATGAAAACAATACACTACACTAGCAGGATAACTGGCAGGCTACTGACAAGCAAAAATATTATACTATTTGGGCTACTAGTTGACTCTCTCGTGTTCAGATACACTAACACACATATACGCCACTAGTTCTACTCGCTCGTCTAAAACCCGGGTGAAACAGAATAGTATATAGTAACTGTTTGCTCTAACCCAAAGATAAATATTAAAGTGCGGCAACCATGAGTTTTAGCCATGTTTTTGCAGAAATCCTGGTACTATCATTCTTAGTAGGATAATTATCTGCATTTTGATATTAATGTAATTTCATTCATTTAGTAATAATTCATTCATTTATCGTTTCGTTTTCAATACATTGTTTCTATTTATTATGAATTTTTTAGCTATATACCTTTCATTAGGTAAAGAGATGTGGGTAGAAAGTAATGTTCCTTTTTGTACTAAAATATGAGAAGCAAACATTCAAGAAAAAAAAAAAAAAAAAAACAAAGAAAATAAATGCTCAACGATTTTAAACTCTGAAACTCTGAAACTCACGACTGAAAAATGGACACGACTGGATCGCACAAACTTGCTCTCGTAGCTAACAACTTGAACGTAGCTTAAAATTGTCAATGTGGATAAATGGTTCTATAATATTATGATATCATTAAAAAAAAAGTTTTAAAAACAATTTAAAATATAAATTATTACTATAATTTTCATACTATAAATTTGATTTATTTGAAAAATGCAAATTTACCGAAAAAAATTTTAAAAAATCATTAGAGCGGTTTTCTGTAAAATAATTTTTTTATATATAAAAATTCTTGAACATTTTTAGAAAATAAAATTTGGTATGCCAACTTTTAGAATTAAATAATTTACAATTTTGCACGGAATTTAAAAAATATTCATTGACCCGTTTTCAAGATATTGAATTTTCAAAAAAAAAAATTTAAGATTTTTTAAAAATCCAAAAATTATTTAAAAAAAAAAATGTATATGCTAAATTGTAAAGGACCACTTGCATACAAAATTTGGTTGAAATCGGTTTAGCTGTTAACGAGAAATTTGAAAAACAAAAAAATCGGTTCTATGACAGTTACCGTTAATAACGGTAACAATTATTTTTTTTTCTACCAAAATATTTATTTTAGTAATTATAGTAACTTATACTTTTTTTTCAAAATCGTTAGAGCCGTTTTTGAAATAAATCGATTTTTGTATATTGGTTGTATGGCAGGTACCGTTATACTTTGAGATAAACAAAAATTTCAATTTCTCCTCTAGAGAATGCCATAAGAACCTTAAGGCCAAAGTTTGAAGAAAAACGCTTCAGCCGTTAAGGCTGCAGGTCGAGGTACAGACAGACAGACGGACAGATGGACAGACAGAATTGCGAGACCCACTTTTTCGCGTTCTCTATCATCGTAATGTTAGGGAAAATTATTATCTCTATTTTTTTTTTTTGCACGAATCCTAAACTTGCCCTATACTACGTATATCGCAAGTAAAAAAGAATGCATGTCCATTGTGAAAAAAAAAATAAATAAACTTTTGACTTAAAAAAAGTTTCCGTAAAAAAAAAACATTTATTTTTGAATTTGCTTTTAAATTTGTTTATGCTTAACTATACTTTCATAATAAAAACAATAAATTAATAATTAGGGTAAATTCTGGCATTATGGCGCACTTAACATCATTTTGAAATAATTTTACTACGGATAACATTTTTCTTTCTGATTCGAACGTCCACATCCATCACAAGTCTTTTAAAAGTAGCACATGAATCGTGGGACCACTGACTGCTAAAGGACACACTGCATCCAATCGTCTTTTGTTGTCGTTGTATAATCTTCACCACAACCGGCGCGCGGCGGAAAAATTTGCGCCAAAATCTTCAGGCCCATCAGAGTCGTCGGCTAGCTGGATTTTAACGTCTTAACGTGCCGTCGCTTTTTTTCCTTTGTTTAGCGATCTTATAGCCTTTTGGTTTTTAATGTTCAATTTTGCAACCACTAGAGTAAGTATTAAACTAATTTTACATATAAGCTTCATAAGGGCATTATGGCTCAACCGTGTCATAATGCCCTCACATCATGTGCGCCATATTACACAAAGCACACAATATTTACAACAAATTAAGCAAAAAACTAAGTTCTATTTACTTTGTAAATATTTCCCGTTACACAAGAAAGCCATAACTGTACTCTGCGTTTTAATATTCACATCAAACATGTGCGCTGTATGTTATTGAGATACACACAATCAAAAACAAAGCAAAATTACAGTGCCACCCAGAACCACGATCTTACGATCTTACCCCGGCACGTGTTCGGTGAAAACGCAAGTTTTTGCATCGTTCCTATTTTAATCGGACTTTTGGAAGTGTGGTATTTGCGAGGTGCACCATAATGCCCACTGCGCCAGAATGCCCGAACTTACCCTAACCTCTACCTACCCGTTGTTTTGAACTTAATCACTTTTTATGGGCTTGAAACAAGTAATATAGTGCTGCATTTCATTAAATTTTATTTTTATTTTCTGATTAAAGTTTTCTGAGCTTTTTTCTGAGTTGAGTCTTTTGGCAAAAGACAAACCAGTTTGTTTATACTAAAGAAAAAATAATACTCTTATGTCGCAACATGCATGATAGACCATTTTTCGTCATCTGATGATTGTCCTTTTCGATATTGAACTCTATCGGCCACACTGTTTGGTTCAGATTTATAAAAGTCCCAAACTGTGGGTAATACTTTGAATGCAGTACTAAAATAGTAAAATTTATAAATATAGAAATTAATTTCATCAAAATAAAAAAAGCTTACTAAGTAGCAGTTTGCGGCAGCGAATTTTGTCCATTTTCATGTTCTTTTAATAGTTTTTCGAAATCTTCTTTATGTTTAGCAAAATCCAAAGGTTTCCCACATACATTTATTCGACTACGAATTTTAGCATAGAGTGGTTCTTCAGTCCAAAGATTTGGGAGTTGTTTTGGTGAGAGCTGTTCAGCTTTTCCAAAGACACGGATCTTTAATTATAACGGCAAACATTATAGGTACCATTCCATAAATTGTATTGTTCTTTATTTATTGATTGAATATAAACGAATTCTGAAAAAAACTTATACCTGCCATAAAGAATCAATTCCATTGTTTTCGGGTATTTCAAATAGAAAACTAACTGAAGTCCTTGGATCTTTTTCTAAATTTGCATACTTCTTACTATTTTTTTCAGTTACAAAAATAATGTGACCATCGTCGTCAAGGCCTCGATAGACAAGAGTTCGATTTAAAACACCAAATTCACTAGAATAAAACAAGAACAAAGATTGGATAGAGTGCGCTTAGCTTGGGTAAAAACTGTAATTTTTCATAATTGTTTCAACTTATCGAACTGCAGGGTCTTAAAATTTCTCACTTTTGTACTTTTTGGCAAAAGTAGGTCTTTGTAGTTAAGGCTTCAGTTATTATAGACCTTTTTTGGTTTGGATATGTGGATGTGGGGCTGTTTAGGTTTTAATCAATGTATTGTGTTCTATGTCGGCTAATCGCGATTTCTAGTGGGCTTCGGGTAAGCTATATACATTAATTCAGTACGAACGGAAGAAAAAATTCAACGACACCTGCATTTAGTTGGCCTCAGACATGGAACAATCCAAAACCGGGAGGCCTGTCGACGTTTTCTGAGGTCAACCTGGCGAACCCCACTAGTGGAATCTTAGGTGAAGCAGCAATGGCCGGTTAAATGAATAAGAAGAAGAAGACATTAATTCAGTACGTACATCATATTTATTGGAATTTGTTAAAAAAAAAAAAAAATTACAAAAGTTGGCAGTAAAGCAGATCAAATAAGGGGATTGACATTATGTACAGTGTCGGACAAAACAAAAGCACTCAATTTCACTTGGTTACAGTTTGCTTAAGTATGTTTCTAAACTTGAATATATTTAAATGAATTTTATGAGTTGGGCCGACACTGTTTATACATTAGACTGGACTTTAGGCACCTAAAAAAAAACACTTTTCTCCACCCGACAATAGTTTCTGAATAGTAAAAAAAAATCCCCTATTTTTGTCAGATTTTTTCCCCTCCCCTTAGTCACCCTGTTTTCAATTAAAGATTGGTATATATCAAAATTCATTCAGCCTTAATACTAAAAATTTCAATTTTTTTTTTTTTTTTACTGTCACTGGGTAGTTTAAACCTCTAAAAATTAATATGGAAAATAATTATATGTGAGGAATTCTATTTTAACAGACATTTAATTTAAATAGTGAATTTCTATTTTTGTTCTATGAATTTAAAGAAAGACTAAATATGAAAAAAGACTAAATCTGAAAAAATATAACAGACGGTACAACAATGGGAAACTCATTATCTCCGTTCTTAGTCAATTTGTTCATGTCATACTTTGAGAAAAGCATGGAAGCTGAAGGGAACTTACCAACAGTATGGTTCAGATATGTTGATGATGTTTTTGCATCTATAAATCCAAACAATTTAAATACTTTAATCTACATTCTAAATTCAAAATGGCCTTCTTTGAAATTAACACATGAAATAGAAAAAGATAGGAAACTTCCATTTTTAGATATCCTTATAAATAGAAATTTCAATAACGAGCTCGAATTTTTAAATTTATAGGAAACCAACTAACATCCCACGTTATATACCAAGTAATTCGTTTTGCCAATGCAGTATAAAAAGGCTGCATTTAACAGCATGGTATATCGTTTGTGTTCAGTTCCTATGAATGCACAAAACTACATGGAAGAGTTGAACTACATAAAATATGCCGCCAAACTAAATGGACATGACAGCGAAATAATAACAAGAATGGTCGAAAAACAATCTAAAATAAATTAAATATAGTAATAAATTACTTTTTTGGCACTGTTTGAGTTCTTTTATAGATAAATAATAGAAACTGAATAACTTCTTATACAAATATAGCTTTATTTAAAACTAAGGTTTTCGAGAATATCTTCTCATCCTCAGGTTTTTTAAGCAAATTGAAATTTTTTTTTACGTACACATAAATCAAAAATTGATCTGATTACAAAATTATACGTATACATATACAAATAATTTTCAATTTAAAGAGTTAAAGTAATTTTATCTAATAATTATGAAAGCTAATGGTTCTAATCAATTTTATGCCGTACCCTTATTTAAAAATAAAAGTACGGCAAACAAGTTTTTGGAATTTTTTTCTCTCCACAACTAATTTACTTCTAAAAAGCTACAATTAACTGCATATTTACTTTTTTGAATTTCCACAAATGTGGTGCTAACTTGACATACATTCAACAATGATAACTTTTGCTGCGGAATACTTGCCTGGTATTATGTGATTTTTTTTTAAAATTCAGAAGTCTTTCAAACTTAAATGAAAATCAATAGTGTTAGAAAAGAAATTCGTAAATGCCGTGAGACCTTTTTTTTTAATTTTTTTTTCTTTCTTATGTGTTTTTTCAGAAATTTGTTTCTCCCATCTTTTGATATAAAAAAGACCCCCTTATAATTTCTCTTTTTGTCACATCTTATGCGAATCAAATCACCCTGTAGAAATAAATAATAAAAAAACACTAATATATCTCAAATTACTCATCAAGTGTTGCCATTTCCATTGGAATAAATGCTTTGTCAGGATTTGTTGATTTATATGCTGATATTAAATTAGAAAACATCTCAACAGGATCTTTTGGTGTATTTTCGATAAAAACTATACTTGTTGGTTGCTGTAATTTAAAGAATTATTTTATTTAATTTCATGTCTTTTTGATAGCTTGTTTTTAATAACTTACGTCCATTGCTGGGAAGTTCGTTTAGTCGTATACGTTTAGGTATAAATATCTAAAAAAAAAAATTTATTTACAAGAGTTATTTAATTAAGGGCATCACATATTCTACATAACGCAAGCAAAACGGATGCCTAACGAATGCGTAACGCAGGCATAACGGATGCGTAACGCATGAGTTTCCATGCGTTACGCATCCGTTTATTAATTTTGTTTTCAAAATTCAATGCTCTTATTAATTTCTAGTCAAACACTAAAACCCGGATGTTTCTAGAAAACTTTTATTTTTCAAGATATTAAGAAATGAGCCACATTTTCCCACAGAACTCAAAAGAATCCGTTTTTCTATTTTTGAACATTTGTTTAATATCCATATTTTCAAATAACATACCTAAGTCACATTGTTGGAGCTAGTTGAAGCAAAACTGCTCTTCTACAGCTCTAATATAGTGTAATCTAAGACTATAGCTCTGTAAGAGTTTATAATAGAGATCTCTATATTTTATTTAAAAATTGTTCTCTATAACAGAGGTTCTGGAATGATTTCAGCTCTAACAACTAATGACGTCTCAAAATTCAAAAAAATGCTCCTTAATGGAGTTAATAACATTCAAAATAGAGCATTGTCTAAAAATCGGCGCTTAACGAGTTATTATAGAGCTTTCAGCAACACATGGACAAAATATTAACACATGCGCCTACCAAAACGTCGAAACATAGCTCTAATTGAACCACACAAAAAGTGCTTATAGTGCTGAATACTAATATTTTCACACAAATGGTTCATAATAAAAATATTACGCATGCGCATTGTAAAGTGTCAAAAAAAAGCATTTACAGAGCTATTGTAAAGCCACCACTGATTTTGTAGGGTGTTACAAACTTATATAAAATTAACAAAATTAATTCAACAAAAAACAAAAAAAAATTATCATGAGTCGAAAATAAATAAATAACTTTCCCTATGAAAGGGTTTTAGAGTATAAAGAAGTTGTAGTAATTATAATTATTTATTATTTTTTTCTACACCCTAAGAAAGCTTTTAAACTTATCGAAATTGAATTAAAGCTGAATCACAAAAATCTTGCCCGTTAAGTTCAAAGTGCATCTCAGGGACACCTGATACCTAGGTATTTGCCGTGCAGAATATTCACTTTTTCTTTTATTTTCTAAAACACTCTAATTTATATAAAGCACTGAATGCAAATCTGTCACCTTCTGTTATGGCTACTAGCCCTGAAAAAACGCTATTACAGCTCTGAAGCGCTATTACAGCTCTGGAAAAGAAACTTTTACCCTAATAGAAATATGACGATGAAAAGAAAAATGATTCGAATAACCAATTTTTTTTTTCAATTTTGAAATAGAAAACGTCTCCGTTTTCGATTAAAAAACAAATATTTTATTAATAATTGACAATAGTTCTTAAGATTTTTTTTGTTTTGTTCAGATTAAAATTTTTCAAAATCTCAGCGAAATATTTATAATTCCACAGGCGCGTTGTAATATTTCGCGAAGTACCTTAAATACATTTGTGACCCTTCAAATTCACAATTATTTTACCGAAAAATATAATAATTCCCTTATTCTGTTCGAATATAACTTATCTTGTTGACATTACGGCTAAATGAAGTTTTACAATACTTATAAAAACTTCTAATAAAATAATCCATCACACAAACATAAAATATGTTGTGCAACTATTGTATTGCTATTTTTCGATTGTATTATGCACACTTATGCCAACAAAAAACTTTCAAAGGTGCTCCTTACGGTGCGTTCTGCTTGCAGTAGCCAAGGTAATAGCAAGGATAGTATTGGACCGAATTAAAGACCACCTCAAAGACACACTCGACGCCGAACAAGCAGGTTTCCGCACTCGATCTTCCTGTGTGGATCACATCAACACCTTGCGGATCATCATCGAACAGTGCGTTGAATATCGATCACCACTTCACCTGCTGTTCATCGAAAAGGCGTTCGACAGTGTCAATAGAGAATTTATTTGGCTTGCTTTGCGCAGGAGGGGCATCCCAGATAAATTGATTGCTATTGTCAAGGCTACATATGATGGATCCAAGTGTCACGTTTTGCACAAAGGTAGGCTGTCAGAGGAGTTTGAAATCCAAAGTGGAGTTAGGCAAGGCTGTATACTGTCACCAAAACTGTTCCTGTTGGTGACAAGTGACGTACTGAACGCAGCTTTGTCAAATGGAAATGGAGGAATTCAGTGGACTCTGCAATCTCACCTCAAACATCTGGACTACGCGGACGACGTTTGCTTACTCTCTCATAGGTTCATGGATCTCCAGCAAATGACAACAAGGGTGGAGAGAGAAGCAGAAATCGTAGGGCTTAAGATCAACTCGGCAAAAACTAAAAGGATCAGCCTTGGAACTTCCTCATCAATCCAAGTAAATATTTCTGGACAACCGGTAGAGATGGTAGAGGAATTCCAATATTTTGGGAGTATTGTCTCTACAGGTAGCGGAACTGAACTGGACGTAAACAGCCGAATCAGAAAAGCAAAGGCTGCGTTCGGAATGCTGTACGCTTCGAAAAGGCGATCGGTGCATTGCATCTCAAGCAATGCAGTGGAACCCGCTCACACAGGAGGGAAGACAAGTGGGCCGGCCTAAGAGTACATGGCGAAGAACGGTCGAACAGGAATCGGCACGACTGGGGAAAAGTTGGAGAGAGCTGAAATATATTTCAAGAAATCGTACACGATGGCGCGTAGGTGTAGTGGAGGCCCTATGTCCCGTAAGGTAAACATCACGGACGTAATAGGTCCGAGGACCTAAGTAAGTAAGAAAGTAAAATGTTTGATCCAACTATTGGCACCCCGTCATTCAACAGTCATTTTCTCAGTAACCCGGTGTCCGAATAAGTCAAATTATTTTTTATTTTGAATTCTAACATTTTTCTCAAATAGCTGCGTTTTTAGTTTTAAGACATTCTTTTTAAACTCTGTTTTACAAGTGAGTAAAAACACGCTAAAAAAATTTACAAATCTTCGAAATTTCCATTGTTTTGGTTAAGGACCTTTATTTTTATAAGTGTGCTTTTAACTGATTCCTTTTAATTTTTTTTAATAATTTCTTTTTTTAATGTGTTAATAATACATTAAATGAGCCGTTTTTAAATATATCTTGTTAAAAAAAAAATTGTAGTAGCCCGTAGCGTAATGGTTAGTGCGTTCGACTGTCACGCTGGAGGTCTGGGATCGCTTCCCAGCCTCGTCCACCTAAAAAACTAAAACAGTTTTTTTTTCTGGGCTACTGCCTCTTGCGAGGAATTGACAAATCCTCCAAGAGTATCACTTGTCACGAATAAAATTGTAGGTCCCTTCCATTTCTGTCGAAAGGCGCACACAGGAATGGTTGCGAGTTGTTAGTCACTAGGCCCTGGTCCTTCATGAGCCGTTGTGCCACCCGATTTATTTTTTTTTTGTCAAAAAAATTATTGTTTTATTAAAAAAAAGGGTGCCAATAATCAGATCAAAAAAACTAGGGTTCAATTATTGGCAGGGGGTTGCCAATAGTTACATCATATGCAGCTACAATGCTTGGCACTGCCAATAATTGTACTTTTATGAGTGCCAATAGTTGTATAATTCAACCGTTATTGATTTCAGTTTCAACAAACTGCCAGAACACATATTAAATGTTTAAAAGTAACGTATCTTCCAATTTCTTCTTGTAAGGTTTGTTCGAAAAAGAGGGAGCAACGTCTTAAATGCTAATATTGATTGACGAGAAATTCAGTTTGCCTTGTAAAAATACATATATTTTACGGTGAAGCGCATTAACGCCCACGGAGTTAAGCCCCGCTGGTGTTTTTTCTAAAAAAAAAAAGGAAATAACACCCGCGGGGGTTAATTCCTTTTTAAAGTGGTAATAAGGCCAACCACAAAAAAGAACTAAGACCCGCGGGTGGTTTTTGCTATTTGGAATTGGCATGCATTAAGACCCACACTTCATTCAAATACAAATACTTTTACTCAAATCACTGTTTATTAGAAACACTTTGAAAGCACCCAAACCTACTATTTAGTACAAAAACTTTGAAAGCAGACTGATACCATAGGTGCTTTCCATTTTCAATTGGAATGAAAAACTACCAGAAAAAGAATTTAAACCCCGCGGTTGTTCGTTACTAATGTTAGAACGAATTAACACCCGTGGGGATTAATTCCTTTTTTTTGGGAAGGAACACTCGCGGGTGTTATTTCCGTGGGCGTTAATGCACTGCACCATATTTTACTTGATTTAATTTACTAAATTTGCAATGAAATGAAAAATAATATTTGTTTCTCTCCTTTGAAACTAGGAAGGAACTTTATGAAAGTAATTCAATTATTTCAACTAATTGAATTTTCATGGAGTTAAAAACTAATTTTGGTCTCTTCCTTTAAAAAATATGATTTATTAAGCAGTATTTGCCCACCCTACAACTTTTTTTTTTATGCCGATAGCGGAATTCCAGCTATTTATATTGACTTTGATATCATTTTTTTACAAGAACATGTTATTAAGTACCTTTTTCTTATGAAACCCTTATACAGAAACAGCTTTTATTACTTTGTTGACAAAAAATAAGTTCAAAATTATAAACAAAATAAAACGAAAAAAGAAAATTCAGAAAAGTTTGAATATTTGCTTTAACGGAATAAGAACTACGTCTAAGCTACTGAGTGCTAAAAAGATCGAACTTTTAAAAAAATAATAAACTGAATAAAAATCCAACATTCCAAATTTCCTTTTTTTAGTTTTAATAATTTGTAATGGATTTTTTTGTTAGAAAAAATATAAGGGAGCCTAAAGATTACAAATTGGGCTTTAATAAAAAAAGATACTTAATAATGTGTTTTGTAAAAAACTGATATAAGAATGAAAAAAAAAAAAGGTATAAAAATACAGACAAAATGTGTTTAAATAAATTGCGTTGCACCGTGAGTAAAAACTATTAATTGTTCTTGTTTAAATAGAAACAAAAATTCAAAAATCGGCTGCAGTTGGGCAAAGTTAAATCCAGTTAAAGGAAATGGAATCAAAAATAATTATTATAAGTCGAAAAGGTAGCGAAAACGATAAAATTTCCTCTTAATTTTTTCGACTTTTATTAATTTCGTCTGTCCGGTGACTGTGGGACACCCTGTATTTATATTTATTTACTTATAGATACTATATTTATTTATTGTTTTTAATTTATAATAAAGTGTTCTTAAATCGTAAAAATTAACTTATAAAACATTGGTTAAAACATCATGTTCTTATATTTCAAAGAGTGCCAATAATTGTATTGCCTGGGTGCCAATAAATGTAGTTTTAGGTAAGCTTTTTTTAAATTGGCATTAAAAATATAATCCAAATAAATAAATCTTTATTTATAAAACTAAATCAACGCGGAATTCAATAAAGTATACTATAGTATACAACAAACTCAAATTACTCTGCAAATAAATATGTTATAGTTGATAAAAATTGGAATTTCCTTAGGGGTGCCAATAATTGTAGTCGTTACGCTAGTATGCAAAAAAACAGATGCCTTTTTTTTCTAGATTTTTAGAAAATTGAAAATTACTAAAATCCATTTTTGTTTATAAATGTCTATACAGTGCACATACTAATTGATTTCCCTCAAGTGGGAAATCTTATTTAGTATAATCAAAAAGATTTCGAAAAAAGGAATTAGTCTATAAATACTGACATAAGGAATTGGTTGAAATTAAGAAAACTCAGAAAATATATTTTTTTAAATAAATAAAAAAAAATTACCCACTATAACTAACTTAAGAATACAAAATGATTATTGACTTGAAGATAATTTTATTTTATGGAAAATGCCATAATAGAAAAAAAAAATTCCATTCAAAGGTGTTTTCTCGTGATAACACTTGCAGTTAGGCTGCATAGCTTTCGCTCCGTCATATTTATCATTGAAGGTTTTGTTTGAACAACAACCACTCAAAACCTTCAATGTTTAATATGACGGAGCGAAAGCTATGCAGCCTAACCGCAAGTGTTATCACGAGAAAACACCTTTGAATGAAATTTGATTCCCGACCAGTGTCAAATCTTTCATACAATTTCCCTCCTTACACATATGCAACGAATTGTTGCGGTGATAACGGAGAGGAGAAAAAGAAAGAACCCGAATGAATAACATCTAACTTGTGTGTGGCTTGTAAAAATGCTAGTTGTCCAAGTGCAATTGTAAATTAGAAAAACCTTCATTTGGGTGAGCACGATCAGGTGACCTCGGTGGTGCAATGCGTAGTGCAACGGCCTCTGAGGTAGCTTGGTCTAGGTTCGAATCCAATTGACGACAAAAACAATTTATAAATTAAAATTGGAACTATAGACTAAGCACCACTAAAAGGAATCCGATGATTGGTGTGGCAGCCATGAAATAGCAATAATTCCAGCCAAATGTAATACTCGGTGGTAGCCAACACAAGTGGTTGTTGTTCATTCAAAACCTTCAAAAAAAAATCAATTGCCACATAAGCAACAAAAAAAATTCTACTCAAAGTTATCAAAAAATGTTTTTCATCTCAAATGTCTTAATGTTTAATTTAATAATAAGGAAAATACTAAACATTTTTCAACGTTATTATTTCGTCATTCGTCCACAATATCTCAAAAGCAAATGGCCCAATTTTCATTTTCACTTAAATGCATATTGAATAACAATATGATTATGTTTTCGAAGATCTTGAAGTCGCTATTTTGTATAACAAGTGCAGAGGGCACCAATGAAAAGTTATAAGTGCCGCTAACATCTCGCCTGTTTTGTTTTTTTATATTCGTGTTTGAACGTATTTTAAGACTATAAAGATAAGGCCACAACATACACGCATCTTATTATTTTGCTAATAAAAACAATAAATGTTTGTTTTGTTGTGTAGAAACATATTAAAAAGGTTACAATTTGCTAATTTAAATTGAGATAATCTAATCTTTAAACTAATAATTTTTAATATTTTTTAGTTTGAAAGCAAACAACTAAATCTTATTTGTAGGCTATTAAGAGCCAATTTATTCACTATTGCTCAACTTGATGAAAACTCCAAAGTTGGCCAACTTATAAGTTGACTTCAAATCCGTAGTTGAACTGAAAGTTGAAAAATGCTTTCATTCACTACTTCGAATCTGAACTCCAGAGTTGAAATTCAAAAGTTGACCGACCTGCAGTTTTTTAAATATCCTTGGGATATTTGTGACACATGACTCACAAGATGTCATTTTCAACTTTTGTTTTGCATTAGAATTAATTTTGCATTTTGAATAATTTTTCATTCCATGTGAAGCGCGGAATCAAAAAAATAGCAAGCTTAATTGAAAGCTATACAAAACGGATTAGGTACAAATTTTATTTTTAAAGCAAATAATTAACACATATCTAGCGATAAAATGTGACTTTCCACACACTATAATTTGTTCTTATAACTTTTTTGTTTTCCTAAAATGAAATTATAAAGGAAGAAACACAAATTTGCACAGAGAAGAATAATGTAGGGTCAAACAGGAAAAGCCAAACAAAGATCAACAACTCCATGAAACGTAAAAACTGTTGTTGTGAAATGGAATCATGAATGGATCGATGTTCATGAGTATGTTTTTACACTTGTCCGGCGAAATCGTCGCCCACTAAACTTAAACATCACAAGACCAGCAAATCATTCCATATACAACATGGAACACAAACACAATACTGAAGTGTAATGAAATTGTACACTTGTTCTATTTTTTGGTGGGGAAAAGGCACCATTTTTATAAACAAATTTCAATTATAAAAATATAAAAAAAAATATATGAAACCAAAAAAAAAATCATCTTAGTACTAACTCACCCGGCGATGCTTGATTTCGGTGATCGGTCGATAACTGAATAGCATGAATGAATGGACAAAAATGAAGAAAAATCCCAAGTTTGGTCGCTAACTTCTACTATTTCGGGGAGTTGAGAAAATACAAAGTTGATCAAGTCTAGATTTTAAAATAAATAGTTGAAAACGTCAACTTTGAGTGAATAAAAACTATTTCTTAAGTTGACTGTTAAAATCCCAGAGTTATGTTCAACTTTGACTGAATAAATTAGGCCTAAATATACCGGTATTTTAAGACAAGAAAGGAACAATTCGTTCACGGGTTTTTATTACTGAATATGTTTGTGTGGAACTTAAGCTTACTTAAAACATAAAATTCGCTCAAATATACCCATGCATTTCTGAAACAATAACCCCAACTGTTATTTTTCAATATGATTTGTATACTAAAAAACTAAGCCGAAATTGATCATTTAACTCAGGACAGATTTTTGTAGGAAATTCGTTTTTCTTTCAAAATTGTTAGCTTACAAAATTTTATAAAAAAATAAAATTTTGGCAATCTATGTAACAAAAAAAAGTATACACTCATGCCGGATCTAAAAAAAAATGTTATGAAAATTTGCGAACCTAATACTTTTAAAAATAACCTTTCTTTGATTTTGTATGCAGTCTTTGCTCATAAGCATCTTTTCGATTTGCAATTCATTGGTACTATATGGCAAGTTTCCTTTCTTGAAAAAATCCAAAGTCGCGATTTTGATCAAATATGTTATTATGATAAAAGAGAATTCGAAAACAGTGAGTCGCGTATTCTATCTGTTCGTCTGTCAATTTGTAACACCTAGGGCCTAATTCACACTAGATTACATTGCACGTATTTGTTGTATAGGTACAATGTACACCTACGAACGAATGAGCAGTGGCGCATACATTTATATAAAACTTTTCACACAATAATTTTTCTGCAAAAAACGTGTTTACTTGTAAGATTCGGATGCTTACAGCTAAAAAACGTGCGGTGTAATCCCGTGTGAGTTAGGCCTAAGCCTATATTGTTTTTTTTTTTTTTTTTTTTTTTTTATAAATATTAGTGAAATTTTAATTTTTGGACCAAAAACAATGGTAGCTTTCATAAACTATTTTTTTCATTTCCGTCTTTCGAACTAGCCGCGCTACTGAACTTAATGAATTTTCATTAAAAGTAAGCTTCTAAATAACCTTAAGAATATTGCATACAAAAATTTTGATTAAAAAAAATTTGATCAAAAAAAATTATTTTGCCTGTCTTTCAGACTGTCTGTCTGTACCCTAACCTGAAGCCTTAGCCACTCTGAGGCGATTTTTTTTCAAACTTTGGACTTTAGACTTTTAGGAGATTCCCAAGAATGGAAAATTAATTTATTTTTGTTAGTCACATCAGAAACGGTACCTTAGATACCTTCCATACAACCAGTACCCAAAATAATATTTATCTCAAAAACGACTCTTACAATTTTAATAAAAAAAAGAATTATTTTTAAAGACACTGTTAATATTTTGGTAAGAAAATAATTTAACAAATATCGGTTACTAACGTTATCTGCATTAAACCGAATTTATTGATTTTCAAATTTCTCGCTAATATGGCTTCTCCGAATTTGAACATATTTTTTATATAGGAGGTCCTTTACAATTTCAACAATTTTTCATATATAAACCTTCGAAAAAAATCATCTTTGGATTTTTAAAAATACATATATTGCAATATAGTTCATCTAAGTTAGTTAAAAAATATAGCATTTAAAATAATAATAATAATATATAATAATTTTTGTTAGGAACAAAAAAAATTAAAAAAAAATCAATTTCCAATTTTTATTAAATTTAAAAATTCAAAACAGCAATTTTATCATGTTTTTATTACTTTTTCATTAACTATTTACAAATACTATCAAACCGTTACTACATATACAACGTTGTTAGCTACGAAAGCATGTTCGTACGATCCAGTCGTGCATTTTATTTTGAACTGTATTCAAAAATATGCACGACTGGATCGCACGAACTTATTTTCGTATAGCTAACGGTGTAAATATAGAAACGGTTTGATAATATTTTTAAATAATTAACGAAAAAACAATAAAAACATGTTAAAATTGCAAAATTAGTTTTTCTTTGATTTTTTCCAAAAAAAAAAATATTCTTACAACTTTTAAATGCAATACTTGTTTACTAACTCAGAAGTACCGAATTGCAATATAATATTATATTAGTGTAGTACTGCCCCTTGCGAGGAATTGACAAATCCTCCACAGTATGACTTATCATGAATAAATGCTTCTCGTCAGGCGTTTCGGATTGGGCATACAATTGCAGGTCCCTTCCATTCCTGTAACAAGCACACACAGGAATGGTTGCGAGTTGTTAGTCACTAGGCCTTGGTTCTTCACGAGCTGTTGTGCCACCCAATTTATTTATTTATTATAGATATGACATGTACAAAATTTAATCAAAATCGTTAGAGCTGTTTTTGAGAAAAATCGATACAACCGGAGTCGTTGTATGGCAGCTACCCGTTTCAGATGAGCTAAAGCAAAAATTCGAATTTCTAGTGTAGAGAATCACATAAAAACACTTCACACCAAATTTGAAGCTAATCCGTCCAACTGTTAAGGCTCTAGTTCGATATACATCAGGACGCACAGACAAAACAGACCGACGGACGTGACACGTCTTGACGTAAATCACTTTTTTGGACTTCTCCGTCATCTTAGTGTTAGATTTGATTAAAACCTCGACATTTTTTTTAAAAATGAAACCAAGTTAAAACTGTCAAACTGTTTAATTTAAAATATAATTATTAATATGTGTCTGATTTTGAAATATTGTAGAATTAAAAAAAAATCGGTTGACCTAATAATGAGAAAGTCGAAAATAATACAATTGGTTCCATCGAAAGTAAGCATTATTTATTTTTACATAACAGTATATCGAACTAATTAAAGCACCACTTAAATTTTTTCTTGCGAAATAAATATTTTCGAAATAAAAAAAATGTTATTAACAACGGTTTCTTATTGTTTTTTTTATTTTTGGTTCTAGGAACAAGTATTTTTAAGGATTTTAGAAATTTTTAAAAATGTTAAAAAGATACTACGTTTTCAAAAAAAATATTCAAGTCGTTTTTGAAACACATTTTTAATCTTCTAAAAAATAGAATTTTTAAATGATTTTTATCAGAATTTTTTTTTTTTTAAACCATCTAAATCGTTATTGATGGTTGTGCCAGTGGTAAATTAATACTGATTTTTTAGTAGAAAGACAATTTATTCAAAAAGTAGCCTTTTGCTATATTAAAAATCTAATTTTTACTTTTTTTTGAAATTATTGAGCCATTTAAAAAAAAAATATAGGTGTACATACCTACTTTGCCTTAAAAGTTCAGTAAAAATGTATGACAAGAAGCTAGGTACTGTTGCTTTTGGTCCTTAAAAATTGAAAATATATGAAAACGTTATTTGAAAATCAAACCCGTCAGTCGGTCGTTCAAGCTGATGTCCCCAACGGACATGCGAGACTCACATTTTTCTTCTTCCCTAACATCACAATTTTTTTTGACCAACTTCCAAAAAAGTCAAACTCAGTTTCCTTGATTCAAAAATATTTATAAGCGAAGAAGTATATGGCCATTAAGTTCATAATAGGAGGAGCTATTCTTGCAATTATGATCTATTTTAATAATCATTTTTTGGAAACTTTTTATAAAGATCGCATTAAATTTTATTATTTTTTTTTTTAACAACAAAAAACCACAATATTCACAATAACGATATACACATTTATAATGTATAAGGTTTAAATGAAGATTCAAAATATTTTGAGATGGATTTTATTAATTTCATGGATGAATTATTTTACTTGATTTAATTAAAAAAAAAATACAATAATCTGTTTTATATTCATATCAAACTACTCACATACACTGATTTTAAATTTATAACTATAGGTTAGCCAGTAAATTTGTTAAAGACTGCTTGTAATTCCGTTGTTTGATCAAATTTTAAATAAAAAATCATGAAAAGATTTAATTTTCAATCAAAATTACTGAGGTATTCTGCACAGCACGGATAGTGTTTGTATTCTGTGAAAGAATAAAAAGTTCAACTTAAAATGATATAAGGAAATAAGGAGCCTTTCGCGGCTATCAAAAAAAAGCTCATCTTTATTGTAAACAATTTACATTTTGATGCTAATCTTTTGCATTATTGAATCAATGTCAAAGCATTAAAAGACCATCAAAATAAGATTGTATTTTTTTTTTGCTATTTTTTGTTTTTGCTAAATATTGTTTGGAAAACATATTAAATTATTATAGTCGACTAACAACATAAATCCGAGATCGCCGAGAACCTTGAAACTGATAAAAAAGTCCAATAAACGATTTTATGTTTCGTTTTAAATGTTTCCTTCCTTTGCGACATTTTCATTAAATAAAATAATTTGATCCTCTAATTGTGACCTATTGATAAGTCAAGAATTGTGTTTACCCCTCTTTTATACAATTATATTAAAAATAATTTTTTTTTTTACCGAAAAATGGTAATTAGAGAATTTGATGCGCCAGTCCTTATCTATATAAAAGATTTTCATTTATTCCAAGTTAATTCCTGTTGTTGTTGTCCCGTCAAATTTTGTTATGTAGGTATAATGAACTGTATTTTTATGCATGTTTGTTTAAAATTATGGACTTATTTTATTTCAATTTTATTTGATGATCTTACCAAAATCCTTCTTCCGTAATCTCAACACCATTTTAACACAACTCCAAATCGAAATCTCAACTCATGAAAATCCGATCCTTCTGTGAACCGTGAGTGAAGTGGATTCGAAAATCGGTTCCACACGAGCAGGTCATTTTAGTGGAGTGCAGACAGCAGAGCAGGATTAGGCAAAGTTATCCAAACGGTAGATTATGTTCACTACGCAAGTCTTAGTTTTCAACTTGGCTCTGTCTGTCAACCCCTGCGATACGAAATTGTCTTGGTAAAGTAAGTGAAATTGCTAATTTCTTTAGAAACCACTCAAATGCAAACAAAATAAATGTCATACAAAAACATGCACCAGATATCAGACTTCTGCGCCTTTGTGAAACGAGGTTCATTCAAAGGCACGAACTTTTTTTTTTTTTTAAGAACTATTCCAGTGTATTTGTTTTGACCAATATCTTGTTTTAACAAAAAACACATTCAACAACTTAAAAAAAAAAGTTTTTTTGGTGAGAAAAAAAATTAAATACATTAAAAAAAAAAATATTTAATATTTCGAAAAATCAAAATAAATGATTTCTAATTTGTTTTCATAAGGTACTTTTTTAATGCAGTCTTTTAAAAAAACTTATTACTTAATGATAATCAATAAAATAAAAAACAACAAAAACTGCTAGTAGATCGAGAGAGAAAAATATAGAATATTAAAGTATTTATTAACTTAAAAAATCGAAATAAACTATAATTCAAATTTTTTAATACATTTTTAAATGCAGTTATTTAAACGACCAATAAATCAATCAGAATTCCTAAATAAGAAAATAAAATGTGGATAGTGTAAAATTCCCATACAAATTTGTATGGGAAAAGTAGGACCTTAGGACCTTGTTTGGTCAATAATTTTTACTTGCGATATACGTAGTACAGGGTACGTTTAGGATTCGTGCAAAAAAAAAATCGAGATAATAATTTTCCCTAACAATACGATTATAGAGAACGCGAAAAAAGTGGGTCTCGCAATTCTGTCTGTCTGTCTGTCTTCGCCCGTACAGCTTAAACGGCTGGAGAGGTTTTCTTCAAACTTGGTATATATCGGGCTTTTCAATAAGAGCGCTATAAAAGTTTTTTTAAATAAAGTACGTTTGATGCCATTATGTATAGATATCGAATGACTACCACAGGCACGCTTGCAGAAGTCCAGACGCTGAACCCAATTTTCGACGGTTTTCAAGCATAAATTGGCCGATTCTGCTGCAATTTCACGTTCGATATTCGTACGGAGGTCATCAATCGTCGCTGGCTTGTTGGCATATACCATAAACTTGACGTAGCCCCACAGGAAATAGTCTAACGGCGTCAAATCGCACGACCGAGGCTGCCAAGCGACTGGACCATTTCGTGAGATAACACGTTCTCCAAACTTGGTTTCCAATAAATTGATTGTGACATTCGCTGTGTGGCTTGTGGCGTCGTCCTGAAGGAACCACATGTCCTCCAAGTCCATATCATCCAATTGGGGCCAAAAATATTCGGTTATCATTGAACGGTAGCGATCGCCATTCACAGTAACGTGCCGGTCTTGATCATCACGGAAGAAGTACGGCCCAATGACGCCGCCGGCCCATAAACCACACCAAACCGTAATTTTTTCGGGATGCAATGATGACTCTTGGAGTACGTGTGGATTGCTGCCTGACCAATACCCCATATTTTGTTTTTTGACGAAGCCATTCAGCCAGAAATGAGCCTCATCGCTGAAGATGATTTTTCGATGAAAATCCGAATCATTTTCAAGTTGTTGCTCAGCCCAATTCACGAACATACGACGCTTCTGGTGGTCAAGCGGCGTCAGTTCTTGCGTCAATTTAATCTTGTTAGGATGTAGGCCAAGATCTTTTCGCAAAATTCGCCACAACGACGTCACAGAGATGCCCAACGCTTGAGAACGACGTGTGAGAGGAGAGACACATTTGGGCTTTCTGCAACGCGGCAGCAATAGTCTCGACACTACGGGCACTTCTTTGTCTCACTGGCACAGGAACATTTTGTACTGTGCCTGTGGATTCAAATTTTTCCACTAGACGCTCAATTGTTGATCTGCTAGGACGATTATGACGACCATAAATTGGACGTAGCGCTCTTAACGTTGAGCCCACTGACTCCGAATTTTGGTAGTAAATTTCAATAATTTTGACTCCTTGTTGGCTCGTATATCTTTCCATCATAAAATGGCAAACCTTACTGAAGAGAAATGTCAAACGAGCGGCAAGAAATATGGCGTCGTTTGCTGTCTCTGTTGCTCTACTTTTGTAGCGTCCCTGCTGAAAAAACCCTTTATTTAAGGTATGGCCAATATTTTGATGAAAACAGATTTTACCAATAACGGTTAATAACGGTACCTGTCATAGAACCGATTTTTATGTTTTCAAATTTCTCGTTGACAGCTGCTCCGATTTCAACCAACATTTTTATACAAGAGCTCCTTCGCAATTCAAATAATTTTGCATATACAAATTTTCAAAAAATAATTTTTGTATTTTAAAAAAAAATATTGAAATTTATATTTATCAAACATATGAGATGGCATACTTGATTTTGAGCTCCAACTCTCAAAGCCATTCAAATAATAAATTTATAGTAATTTAAAGTAATAATTTTTTTTAATGATCACAATATTTTGGAACCAATAGCGAGATTATTTCTAGCGACCTTAGAAGGTAAGCATTTATGAGTTTCGGCACGCAAATACTATTTGTATTATGTAATGGCCCTGGTGATCTTACATCTCTGGCATTAAAATTAATTTGTAATTTTCTATTTCCAATAATTGGGTTCTGACATTTACCACACACAAGCACACACACATCAAAACATACGCATAATGTAAGTGCGAATAAGCGCAGTAGTCTGATTTAAGCAATTCAACTGTTTCAAATTTATGGTTTTTAATTTAATTTTACGTTTTTTTTTGTTAATTTACTTTAAATTTTTGAACAAAAATAAAAAATGTATTCAAAGAGAATTTTTTTAACACTTATTTACCAATTTTTGTCTAGCGACTTCTATCGACTTTTTGTCCCCCGAATTTCAACCAGTCTAGCGACTTTTGGAGGTTGGTCTAGCGACCTTTCATTTCAGCTTGCGGCAACACTGATCAGCAGACGTCTTGTCGAAAATCCATTTTAAGACTATCTATCTATTCTATCTATCTTATTTTTTTATTTTATTTCTAATGTAGGTACGCATATGGGTTTTTAAATGGACCCCGTGCTTGACAACATGGTCTGATGGACAAAATTAACTGACACGCTACTTTTCGTTTATTTCAATTTGATTTTGTGTTTATTGTATTGAGGATTTTAATTTGGGCCCTGATCCATCTTTTCGGCTATATCTGTCTCTATTCAAATCTATATGAAAATATAGAGAGAGCAATAGTCGAAATGACGGTCAATGGAACAATCGTTGTCTCACGAGATCTGTGTGCTTCATTTATTTATTTATTTTATTTATTTATAAAAATTAACAATAAATTTAAATCTATTATTAACATAATTTTTAAGAACGCTAGCATCATAGTACTTTGGGCTCTTACATAAAATGTACATACAAGATGAGTAATAATAATCTATAGTTTACTGCATAAGTAGTTATGTTGTATAATGAATAATGGTATATATGAATTTAAGTATTTTCTCGTAATTATGTTTTTATTTTGTGTATTTGTAGAAATTTGTCGATTAAGACAATGTTTTTATTTGGTTCTTGAAGAAGCTGTTGGATGTGGTATTGGTGTTGGTTGGATTGAAGAAGATTTTCAGAAAGAAAGCAAGACCTCAATAAATGAGAAATCGTGATGACATTGTTGCATTTTGGACATACTGGAGGTGTTTCCCTTTTTAGAAGGTGTTGGTGCGTTAGTTGAGTGTGCCCAATGCGCAGACGAATAAAGTTGATTATCTTGAGTTTAGACACATTGTTAGGATAAACTGGCTTGCTTCTGATGGGATTAATTGTTCGGTAATGGTGTGTATAATAAGACCATTCCTGTTGTCGAGAATAATTAATTTTTTCCATTATTTGTTTCTTGAGTTCTTTTCTCGTATAAGATTCAATCATAATTGTTGGAGCATTATGGGCTGAGTTTGCGGCTTGGTCCCCGAGTTCGTTACCCACAATATCGACATGACCAGGCGTCCACATAAGTTTGATTTTTGAGGGGTTTTAATTAGTATGTCTCGGATCTTAGCAATAATACTAGATTCATGTCTAGTGTTTAGAATCGCTTGAAGAACGGATAGACTATCGGAACAGATAGTCCATTTGCCTCGGGTATGTGAGAATTTATTTACTGCTTCGTAGATGGCTTGAGCTTCAGCTGTGAATACTGAGGCAAGGTTTGGAAGGATTCCGTGAACAACAGTCGATCCATCATGCGATGTTACTGCAAAAGATGTACTATCAGCAGTTTTTGAAAAATCGGTATAAACAAATGTCCATCCTTTGCAGGTAAGGTCGTAGAAAGTTTCATGGAACATCTTCTTATAAATTGATTTGCTGGTGTTTTCTTTGCGGAAATCATGTAGTTGTAGTAGGATGGAGGATGTTCATATTCAGGTTCCAAGGTGGTGAAGATCGCGTGTATTTTGTGAAACGCTTATCAGGTATTTCAAAACTGTTAGCCATAAGTAAGGTGTTGTGTATAATTGAAGGAGTCTTTCTTTGCCGTTTATGTTTCATAGCTAAGGTGACATCTTTGTCGATTATCGAGCTAGTTTGAAAAGAAAACTTGACAGTAAGTTTGAGTGCCATTTCGGAAAATCTATCTTCAATTGTAGGTAGGTCGGTTTCGGCTTCGGCGAGGATATTTTTAATAGGGCTTGTGGAAAAAGCTCCTATGCTTCTCCTTGCGGGTTGGTGATAAGTGGGTTTGATTATATTTTTTGTAGATTTAGGGCAGGAACCATAAATAGGTAGAGCATAATCAATCTTACTTAGTATTAAAGTTTTAGTCATATAACAAAGTGTGTTGACATGTACATTGCTTTTTTTTGAAGATAAATACTTAATAATATTAAGCCTTGATGCTAGCGATTTTTTTAGAGCTGTACAGTGTGATTTCCAATTATATCTATTGTTAAAAATAAGACCTAGGATTTTTAAATTGATGACATTTTCAATAACAATATTATTAAGAGATAAATTTAAGTTTTGACAATTTTTTACGGCAAACATGAAGTGTTTTACATTTGTCTAAAGATAGTTTTGAACCAGACATGATGGACCATTCTGTTATCTCATTAAGTAAATTGGAAAAAATATTTTTTGTTTGATTAAGATCATTGTGTTTACATAAAATGTATACATCATCAGCATACACACAGTGATCTAATTAGAAATTAATATGCTAAGTTCATCAAAAGCGGCGGAAAAAAGGATTACAGAGAGGGGAGATCCTCGTGGAATTCCTTTGTCAAGGGATACGGTTTTTGAAAAAGTATTGCCAACATTAATACAAAACTTTCTATTGGAGTGGAAAGATTTTATGTATTTGAACATTTTGGGACCAAGTCCACAATCGTTTATTTTTTTTAGCACAAGGTGAATACCTATGCGATCGAAAGCTTTTTCGAAATCGAGAGCTAGGATAGAAACATGGTTTCGTGCAGATAACGCGAGTTACTTATGATATACCCACCAAACAACCAAATGCAACATCGACACATTTGGATCAAACCAAACAATCAAATACAACATCAGCACATTTGGATCAACCCAGACAGCCAAATGCAACATCAGCAATAAAGGTTCAACAACCTAGTCAAGAAATCAATGCACAATCAGCAATCAATAAGTATAAAAACGAAAACATCATAAACAGAAGTGCCCCAATAATACGTATAATACCTCGAAAGTCGCAGCGACGCTTGGACGGCGGGCTATCTTGGTTTTCGGAATAATTTTATTTTGTTTAATTTTATTTTGTTAATAAAGCGTAAGAGGCCTGTGGCCCAATTAGAAAAAAAAAGAAAAATAAATTTTTCTTATTTCATTGTGGCAACAGTAAATATAATTCGCGTTCGATATCACTTAGTCTAAGTGGAGGAGAGCGTCTATACAACCTCTTTTAGGTTTGAAAGCTACTTGTTTTAAACTTATCAGCTTTTTTGATTCAGTAAACCAAAGGATACGGTTGGCTATTATTTTTTCTAAAATTTTCGATAAGCATGGTAGCAAGGAAATCGGGCGGTATCCATCAACTTTATCAATTTCTTTTTTTGGTTTAGGAATTGGTACAACACATGCTGTTTTCCAACTTTGAGGTATGATACCTGTATCTAATATATTATTATACAGTTTAATATCATATTTCTTGTGATGTAATTTTTTAGCTGGTCATATTTTTATGAGACTTGGTTTGTATGGTGTTAGTGTTATTGTTTTGCAAATTTTGAGTCAAACCTATGTAATGGTCAGAAAATTATAGTTTATTCAGTTTTTGTTTTTCTGTTTTTAATGGTTGGATACATAATCCTTACTTCGAAAAACTATATACATTTTTGGATTTTAATATTTTTCACAACTTAATTTGTTTGCATATAAATTGTTACTTATGAAATGGACGAAAGGCACAAACACTCTGGAATATTAAGTCAGAGAGTAATTTAACGCGTCACAAATAAGCTGTAAAAAAATAATAAAACTTAAACATTAAATACAAAATAGGACAAAGTAGGCAACACATTTTGTTTTATTTTATTTTAGAATTAAATACTTAAAAATATTATTTTTTTATTGCCAATCTCATTAACTATACGAATTCCATGAAAAATTTAAATTTAAACACAATTTTGAAAACTTTAAAAATTCTATTCTAACTTCTGGCTTTAAAAATAGGGGTAGCATGTAAAAGTTGAATTTTTTTTCCAGTATTTTTATTTAGAAAATTATCCTTCCCTCCTAAATGGGGAGAATTAGACCCACTCTCCTCTAAAATTTTGCTCTTTTCTAAGTAATATCAATTTATTTGTTGGTTCAACATACAGATACAAAAACAAATTAACGAAAATATATGTAAGTTAAAAAAACCTATGCAAATTTATTTATTCATTAATTAAGCAAAAAATATAATCTAACTGGCAACATGCATTATAGACCAATTTTCGCCTTCTGATGATTGTCCTTTGCGATACTGTACTCTATCAGCCACACAATTTGGTTCAGATTTATAAAAGTCCCAAATTGTTGGTACAATTTTGAATGCAGTGCTAAAATGGTAAAATAAAAAACAAAATAAATATTATTTTTTCATTTCAAATAGAAAACTTACTAATTTTCTGTTTGTGGCAGAGAATCTTGTCCATTTTCATATTCCCTTAGAAGTTTATCAAAATCATTTTTATGTTCAGCAAAATCCACGGGCTTGCCACATTCACTTATTCGGCTACGAATTTTAGCAAATATTGGTTCTTCAGTCCAAAGTATAGATAGTTGTTTTGGTGAGAGCTCTTCAGCTTTTCCAATGAGACGAACCTTAATTTATAAAAGCCATATAAATTACGTATATGTAAATCAACATCTAAAAAATCACACACCTGCCACATCGAATTCACTCCATTGTCTTGCATTATTTCAAATATAAAGCTTACTGAAGTCCTTGGATCCTCAATTAAATTTGCATACTTAACACTGTTTTTTTCAGTAACAAAAATAACATGACCATCTTCGAGTCCTCGGTATTCAACGGTACGATTAAGAACCCCATATTCACTAAAATTAAATATAGAAAATATAAATAATTACATGTATGTATATATGAAAAATTGTGTTTGGAAAATGTGTCAATAAATTTAGACAATTCAAGTAAAATACGAAAAAAAGCTAATGCTATATTGAGTCAAGACAATCTCAACTATTACTAATGGACTAAAAACTAAAGAGAAAACATCGGTAACGCATATAAAACCAAAACTATAGCTATAGTCGGAAATCTATGAAATAAGTCTAGTCAATTTGTCAAACATATTATTGAATGGTAACAAACGTAAGGGTGTTTTGAAATGTCTGATTTGTCGTTTCGGCGTATACCATTGTTGAAAAATCCAAGTGTTCCACTTCAAATTTGTAAAAAATTGACTGAAACAAGCAACAAAAATATTAAAAAACAAATGTCACTTAAAATAGCTTGTTATACTTTTTTAAAGGAAGAAATCTCTTATTTCACTGTATTTTTTTAAATAATTTTTTTGATGAACATGTTTGGAAAGTTAATTTTTAAAACCAAACATTTTGAAAAAAAAAATTAAAATAATTTTTTTTCAAAATTTTACGTTATTAAGTACTTATATATTTTACTTTGTTCAACACTCATCAATTTTTATTCAAACACTGAAAATCGGATGGTCTTTTACTTTTCAAGATATTAAAAACTAAATGAACCAACTTTCTCATAAAACTAAATAGAATCCAGCTAAATGATCATTTCAGCAACAAGTTGATTTATTATCAACTTCGATTTGCCTTGTTTTTACTAAGAAAATATTTTTTTTTTATTTTATAATAAAAGTTTTAGAAACATTCAGCCTTATCGGGAACAAAATTTCCCTCGGATTTTCTCCAATTAATAACCATTTTCGAAAAAAAAGTAAAAGGTAAACCTATATCTGGCAAAAGCATTGATGATATTTTCTTGGAAAAAAAACACTTTAATTTAGCCGAAATAGATTTTTGACTCCTTTAAAAAAGACAAAATCCGAGGGCGAAATATCACATTGAATTAGCGATAAGACTGATTCAGTTTTTTGTATTTCCCGTGCGGTGGTGGGAAACTTGGATTTTTCAAAAGTGTATATACCTACCCTAATTTTTGTAAATATTAATGTGAATTTGGAAGGGTAGGTAGGTAGGTAGAAATGGCGGCCACGGGCAGTCTAGCCCATAGCCCAATTAGCGCTGAAGTGCGCCGTTTTGATACCATAACTCGTTTGAACCTGTGGATGGAATTGAAGAGAGAAAATATGGGCATATCCTCAGGATATCGTCCCTTTTTATTTAGTTTAGAATAGGATTTTGTTGTAGCTTTTAGCACAATAATCAGAAAGTGGATCACTCACTCAACCAGATCAGCACCCGCATCCGCACCATCCACAGTTAGCCCACTAGGCAGTTCGTTGGCTGGCACTGGAGCGTCCACTGATCTGATTGGATGCTCATCCGGCCGCTGTACACCACAAATCCCCGCCAGAACCCTAGTCCACTATCTTGTGATCATAGGTAATCGACGGAAGGTATAATGCAGAAGTAGCCGAAATTTGTCCTAGAGCCATTTCGTCGCGCTGAGAAAAGAAATCAAGTCTTTGAGCTTCATTTCAGAAAGTTCGTTAATGTCGTCAAAGAATGCTCGTCCGAGTGACTGTTTTCTAGCTTTTGCCAGAGCAGGGCATTTGCAGAGGAAATGAACTACTGTTTCCTTTTCCTGCTGGTCCTCACAGCTCCGACAGTGAGTATTGTGAGGTATGCCCAGCTTCGCTGCATGCTCTCCTAATGGCCAGTCTCCGCTACAGGTTGCAACTACCCTGGCTATGTCTTGCCTGGGTCTGTGTATTAGATCAATTGTTCGGTTCTTGTCATAGGTGGGCCAAATGTTCCTAGATATAATACAGTTTGATAAACTGCTCCACCTACGGTTTGCTTTAGTAAGATAAATTGAGAGAATGTTGCCCTTCATAACTCCAAGCGGAATGTTGACTCTTTCCGCAAGTGAGCCATGAAGGGCTGAACCTTGCCTGGCCAGCTCGTCAGCCCGTTCATTGCCCTCAATGCCACTGTGACCCGGGATCCAGATAAGAGTGACATTGAGGTCAGTGTTCAGACCCGCCAGCTCATTCTGGCATTACTGGACTAGTTTGGAGGATGCTGTAGCTGAATGAATGGCTTTAACAGCCGCTTGACTGTCTGTAATAATAGCTGCATTACGGTTTTGGTTTGGATCCGCCTTAAGTAACTTGCAAGTTTCCCAGATTGCCAGCAATTCAGCTTGAAAGACGCTAGCAAGGTCAGGTAGCCGAAAGGACCTAGATACATTTAGAGACTCAGAGAAGATTCCTGCACTCCATCTTTGAGACATCAGTAAAGATAGTTGTGTCCAAATCTTTCGTCACGACGTTATCATTCCAATCCTTCCTGGATGGAAATTTAACTTTGAAATCCTTACCGATACTCATTGTAGAGGTGCAGTAGTCAGTGGGAGTCGATGTCAATTTGACTGGAATAGATTATTGTAACATTTCTGAAAAAAATATATTATTTGTTTGTATTTTTATCAATTTTTGAAATAGTTGTTTTTCACTCTGTGTTGGTTTCAAATTAAACTGTTTCAAAAATTGTTCCTTCCGCTTAAATGAGATAAAATATATGGCTCCTTCGTTAGAATTTTTTCTTGTCCACCTTGTCTACCTTTTACACGTTTTAAAGATTTTGATGTTTGTAACGCGTCACCTTGTATAAATAAAAAAAAATCAAATTCAAATTACTCGTACCTATCAACTGTTGCTAGATTCATTAGAATAAATTCTTCGTCAGGATGTTTTGTTTTATATGCTGTAACTATGTTCGAAAACATATCGACAGGATCTTTTGGTGTATCTTCGATATAATTTATGCTTGGGGGCCGCTTAAAGTAAATACAATTATTTCATTTAATAGTATTTGGCTTGCAAATATATCAGCTTCTATATAACTTACATCCATTTTTGTGAAGTTTTGTACACTTTTTTACTGTCGAAAATGATATCTAAATGAAAGAAATATACATAGTACATTACAAAAGATTATTGTTATAATTATGCTACTCGTACGATATGATATATGAATTTTTGAACATACATAACTCATAAAAGATAAATTTCATTTACTAAAACTTTATAGACAATACTTTTTTTTTTTTTTTAAATTACCTACTTTATAAAATTTAATTTTAAGATTCTTTTATTAAAATTTTATATTCTTTTTTTTTTTTTTTAAGTTCATATTTTGTTTAGTTTATAATAAAAAGGCATTTATTTAAAAGTTTTTAATTTTTAAAGTGGCAAAGCTTTATGTTTTCCCTTAAAGTTATAAAGGGGTTTCCAATAAGAGGTGTTACTTTGATATTCAAAGAAAAATGGCATTTTTGAGACAAATGATCGGATTTTTATTTCAATGTAAAGAGGAAAGTATGCCATTAATAATTAAGCACAATATCAGCCAAATGGCCGCCACGGCTACACATACACAACAATATCCTTTTCATGAAATTTTCCATCACCAAATCGCAAAGAGGCTGCTGTATGCCCTCAATAGCTTCACGAATTTTAATAATTTCAATGCATTGTTGAAACGTGTATCGCTCCATTTTTATTAATGGCGTAGTTTCTACTTGTCAAAATGTCAAAAAATTACAGCTTCAAAAATGACCACTACCGAAGAAGCGGGCTTATCAAACAGCTCTTATTGGATAACCGTTTATTAACTCATGCACAGCAAAAGAAAAAAAATGTATCTTCTTTTCTTTCAAAATATTTTTTATTATCTATTGCATTCTCGTTTCACACACATACATATGTAACAAGCAATCACATCCTTGGCCTTTATAGAGGAAAAAAGTGCAAAATTCTTGACCTATTTTAAATTTTGCATGCGTTGTTCTGATGTGAAACGAAAAATCTCGCATGAAAATGTCATGACGAAATCATAAACGAAAAATTGCGTTTTGCTCTTCGTTCTGCAGTTGAGTAATCTCCACTCTACAGAATTAACTGTCCGGAACATTAGTCATGTGCGGAAAAATGACATTTGAACGAAATAGAACAATATTTTTTGAATGAACAATTTAAAACATCTTTCGATTTTTTTTTTAATTTTATACCTGATAGCTCTCCGTTAAAACTTTTCTATAGCCTTTTCTTGTACGTTTTCGCTATTGTACTGCGTACAAGGCTTTATACCAGATTGTGTTGATAAGTCTCCACTCTTTTTTCGCACAGAATTAATTTCTCGGACCCTTAATTCTGTGGAGAAAATGACATTTGGATCATAACCGTAAAGTAATTCCTTAAAACAATTCCTTGGTACTTGGAATTTTTAAGTCAGCTCGAGTGTAAATGAAATTTCTATAATATATAAGTGACACTGATTTCACTACGATGGAATTCGAAACGAGAGGTGAGTACCCAAATTTGAAAATGAAATGTGAACCAGTTCAAAATCAATTTCATTTCGTAATTTTCATTTCCCAATGTACGACCACTAGGAAAAACAAATTAAAGTGTGGAAAAGTGTGCCTTTTGTCTATTATTTTATTTTGGTGATAATAAAATTTAAAATAAATGAATAAAAAGTCGAAGGAATTATTTTGGATCTGACAATAATTTATTTTTGAATTGCTAGTGCTATACCGACAGGCCAAAATCAACAAACTTTGGAATTAATATAGTTTTCGTTATTTTTTTAATTAAAAATTCTTTCAATTTGACAGTCATAAAAATCAATATTTTTTTCATTCAAAGTGAGTATCAAATATTAGAAAACTGAGGACTTAAAATTCACGTGGAGAATAAGTTATGGTTTCATAATGAATGTTCACGTGAATTTGAACCGCATTTATTTTTCATTTCACAAAGAGCTGAGTACTAGGCTTTAAGGAAAAAAAAAATTATAAGAAAAACAAATGGAATTTAAATGAATTATAAGTAATTAAGAAATTAAAAGTATTTGAAAAAGTATTTAAGTACTAAAGTGGTATAGAATCTCACACTAACAAGTTTGGCCGCATTCCTTAATTGCGGACTCAAGTATTATAGCAAATCATTTCAAGGAAGTAAGCAAGTCCTACGGGTAATTTATTGATCGTAATGATGTACTAAAGTAATAGTACTAAAGTAATACTTACACAATATTTAAATTCCTTTGTGGAATTATAAGTACAAGTCCCGGTGCAGATGGTACTTCAAATTTTTGAGTACAAGTACCGAGGAATTGTACTTGTACTTAAAAAATTAGAAGTACTAAAAATTGTACTCAATTAAAAAGTACAAGTGACCTCAACTCCAGAAATAATTGTATTTCGCCCAAGGCATAACAGTGGGCTCTTCACAGTATCTTTTTGCTGTGATTTTTATAAGAGTCGGTAAACATCGACCAAAACTTGTGTCTTAGTAGGGTTTAACAGACTGACTGAAGAGCCCACTGTTATGCCTTGGGCGAAACACAATTATTTCTGGAGTTGATGTCACTTGTACTTTGTAATTGAATTTTGTTCATTAACTCCACTTAAAACAGAAGTAATTTCAATATTTTAATATTTAAATTTCTTCATCTTCTTATTACTAAAAATTGTACTTTAGCTTTAACTATACAGGACTGATTTGGATTTTATCGTGTTTTTATTTGTTGTTTCTTTCATAACAGCACGACTTCCTTTTAGTCTAGGAGCAATACACCCTTCCCGTAAGTACTTGTATGTCACCTCAGTTTGAGGGTGCTTTTTTTATGTTTTCGGGGGTGGGGAATCCGAATCCGGAGTTAGTTTTTGCAAAATCCGGTGCGAAGTCATTGTTTTTAACGAAGTTTGATGCATTTTTGTAATGCAATAAAAGTTATTTATGTAAGGAAAAAATGTTTCGAGTAAATGTTGTTCCCTATTTTCTAACGAAGAAATTTGTTTTTTATTCATGTAAATCGTGTTAACAATTGCTCAATTCAGGGAGCGCGAGACAGAAGACCGGATTTTTTTTTAATTTCAAGTTTGAAAATTAATTTTCCAAAAACTATTCGGTCGAACAACTTAATTTAAAAATAATATTAAAGAATAGACGTTTGGCTTTCTAAATGCTATAGCATGACTCTGTAAGTATTACCGTAATTTTTCTTTTTCTGTTTTAAGTGATTTTTTTGGAAAATTGCCCTCCCGCCTAAACGGGGGGAAACATTTACTCGGAACATTTTTTCCTAACATTAATAACTTTTATTGCATTACAAAAATGCATCAAAATTCGTTAATAACAATGATTTCGCACCGTATTTTGCAAAATCAAACTCCGGAATCGGATTCCCCACCCCCGAAAACATAAAAAAACACCATCAAACTGGAGGTGACATTCAAGTGCCTACGGGAAGGGGGTATAGCTATTAGACTATTTGATTTTGTTCGTTAAATTTTATTTTGTGTATTTGGAATTTGTGAAACTCTCCACGAATATTTTTCCGCTGTGTTTTCGTAAGCTCTTCGTTTTCTTGTTGGAGACCACAGGAAAATTTCGTTTCGCATTAGCATCGTACTAGGCTTTAATATAATTCTTTTGGCTACATCTCTCATTTTCTGACAGTTCTGAACTCTCCACTTTTGTAGTTCTAAGTGTCGATACTTGGCTACTTCACTTGTCATTCGTGTTCATAATAGTACAAAAGATATTCATATACCTTCAATGCAATCGGACTGGGACGAATAGAAACAAAAAAAAAAAAAAAAAACATTTCACCAGAACACGAAGTCTAGGTTGTATGTGATGGGAACTTTCTTTTTTTAAATTGAACACACATTTCGTTTGTTCTGAGTGAACACTTTGGATTTTAGTAATCAGAATTCGACCGAACACAACACTTGAATATCAAAAATTTAAATAGCAAAATCTACTTCCACAATTTGTTTACTTTTGTTTCATACAATGCAACAGGTTGAATGAATAGCCCTATTCTTGCAACCGCACTGATGCTTCATAAGTCACAATAAGCTCCATAACTCGTGGGGAACTCGACTCATATAAACTTAAGGTGAGGTTTACTATGAAGACTTCCATAGAATACGAAATTGTGACCGCCTTAATCGAAACCTCACTCATGAAAAATTGTGACCTGTGAGCCTCACAACAGCAGAATAGGCCTGTAAGTTTCTAAACAAAATATAATTATGTGGCATATGAAAACAATTGTTCGTGTTAATTGTTACAACATTTTGTATTAAACCTCCTTACAGTTTTGTATTTATGTTCTCTTTTAACATAATTTCTAGTGGAATTTTTGGTATTTAAGTTATTTTTAAAAACATTATAAATACAACATTCCAAAGTTATTTAATTTTGTATTAAATAGCAAGACACCACAATATTTACAAATATATTATTTATTTTATTTATAACGTTTTGATGAAAGTTTGTTCAAAACCTTGTTTTGAGATTGATTTATTTTTGCACGAACGTTATATTAAAGTTAAATAATTTATAATAATCTGTTATATTCACAAAAACCTACTTGGGCTAATTTGGAATGCACAACCGTATCTTATAAAGCATGCTTAGTTATAACTTTTAAATAATTCCGCTAGCTATTTGATCAAAGTTTAAATATCATCGATTTTTTTTTTTAATAAAAATTACAAATATTTACCGAGTGATGAACTGCACAGCTCAGATAGTCTTTGTGTTCTATTTAAAATACAAAAAAAAGTTCTTCTTAAAAACCAATGGGAATAACGATCGAGCTTTTCGGCTATCATCAAACACTTATCTTAATTGAATACTTCTAAAATTTTGACATAATTTAATCTTAGCAATAATAATGTGTTTCATTTTATTTATAATTTGTTCGGTAATAATGCTTATCTTTTGAAAGATTGAAGAGATGTCAAACGTACTTAAAGACCTTAAAGAAAACCATGAATAAAATTAAAGAAAATAGCCTATGTATTGGATTGTTTATCCCGAAGAGTATTCGATAATAGAAGAAGTGGGCAGATGGGACAACTTCATAGATTCTGAATTTGTGTATCACTGTTTTAAAAGTAAAATGAACGACTGGATGGCACGAACTTGCACTTGTAGTTAATAGCTAGAATTTAGCCAATAAATTTAGGTATTGACGATGCATGTTAATGATTTAGGACTGTAATGTTTAACGCAATTAAAATAAAATTTGGAAAACTTAATACAACATTTTCTGTACCATTATTATCTTAATACTACGTTTCCACCAACCACTAAACCGAGATTTAGGTAATGAGATTTGTTTGGTATTTCCACTGCACAAAAAGAGGATTATGGCAAAACATTCAAATGATGTTTCGTTTTTTTTGATATGTAGTAGAAGTGAGATATATAGTTTTTTTTTACATTTCCATCTATCAATAAACGAAAATAGGTCGGTTCCACAATTATTCTTCGAAAAAAGGTTGTTTGGTTGTTTGATTTGACAAACAAATGTTTCCAAGTAGATTTGATTGAGTTTTATTTGAAATCTTCATTTGAGGAGATTACAATTTGTATGGTAATTCTTGTAGATTTCAAGGAGAATCTAAATCTCGGTTTAGTGTCTGGTGGAAACGTAGTATAAAACATGGATATTAAAAAATTGTTCAAAACCAAGAAATTAATCTTTGCTTACAAAAATTGCTTATACTACGTTTCCACCAGACTATCAACCGAGATTTAGCAAGATTATCATAAATCTCCTTGAAATCTACAAGATTTACCATACAAAGTTTAATCTCCTCAAATGAAGATTTCAAATAAAACTCATTCAAATCTACTTGGAAACATGAGATTATCAAATCAAACGAACTTTTTTTTTCGAAGTATAATTGTGGAACCGACCTATTTTCGTTTATTGACAGATGGAAATGAAAACAAAAACTATCTATCTCACTTCCACTTCATATCAAAAAAATGAAACACCATTTGAATGTTTTGCCATAATCCTCTTTTTGTGCAGTGGAAGCACCAAACAAATCTCATTACATAAATCTCGGTTTAGTGGTTGGTGGAAACGTAGTATTAAATTCTTTAGCTATAATAGTTTGATCTAAACAAAAAAGATGCCAATTGATTTCTTGAACTAACATGACTTTAGGAGCTTCAAGCAAAGAAGCTAGTAGGACTCACCAACAGTCACCCAAATCAACTGATGAGAAGAATGGCTACTCAGCAACGACATCCCGAGGCGAGGTATCTCAGTACGATGGACATCCTGGACGACAACATCATCACGGAGAACGAGCAAACAGTTTCGTTCTACGCTGACACAGGGTCAGCATACCCACTGAGGCTAAATGCCAACCAATCCCCCCACCTAAACCACAACTTGACAACCGGGACGGAACACCCCGAGGACGATAAAGTCAACCGACTTTTAGAATTAATTTTTTGACATGTATTTTATTATTATAATCCTTTAAAATTAAGACAAAGTATAAAATTAGGACCCATATGTGCCAGTAAATGTATAATAACATCGTATCTAACCAGTTATAAGTCAAATTGTAAATATTATTTTGTTCAATAAATCTTAACTTAACTCAAATTGGACGGATGACTTTATGAAAAAAAAAGAAATACCAGCCTTTGTAACTGCGCTGCGTTTAGATAAATTTGATATCTTCTTTCAGTCTTAAGATATTCAGTTTTTAGCCTGTTCTATTTGCAGTCAATTTTCTCCAGAAAATGCTCAGTTACAAAGGCTGGTATTTCTGCTTAAAATAAAGAACTAAACGAATTTCAATCATAAGTATTAACAGCGCAATTACCGTTAACATGGGCCATGTTACACCGAAGTAAGACTTTTATTAAATACCCGATAAATTATATCAAAATCGGAGATAGACCCTTACTGTAGAACGATTTTTTCTTAGAATATACCCAAGAAACATGCCCTAAAATACTATTGACGAATTAAGGGACTGCCAGTACATACAATTTTGAAAACATTTTAAAGAAAAAAGTTGGAACGCGAATTTAAACTTATTACTTATAATTCAATTAAAAAGTACAAGTGACCTTAACTCCAGAAATTACAGACATGACCGAACAGAAGTAAATTTAATAATCTGATATTTAAATTTCTTCATCATCTTTATCCTAATTATTTGTATGCACATACAAATTAAATTTCAAAACATTTCATTAACCCGTTATTCAAAATTCGATTTAAGGGAAAAAAAAAAATTAAATTTTTTATAAAGATTCTTTTTTGAAAAATTTACTGTACTGTTAATGAGAATGCAAAAAAAATATTTTCTAATAAAAAAGTAGAATGTGTTGATAACCAACATCTTTTTATAAAAATTCTTGCAGCCGTTTTAGAGAAAAATAAGATACTACTTAACGATTTTTGAACATTTGTATGGAAGGTATTGTTTTTTTTAATTTAGAAACATGATTTTTTCAAACATTCTAGAAAATAATAAAAAAAAAAATGACCAAGTGGTTTTCAAATACTGAGAAAACAAATTCTTTTTTTTTTAAAGGAGAGTGCCCAAAAAAAACCCAGAGTCGATAAGAAAAAAAAAAAAAATGGTTTGATAGGGCATTGACTGTATTATTTTCTTTAAAAATTATCCCCGGGGCTGGCTATGCCAATTTATTTATTTTTAATAGCAAGGTGTTTTTTCATGTGTACAACATTGGTGAGGGCAGTACACAAAAGAACAAGTATTGCTTAAAAAACATACCTACATATCTACTTGGCACATGGTTATTCGCAAAAGTTTCGTAAAACAAAGTTTCTATTAAGACAAGGCTTCGAAAACTATTTTTCATAAAAACTGATTTATCATAAGGCAATGCTCAAAAATAAAAGTCTTGGAAAAAAAATTGTTAAAAGCGGGGCGGACGCTATATTTTTTTTTTGGAATGTGAGGTAACAACAGTATAGGGTGGTATAGGAGGAAATATATGTGCCTTGAATGTTGCATTCTTTTAATTCGAAAATTTGCTATAAATTGGTGCATTACTAGTCTCGTCAATATATTAAAAGTACTCTAATCCAAGAAATCAATTAACAAATTCCGGAATAAATTATGAAAACAAAATATTTCCGAATTTTACCACTGCCCAGCCGTTGAAAAATTCTTAGTTTTCCGGTTTTCGTTTTCATTTCGGAGTTTTGAAGTAACATAGTAAGAAAAAGGCAGGTCTTAATAATTATTCATTAGTATAAAAGTATGCGAATGATTTATAAGTTGTTCTTAATTCTTACGCACATAATATTTCCTCAAACTATTGTCCGGTATGCTTAGGTAGGTAACTACTATTTTCGAAATTGTTGAGTAAAGGTATGGATGATAACCGCCATTTTATGAATGAAGACAGAATCATCTTGTGGGCTGCTGATTTTAGTGACTTGTGTTGAACCTATTTAATAACATGAATCATCCACAATATGAAGATGTGCGACCTTTTACTTTTTTTACATGAAGAAACACCGTTTTTTTTTTTTTTTTAATTTTAAATTGTCATATCCAGGCCCGGGGATAACTATTTAAGAAAATGATTCCATATTTGTTATCTACAATTAATGTCCTTTCAAACCATGTATGACTTTTCCTTTTCTTAATCGCTTCTGGGTTTTTCGCCCATACAATTTTGGGCATTCTCCTCTGTTTAAAAGCTTCACAATAAAAAACTGACAAAAAAAAAAATCAATAGAACTATTTTCGAGAAAATCAAAAACACTTTTTTCTAAATTTGATGCTTCTCCTTGGGTTTTGTGAATAAGTTAATCAAAAGTTTTTTAAACGACAGACCAATATTTGAGCTACAAAATCCACTATATAATCTTAATGAAGTCTAATCAGAAGTTGTCAAAATATCGCAATTTGGAAAAAAAACATGTTGTTACAACTTTCCCCGTATATGGGACAAGTTGTAACACCGGCTGGGGTAAGTTGTAACATACCTAAAACTGTATAATAATATAAACAAATAAATTTTTAGCGAAAACTATTAAATCATGAAAATGAAAACAAAACATAGCGCATAATTCAGTAACACATATAAAACAAATATTTTAGCTGACAAATTAATAATAATTCATTAATTCGATTAATTAATTGATTCAAAAAAATTATTAAAATAAATAAAATTTATATTCATATTATGGAAAAAACAACATAAAGTTTAATAAAAATTAAGGAAATAGTAAAACTATACAATGTTAAATCATTATATATATTATTTCTGTTGTCAAACTCCTTTTTTCTCATTTATAAAATAGTCAAATCCACTAAAATAGGTATCACTGAAAAGGAATTTACAAATACTCATGACATTGCACAAAAACTTTATGTTATACCACACTATTTTCTTTAAATTTCGGAAATTTCAAATAATTCAATAAATGAAAAATTTGACACAAAGAATACCTCACTTTTAACCCGTTGAATGAGTGAAAGAGAACAATATGTATCACTTCTGTAATTTAAAATTCTCTTTTTTTCGCTGTACCTTGAGTTAGTGGGGGAGAAACATTCTTTAGTTACCCCGCCATGGGCGATGCATGAATTAAAGAAACATATTTATTAATTCTTTAATTTAAAATCTTGCAAGAAGAAATAGTATAACGGGCATATCTAGAAAAAGCTGAGGCATTTTTCAAAATAGTGTGAGTTACACAAACCAAAATGCATTCACACAGGGTCGGAAAGCAGTAATATAGCTAAATGCTGGGGCCCCAAACAAATTTTTAGCTGTGTTTTAGAGAGATGTATTTTTGAGATTTAAGTTTAATAGTAAACAAGATTGTAAAACTACGCATAAATCTTACTCCATCTGACCCAACTATGCCTTTCCACATGATTAGGAGGCAGTTCCCACTGAAAGTTGCTTTTGCAATGACTATCAACAAGTCTCAAGGACAAACACTGGAAAGAGCTGGATTATAGGTGCCTATCAAATACAGTTTTTACTCATGGACAGCTGTACGAAGCATTTTCAAGAGTCAAAAAATCAAGCATACCTCCACATAGAAGTTGACGAATTGAGTGCAAATATACAAACGATCTCAACACACAAAGGCACATTCAAAATGAACCGTCTCAGTTTCGGCATTAAATCAGCGCCAAGTGAGTTCCACAGAATACTTGATCAAGTTCTAAATGGCCTACAGGGAGTTGTTTCATATTTTGACGATATTATCGTTCACGGAGAGTCACTCACAGAGTGTGAAGAAAATCTAATGAAATGCTTCCAAAGACTTCAAGACAGCGACCTTCATCTGAAGAAAGCGAAGTGTAAGTTTTTTGCATCTAAAATATCATATCTTGGCTATCAAATATCATACAACACAATTGCTAAGGATCCTAGGAAAGTTGAAGCTATCCTCGTAGCACCGAGACCGACAAACGAGAAGGAAGTCAAAAATTTCTTGGTCTCGTCACGTACTACAGTAAGTTCATCCCAAACCATTCAACACTCACAGCGCCTATTCGCGAACTTCTCTGTACAGATTTGGATTTTTTCTGGTCTGCAAGTTGTGAAGCTGCTTTCATCAGACTGAAGAACCACATTGGGAGCGAACAGACTCTAGTACCATACGATCCTACATAGCTAGTAACTGTCGCTTGTGTTGCCAGCCCAGTAGGAGTAGCCGCAGTTCTCTCCCACATCATCGATGAAGTCGAAAAGCCAATATGTTTCGTGTCCAGGTCCCTTTCAAAATCGGAGAAAAATTACAGCCAAATTGATCGTGAGGCTCTGGCTATTGTGTTTGCACTTGACCGACAGTACACGTACCTGTATGGCAGGAAATTCACGCTTATCGCAGACAACAAACCTTTGGTAAGAATATATCACCATCACACAAATTTACCTCCCATGACAGCTGCTAGATTACTCAGATATGCAGCATACTTATCGAATTTCAACTATGAAATAGTTCATAGAAACGGAGACCAAAATGTAAATGCCGACTATTTCTCCAGGAATCCTGTCAGTAGAATATATCCAGTTGATATTCATGCTATTGATGAAGAAATTCTCCAGATCCAGTACCAAACACTAAGTTTCATATCAACATCTCAAGTAACCAGCGAAATGATTGAGCAACAGTCAACTCAAGATCCAGTCCTGTCACAGATCATAAATGAAATCAACGCCGGCACGAGTCACTTGGAGGATTACACCCTACAAGGTAATATTTTATTTCGAAATTCCAGAGTATGCATCCCCAAAGCCCTACAGCAAAAAATATTGGAGGAACTTCATGTCACATATCCAGGTATCGTCCGCATGAAGCAACTAGCGAGGCGATATTGCTATTGGCCGAACATTGATCGGGACATCGAACAAGTCGTAAGTTCTTGTCAATCCTGTGCACTCAACCAGAAATCTCCAGCTAAGGCACCCGCACACCATTGGGAAGAGCCAAAAGAAAATTTTTCAAGAGTGCATATCGATTATGCTGGTCCCAAAAACAGAGAATACTATCTAGTGTTAGTAGATGCCAAATCTAAATGCCCTGAGATCAAAGTAATTCCAAGAGCCCCAGACACATTAATTACTCTGAAACTGTTAGAAGAAATATTTTCCTTTCATGGATACCCGCAGTTCCTAGTTTCTGACAACGCACCGATATTTAAAAATCCAGAATTTAAAAACTTTTACATAGAACGAGGTATTTTTCAAATCTTCACTGCACCAGGACACCCTTCAACTAATGGCCTTGCGGTGCGGTACGAACAAACCCCTTAAGCTGAAATTGGAAAAGATGAATAGTGATCCAGCCCATATTGATAAAGTCCATCAGATATTGCAGTTCTTTAAAGCGACACCTTTGGCTAGTGGGAAGAGTCCAGCAGAATTATACCTACACCGTACCATACGTATTCGTCTTGATGCTATCCGGCCGACCGCAGAGTTACAAAAAGCTGTGCCACAACAAGGTGTTCTAAGAAGCCTTAAGGTAGGCGCACGTGTGAACGCTCGAATAAACCGAAACAATAAACCATCATGGGAATTCGGCTCAATTGTTTAAAAACTGGGTTCAATGCATTACACTGTCAAGTTAGATAGCGGGCATGTATTCAAATGACACATTGATCAACTCAGATGTGTCACTGTTCCAGCACCTGAGCCCGAAGTTTACACATCTCCAGCATCAAATCCAGCTGTTCACAAACCTCAGACAGTTACATTCGCTGACTAGGATGTAATTTTTAGTCGACCTGCTGGTTATCAACCCGTCATTCAAGTACCAACACCACCTGAACCTGCACTTCTAGCTGCACCTTCGCAACACAGGATTTACACCCAAACAAATCAGAATTAGATTTAGAGATTACCATCTTGGTGACATTGACTGACGTGGATGGAAGCGAATTTTGTTCCGGCTTGGCGGAGAGTGTTGTGTTCACAACCCTGTATTCGTACCTAAACGTACACTACCTTGTGACCACCACCTTGTGATCACTACCTAGGAAAACTTCCTTTTGTAATTGACACATATTTTCTATCTTGCATTCGATTCGCATACTCGTTCCTGTCTACAACTTTCGTGAACTCCAGCTTTATATAAAACTCTTTTCATTTTTTATAATTAATAAATAAATATTATAAATTAATAAATTAAATAATAAATTTGTTTCCTTCCAAAAACATAGCATTAAGTATTTATACCTTCTATTAAGTGAACCTTCTATTACATTAAAATCAATTGGTCATTAATAATATTGAAGTTATGAATATTCTGATTTTTTAAATATTGAATTTGATTCTTATATAATTCCTACAAATGAATTAAATACTAATAGATTTCGTTTATTAGATGCTGATAACCGAATTGTTCTTCCAATTAATTCTCAAATTCGAATTTTAGTAACTGCAGCAGAGTTTATTCATTCTTGAACAGTCGCTGCTTTAAGAGTAAAAATTAAAAATTGATGGGACCCCAGGTTGATTAAATCAAACAAATTTTTTTATTAATCGACCAGGTTTATTCTTTGGTCAATGTTCAGAAATTTGTGGAGCAAATCATAGTTTAATACCAATTGTTATTGAAAATGTACCTACTAATTTTTTAGTTCTGGAAAAGACGAACAATTTTCTCATTCACATGATTTTTAATTTTAATGAGAACCCTTTCATTTTTAGCTGCTTCTTCTTACCCCTTGTACTTCTAGCCCTGCTCTCCCCTACAGAAAAAAAAATAAAAAAAAACATTACCAAAAAGTAGCTTTTCCCTATTTTTTTTTTAAGACCAAAAAAATTATGGTACCTGTCCTACAATTTTTTTTAGCCAATAAGGTAAATATTATTTTTCTCAAAAACGGCTCCAACGATTTTCTTCAAAAAAAAAAAATTAAAAATTTAGTATTTGTTTTTTTTTTGAACGGCTCCAACGATTTTCTTCAAAAAAAAATTTTTTTTAATGGTAGCTGCATGTTGAGTTGAGCAGTAAAATTATGCGGTAGTATATTCTCTATAAAAACGAAAAAAAAAATTTTTTTCTTATTTTTGTTGAAATAAAATATCGTCAAGGGAAAATTTTTTCAATTCTTTTAAGATTGCTAATTGGATTGAACGTGCATTGAAATAATCACTCCACATCACTCCGACAACACTCAGCTGAATTTCCATATTTACTTTTATTTTCATATTTATTTTTATTGTTTTTTTTTTTTTTTATACAAAACTGATAATGCATGCAGGGTATCGTCAGCTTGCACTTTGTAATCAATACGAAGAGATATTTATACAATTCCATTGTTATGGAAAAGTTTTTTCTTTAATATTGGTTTATTTATGCAAAAGTTTATTTTTGTAAAATGTTGAAATATTTTGTGTTATTTTAAGAAATACATGTATGCCACTACCTTAAAAAATTTCAAAATAATTAATTTTATTAAAATCGGTATAGTCGTTATCAACATTTTTTAAAAACTGAAATCGCAGCTTCTTTCTTTTTCTAGAGCTTTTTTGGTCTTCTACATCACTGTTAGATAAGAATAGAACCTCGAATATGAGCTTTAGGACAACAATAACGGAACCTCACAAACAAATTTGCTTAGCCGGTAATGAAAATATAATTTTTCTCAAAAAAGATTACTACGATTTTAATAAACATTTAACCTTTTGGTATTTTGTTTTTGATTATTTTTAATTTTTTTCGATAATGGCTTATTTTTTTTTCAATTTACTTATTCACCCAGGTACACAAAATTGATTTCCGTACGGATTCAAAAAAAGTATTCTGAATTTATGTTAGTTTCGCAGTAGCCAAAATACAAACCTATTTTTCTTTCGAAAACTGAAAAAAAAAAACTATAAAAAATAGCGAACACAACAAAAACAAGAAAATCACAATAAGCACCTTGGATTTTTGGTTTTATAACTGTTAGAAAATACATATTCACCCCTGTTCTGTTTTCCGATCGTTCATAAAATCCTTTCGTTTTCAAACTCAAGATGTTTGGAAATACTTTGCGTTTTCAAAACTTGCGAAACAAGTGAGCTTTCATTTTCGATCGGATTGAAAATTAAATTGACATTTGAATTAATTGAGTTTATTAGTCTGATTTGTGAATATGAAAATTAAATAATTTGTGAATGATAGCAACTTAAAATCCTCGGTTCCACTTATATTTCGTTGTTTTTAATAATTGTTTTTCAAATTTCGAAAGAAAAACAGGTTTGGATATCGGCTACTAAGAAATTGAAATTCAGAAAACTCTTTTTGAATCCGTACGGAAATCAATTTCGTAAACGGATTCAATACGAAACGCGAAACCCCTGGGTGATTGTCACATTTTTAAATTTTCACAATTTCAATTTGGGCAACAAAATTAAAATAAATTCTATGTCAAATCAACTTTCAATTCGATCGAAAAACAAAACACACTCATTCGGCAAGTATTGAAAAAGCCAAGTATTTCAAAACACACAGAGTTTGAAAACAAAAAGATTTTACAAACAAATTGGAATTCAGAACAGGGGCAATCAAGAAACTTTCAAAAAGTTGAAGCAGTAATTTTTAGCAACATTTTTGTAAAACCGATTTTGTTTGCATTAGAAAAACCTTATTATTTTAAACTCAATATTTCAAAAACGGTTCAGTAATTTTTTTTTGAAACTTGGTGTGAGATGAATTTTTAGCATAACTTAAATACTCGAAAGAAACATGCTAAAAACCCATTCATAAAAGATCTTATTTCTCTTGGAAACAGCTCCAACACTTTTAATAAGAAAATGTTTGTGTCCTATAATTTTTGTATCTTATTTTAAAAAAAACTAAACTTTGCATTGTAATGAATAGTAGGTCCCATAAAACCATTTTTCATATTTTTGCTTATAAAAGTTTTCAAAAATATTTTTTATTGTTTTCGTTTGTCTTCTTGTTTTCAAGTCTTTTTTTTTATTTAAAAAAAATATATTTTTAGTTCCATTTTTCAAAATCAGGTTAATTAAAGTTGCTTTAGCCCTTTGTAGTTGTCTAAATGCTCTCCCAAACCAACGCGAAAGCGGCGCGGAACATTCTCCGATGGCAGTTTTTGTTGTTGCTTAGCATTGTTTATTTGTCATTTTGTTATCATTGTGAATGATTCGCCCTGCAAAGCGAATGTTCCGCGTTGGTTTGGGAGAGCCTTAACAATTTTAATAAATGTATATTTGTTTAAGAAATCAAATGACATATTTTCTGTTAGCATTTAAACTATTACAAAAATTAATGTCATGTTTTTGAATTTTTTTAATTATCCATGTTTATATAAATACTTGTTAAAATAAAATTCTACACGACTTTTGATCGGATTTCTATGTTTATCAGTTTGCTCAAACATTTTGAATATGAAAAATCTACTGTCTCTACTCATTATTAAATTTAAAATGTAACATATTTCTTTGTCAAAATAAATAAGTGAACTTCAAATCTAGATGCCACCACTATTAATTTCGTTTGCGTTGTCTCTTTTCGGTTGTGTGATATAGTTGTCGCTTCCACACACGGTTCCCCCCCTTCCGAAAGACCAAAGAGTACCTAACTGTCAGTGTCATTATAGAAGATTGAGTCAAGTGGAAAAAAGGTTCTTTTAGGGGAAAATTTAAATACAATTTTAATGGAAAATTAAAATCCCTTCTAAATCATGTGTTCGCGAAACAAGTATACTTATAAAAAATACAGTGCAAACTAAATACGAAAACGAACAACACCAACCGAACCACCAATGGCATCGATTTTGGACATGAGAACCAACAACTTGAGTCCCAGTAGTTTCGATTACTGGTCGCAAGAAATTACTAACTTCTTCACACCACTCAAATACTTACTGGCAAATTCCAGATTAGAATTATTCCTAAAAGATGTGGATGTTAATTATATTGTCAATACGGTCTTTTGGATATTCTTGATGTTCACTTTAGGATTTTATGGATTTTACCATTTGTTCCACGTAAGTATATTTTTGTCTACTTTATCCGAATCGGAACGTAAATAGAAAATGCACGGGTCATTCAATTTTTTTTTTGTTTGTGTAGTTGCAGAATGTTCTATTTTTATTTTTTGTTGTTTTTCTTTTGATTGGTATGGATGTTTTGTTGGTGTTGTACATAGGTATAGTATTGTTGTAGGAAGTAGGTATATGTGTGTAGGGATGTTTGTAAAATGCCGACAAGCGGCTGTCAAAAACTGATGTTTGAGTTATCAACGAAGGGGAAGTAAAATAATTGTGTGGTGAGAATGGTGAGAATGGTGGCATGTAGGTGGCGGTAACAACAGTAGTGAGAAAAAAAATTAATTTCCGTTAAAACGTTTCAAAATTCATAATGTTTATAAATTTGTGGCCACAAGGAAAAACAACATAAGTCACTTTTTGAATTTTTTGAGGAGAGTACTTTGAATATTTGCTTTAAGTTCGCAAAAAACATATTGAAAAGGTAATAACGCAGAAATAAGCAAGATATTGATAAAAATTATTCTCTATTAAAAAATATTTGTTTATTTATAGGTTATTTTGGAAAAACCAAGACTAATGCTGTTTTTCCTTATGCATTTTTGTAAATATTTTGGTGTTAAGTCGACTTATGTCTTTTTTCAGCACTGGAGTTTAATAAACTACTTTGTTTAAGTTAACTTATGTTGCTTTTCCAAAACAGAAATGGAGTGTACTGTATAATCTATCTAAGTCGATTTATATGCACTTTTTTCAAGAGAGAATACAAAAAATACTAACGTTCAATGAAAAGATTGATTGACAAAGCAGACAATGCATCTTTACTTCATAAAGTAAAAGTAAACAATGACAACAACTAATATAAATAATGTTTAATTTAAGAAATTCATAGCTATAAATTCGTTTGTTTCAATAGTAAATTTAAGTAAAATACATTTATTTGTATGCATCAGTATATTTTCTACATCGCTATCATATACACTGCGCATGAGGTTAGAAACAGTCATTTTTGAAATGACTCAAGTATCTGCGGTCACGTTCCGCTTTTACTAGGATAGCCTTTCTATAGGATTCTTACAAATTTTTATTGAGTTTGCTTTGGGATCGGACTTCGATTTTTTCATACTTAACAAAAAATGACGTCGAATTCTGCATCAAGTCTTGCGATGGTCAACGCATAATACTGCCGATGCATTGACGGATGCATTGACAGAGTTTCCTGTCGCCTCAAAGTTACATGGATTGATTTTCATATAATTCAAAAATTTCGATTTTTAAAAAATATTTTTTGAAAAAAATTTGATTTTTTGGAGGCATTATTTTTGCCCCCGCGGCATTATTTTTGCCCCGCGGCATTATTTTTGCCCCGCGGCATTATTTTTGCCCGGCGGCATTATTTTTTTTGCCCCGCTTTGGGATCGGACTTCGATTTTTTCATACTTAACAAAAAATGACGTCGAATTCTGCATCAAGTCTTGCGATGGTCAACGCATAATACTGCCGATGCATTGACGGATGCATTCACAGAGTTTCCTGTCGCCTCAAAGTTACATGGATTGATTTTCATATAATTCAAAAATTTCGTTTTTTTTTAAAAATAATTTTTGAAAAAAATTTGATTTTTTGGAGGCATTATTTTTGCCCCCGTGGTATTATTTATGCCCCGTGGCATTATTTTTGCCCCGTGGCATTATTTTTGCCCCGCGGCATTATTTTTGCCCCCACGGCATTATTTTTGCCCCGCGGCATTAGTTTTGCCCCGCGGCATTATTTTTGCCCACACGGCATTATTTTTGCCCCCGCGGCATTATTTTCTCCCCGCGGCATTACTTTTTCCCTGCGGCATTATTTTTGCCCAACGGCATTATTTTTGCCTCGTGGCATTATTTTTGCCCCCCGGCATTATTTTTGGCCCGCGGCAATATTTTCGCCCCGTGTCATTATTTTTGCTCCGCGGCATTATTTTTGCCCCCGAGGCATTATTTTTGCCCCGCGGCATATTTTTGCCCCGCGGCATTTTTTTGTACCGCTGCATTATTTTTGCCCCCGCGGCATTATTTTTTCCCCGCGGCATTATTTTTTCCCTGCGGCATTATTTTTGCCCCGCGCGATTATTTTTGCCCCGCGGCATTATTTTTTCCCCCACGGCATTATTTTTGCCCCCCCCCCCCCCCCCCGTGGCATTATTTTTGCCCCCCCCCGTGGCATTGTTTTTTCCCCGCGGCATTATTTTTGCCCCCCGTGGCATTATTTTTTCCTCGCGGCATTATTTTTTCCCCGCGGCGTTATTTTTGCCCCCGCGGCATTATTTTTGCCGCGGCATTTTTTTTGCCCCCGCGGCATTAATTTTGCCGCGGCATTATTTTTGCCCCGCGGCATTTTTTTTGCCCCCGCAGCATTATTTTTGCCCCGTGGCATTATATTTGCCCCGCGGCATTATTTTTGTCCCGCGGCATTATTTTTGCTTCGCGGCATTTTTTTTTTGCGCCGCGGCATTTTTTTTGTACGGTGGCATTATTTTTGCACCGCGGCAGTTTTTCTGCCCCGTCGCATTATTTTTGCCCCTGCGGTATTATTTTTGCCCCGAGGCATTATTTTTGACCCCCCGCGGCATTATTTTTGCCCCGTGGCATTATATTTGCCCCGCGGCATTATTTTTGCCTCGCGACATTATTTTTGTCCCGCGGCATTATTTTTGCTTCGCGGCATTTTTTTTGCGCCGCGGCATTTTTTTTGTACGGTGGCATTATTTTTGCACCGCGGCAGTTTTTCTGCCCCGTCGCATTATTTTTGCCCCTGCGGTATTGTTTTTGCCCCGAGGCATTATTTTTGACCCCCCGCGGCATTATTTTTGCCCCCGCGGCATTATAATCAAAATATAATTATAAGGGTTTATAGATGCATGTGTCATGCTCATGAATCATGATATTGAAAGAAGTCTACCTACACAACAGTAATTTATTGTACACCGTTACAATGGTTTAAAAATATAAGACCTAAGCATTTTTGTGTTTGACTGGCCTAAATCTTTCTATGACCAAACGACACCCACGGCCACAACGATATTGAAAAAAATGCAATTATATGCCTAAGGCCTTATACAAATTAATTTCCACTAAAACAAAAGCCCAACAGCAAACAAAACGAATTTTCTCACGATGACAGTACAATATTTCTGAAGTTTTATATTTCAAACGTGTTTTTCAGAGACTCTCAAACTATCAAAAACGAGAACGATAGACGATACGAGAGTAGAAGTGTAACGTGAAGCAAACTATTGTCGATGTCGTTTCTAGCTATCGTCTGGACGATAGTCGTCAGAAAATTTACGTGATGAGAGCCCTGTTCTTAATAAGGTCCATACAATATTTTTGAAACCACTTTGGATTGTTTGATAAAATATTTTTTTTTAAGTAAAAGACAAAGAAAAATGCACAATCTGAAATCAAAATAATTTGTTTCAATTATTTATTTAGCAGAAACAAAGAAAAAAAAAATATGGGCTTATTGCCCCAAAAGTCAAAAGTTGAATAGACTTAAAAAAGTCTACTATCGATATTTCAAAAATTTCTTCGGTTAAAGCTATTTTATTTTTGTTTTGTTGTTCTGTCAGATTATATGAATTTTTCTATTTCATAGAAAATTAAACTCGATCAAGAATTTCTGATCGACTGAAATCTACTAGATTTTTTTCGGAGTAGACTCTCGCAATAAGGCCCATAGCCTGCTTGACAAAAAAAAATCTTAAAACTAAATCAAAATAAATAAATATAAATAAATAACAATTTTGCATTTACAATTTTTCGAAAAAATAATTTTTGGATTTTTAAAAAATACTTAATTTTTTATTCTTTTTTTTTGAAAATTCAATATCTTGAAAACGGGTTAATGTTTTTTTGTTTTTATTTAATGAAAAATTGTATTTTATTAAATATTGAAAGTTGGCATACCAAATTTTATTTTTAAAAATGTTCAAGAATTTTTATATAAAAAAAAATATTTTTAAGAAAACCGCTCAAACGCTTTTTGAATTTTTTTTAATAAATTTATATTTATAAAACAAATCATATGACATACATTTTTTTCTTTTTTAGCTATTAAAATAAAAATTTATAAGTACTAATCTATAATTTATATTTTAACTTGTTTCTTAAATTTTTTTTTTAATGCTATCATAATGTTAGGGAAACAATACATACATATGCACATTGTTTGCTACGAGAGGAATTTTATGCGATTTATTCGTGCCCATTTTTTGTAATAATATCTAAACTATTATCTATACAAATTTTGTCATTTCGTTTAATAAATGTCACTTCCAAAACTTTTAGGTCTTCTTCAAATCACCAAATGTAAAATTCTACAAACGAAAACAATTTGCCCGATCCATCTGGAATATTGCCTTTTATGCAGCTTCAACAATTTTTCTCTATTACTACAACGAATATTTGATCTCACCTCAGTTGGTACGAAATGCCGGCCGACTCTTTCCCACCTATGAAAATACAATTTTCTACAAATCACAATCTTGTGAAAAATTTCAATTATACTCTTTATTTATCACGACATTTTATCTACATGGAGCTATGTTGGATTTTAAGGAATGTGATTTTTCTGAAGCCGCTTCAAAGACACTTTATGCATTGGCTTTAGTTTCAATAAATGGATACAAGTGAGAATTATGAGTCAAAAAACCAAAAATAAAACCAATGCGATAACTCAAAATTTATAAAATTTATAAATGCACAAAGAAACAATCTTGATATTCAGTTCTCAGTTTCATGAAGTTTTGAGTTTTAGTGGTGTTTTTTGTCAAGGTTTTATAATTATGAATAAAATTATATATCTAATTTTTAACTTCTTTTTAGATTTGAAAACTACTTTGTTGGATTAAACTTGAATTTGGGAATTTACAACATCATAACTGAGTGTTTGTTTCTAATGGCCTTACAAAACTCCCATCGCAATCGTTTGGTTTATCAAGTATTTCTAGGACTGCGGATCGCTTCATGGTAAGTACTAACCTTACCGTCAAACCTTAAAGTTGTGAACAAGTCGGGGTTTCCTTATGCTATAAACTCGAAGACAAGCTAAAAGAATTTTTGGCTTCGGAGTTTTCCGTTGACACGAGTATCCCATATAGCTGCGACATATTGAATGAAACCTATTTCGTCCAACTTATGGCCTATTCGATTGGTAATCAATCTGCAAGGCCATTCGATACGTATGAATGCTTCTTATTTTGATTCTGAAACCAAGAGGCATTTCTATTTAGAACAAGGAACTAGTGTTATTCTAAACTGAAGCCAACAGAAAAAGGCAATTAAAAACTTTAAACAAATTTCTTAATGGCTTGCATTAACGCCTTGAGATCAAAATTCCTTATTGTTGTGTTTTTTTCCAGGTCCCATGTCTTCATCAGTTTGCTCCCATTCAAATATCTCGTCCCAACTCTGTTTGCAAAGAATTTCAAAATTCTCCTAAATTTCGTCATTTGGCTATGGTATGGTCTTTCAATATGGAATTCACCTGTGTTGCAGTATTTCAACCATCAAATCTATCACAATTCACCCATAGATTGTTCTGGTGAAGGATCAGCTGCTAAGTTAGTTTAAAATGCTTTTTTATTTTTCTATAAATTGATTAATTTAATCTTTATTCCATTTCAAAGGTGTATTTTGCTTAAAGACTCAAGTGAACATCGACACTTTAAAGCTTTGAAAAAAGCCTATTACGAAGTTAAATTGGCTCATGAAAAGATGACAGCTTGTGTAACAACAGCAACAACAACCTCAGAAAATTCATCGGCAAAGACTTTTCAAGCTATAAAATGTAAGTATTGAAATTTTCACCACTTCCTTTTTATTCAAGTTTTATTTTATTTTTTTTAAGGTATTATGACGCTCAAAAGAAAACTTAAACGTATTCGCGAAGGAAGAGGTGAATCTATTTATGATGCAGGTGAACTTACACCGGATTCACCCACAGAATCTGAATAATGAGTTTTTTAAGATGGAAAGATGACGGATGACGAAAGTGAAGCTCAATTAGGCTATTTGACTAATAGTATCTATTATTTATTTTGTTATTTAAACTAAGCCTAGTTTATACAGATTGGAACTCAGAATTGGAGTGAAATTTTGACAAATAAGGAATATCAGTTGTGAAAAATTTGAATTCTTTTCATAGCCTTCCCTCCGCTTGAGCTACATATAAATTGAAATGAAATACTTTCTATATGGATTTATTGTCAAATGCAACGTCGCTTGTCAATCTAGATGTTACAAGTTTTATTATTTAAACAAGTTTTGATTTTTGCAAAAATTAGCACAATATTTTCTCATTTAGCTGTACTTCTTGTTTTTTTTTTCAAAATTAAATAATTTAAATTAAATATGAATAAATTGCTACTTGGCTCTGATTTCTTGTTATTTTCATCAAGAATAAAAATAAATTCTAATTTCACTTCAAATTGATGTATAAACTAGGCTGTATTAATTAATATTGCTTAAAAAAGAAAAACAAACTACATATTATAATTTAAACCTTGTGATATTCTAAAAAAGATTTAATGTTGAAATCTGTTTGAATCTATACATTATAGCTACTTCTTTCTATTTATTATAAAATTTTACATCAAATATGCGAGAAAGAAGGCTTCACCTCAATTTAAATTCCTATAAAATAATTATTATTTATAACCATTTAGTAAACAATTTTATCAGTAGTCCTTATTTATTAAAAACAAAAAAAAAAAAAAAAACAAGATTTATTAGCAACAAAAAAGACACTATTTTTGATGATCTTAGTAAATGAATAATTCCTTTTTAAGATTAAAAGTAATTTTGTGTGTTTGTGTGTGTTTCGAATATATAGTAATGTACCTATACCTAAACAACAAATATCTGTTATAGCTTTGCATCATAATGAATATTATACTATTATAAATCTTTGAATTATACACTTGCAAGAATCTTTGTTATTTTTTTTCATACATAACTACTGACTTCTTTTTTTGGTCAAAATGGAGTTAATATTTGGATGAGTTTTTTCGTAATTGTTTCAATTTAAATATGGTCAATATCATAACACGAATAAAAACTATTATGAACTGTTTTAGTCCAGTGCAATTATAATCTGACTCAGCAGTTTGTATCACCCCCAAATTTTTTCTCTTTATTCGATGGAGAGCTGATCGAATATAATTAATCTCATTTTTCGCATTCGTAACATTTACCGTTTCGCCGCCATCTTGTATTTTACGTTTTACTAAATATCTCGGTTCATATTAGCCCCACAAAAAAAATGTAAGACAAAAAATGCGTGGCATAAAATTTCCTATTTTATGTGTTTAACAATTTTTCATTATTGAAAATATTAAAAAAGTTACAGGCCAACAAAAAACAAAATTTATACAGTCTCAAATTATACAGTTACCTAGAACAGCTGAAAGAAAGAATTCTGTACTATGATACAGATTCAGTTATTTATATAAGCCGGCAAGACGATTTCGAACCATCTACTGGAGAGTTCATTGGAGACATGACTGATGAATTGGAAACTTACGGTCAAAGAAGGTATATAACTGAGTTTGTGAGTGGTGGTCCTAAAAACTATGCATACAAAGTCTATAGCACAAAAGAAAATACTGAATACGTTGTATATAAGGTAAAGGGCATTTGTCTTAACTACCAATCATCACTTAAAATAAATTTCGACTCAATTAAAGAAGCAGTAATAAATTCGTCTGCAAAAGATCGCGAAAATATATTTATAAAACCAAATAATATACGTCGAACAAGAGAGCATCAAGTGATTACCATAGAAGAGGTTAAAACCTATAAACCAAAAACGGAAAAACGATGCTTTCTCGATGATTATAGTTTCATACCGTATGGGTTTAAGAGAAAATCTTAACATCGTTGTTTGAACTGATAAAATAAAGAAAAGATATACATAATTTAAAAACTATGCTTTTGTTTTTTATTTATAAATTATTGATTACAATATTAAGTTTCGCTAATGAACTTACTTAAGAGATAAACATTTTGAAGTGCGCACCTCTTTCCATGGTATTTACATTTCAGAGTTATATCTGGATACATTTTTTTAAGTTCTTTTAAATTGGGGCAACTGGATTTGCTATCTTCAAGGTTGATGACTTCTACGTTTTCAATTTTGAGTAGCCAGTGTAGTAACCATTGTTATTTTTCGGTACCATTGACGTAAACAACATTTTTAATTTGTTCTCGAAGATATATCTTAACGCTGTGGAAATCTATGTCTCCCCCATCCCAGGTTAAACCATGATGATTTTTATCTAACCAGCGAGCTTGTCTTTTGAGCGATAACGGAAGAAGGTTAGAGTTAAATGGTGGTGTAAGAATGAAATGTTGGTAATATCCATTGAAAAGTACAGCTATTTCCTTTAAAACGAACTCGTTATTTATTCCTCTAAAACCTTGAAAGTCTACAAAACACGTATCCATGTTTAGGTTTGTTCTCAACAAGTTCACTTTATCTACTAATCAATGTATGTATCATCACACTCAATTTAAGAAGGTTTGTTAACTTCTCCAGTTAGTGGGCTATACTCGATTATACGATCATGGAGGATCAGATAGTACAAAGTTGTTGAAGCGGGAATTAAAGTTGATGTTTTAAGTTCAATTTTAACATCCACAGGCCCTGTTTTAATTGATTCATTTTGACGAGAACAATCGATTACTATAATTGGGGCGATATCCTTAAAATCTCGTCGTGATAAAAGAGGATTTGATTGTTTCTGAAAGTATGAATGCTGAAATTTTCTGTACATTTCATAGAGAATGGCATATCGATCCAATTTATATTTAAGATTTAAATCCTCGCGTGGGTAAGATTCGGAATTTAAATGAACTTTTACATTGCTTATATCGCAGTGATCGAATTAGCTAGAATCTTTATTTCGTTGATTTTTTCTATCGGTTTGTAGATATATTGTAATATATCTTGGCTTCTCGAGTTGACTTGAAGTTTTTACTGTCCATATAGATCTGAGGTGTTTGGTAGTGTTAGATATTCATACATTTCCCAATTTCGAAAATGTATCTGAATTGATTTTAATTGTATTTGCTTCAAAAATGATAGTTTATTTGAATCAGATAAGATGATGTGTGGAACCCTCCAATACAATTTAAAAATTGAGAGCTTTAATTCTTCGTTTTCCTTTGAAAAATAAGCATTCTCATTAGTTCGAGCTCGAATTAAAATTAGTTCATGTCTTGCATTTGCTATGATTTTTATAGTCCTCAGCCAATCCTAATAGATTTGTTAATGGTACACAAAAATTAAAAGTACCCATTGTAGTAGGAATACTTTTGTCTATACTCCATGATCTATTTACTAAGGTTTTACTTTCATTCTCATTTAAAGATATATAATTTTTCGAGGTTGATGTTATTCCTACGTTTTTATTGTTTTCAATGTCCACTCCATTTAATTCATAATGTATTGCTTCAAAAAGAAAAGCCACCGCATTATTAGTTAATTTTCCTGTTGAAATTGTTCCATCTGCTTTAGTAAGACCACCTTCTATATAAATATAACTTTCACAGGGTAATATACATAAATCCTGTTGTTGTATGGGTATACGTATTTCATCACTTGGATTGAAAGACTGAAGAAATGGAGCATAACTATGGTATTCATACTTAGATATGCTATATATAGGCTCCATTAGTAATATCCAATATATCATTCATAATGTTTTTTTTTTTTATTTAAGTTTGAACCCTAATATAAGAAGATAGGCTTTATTTTCAGGTGATAACTTATGTGTTGACAGTTTTGATGTTCGAGTAGAACTAATTGATTGGTTAATATTAACATCTGTTGAATAATTATTATATATTAACATTATTTCTATGTTGGTGTTAAATGCATCCGTACGGTTATTCTTTCTCCTCTAAAATTAATCAAGTCTACGTCCTGGCCCACAATTTTTAATGTTATAGAACTTATTCGTTTGACATTCACTGGTAAATAGATGAGATTTTTTGGAACTTCAATGATTTTATACCCTGCTCCTGCTTCAGGTGAAAATTCATGTAATATATGCCCGGATTATTAAAATAAGATCCAGTAATGATATCACACTCGATTCGTATTACATTAACATTGTTTATATCTACAGGTAAATCGGATAAGTGAATCTTTTTCCCTTTGAGAACACCTATACTGAAACCTAATAATTTTCCAATAGTTCTATCCTTGTTTAAATATACTGTCTCGCTGCTTTGGATTGCAAAATCCATGGTGTTATTATTTGCCATTATTTCAACAAGAATGGGAGAATTTCGCTCTGATAATTCTTCTGATATACATGATGCAATGTCGTCAATTTCATATGACCCTGTAGGGATTTCAATTTCATGCTCCCCTACATGGAACAAATTATTACGCTCATCAACATTCGGTAAAGAATTGTACGTTTGAAAATCAATCTTGATCCAAGTTCATAGGGGGGAAATATTCAGCTGATAGAAGGGAAGTTCTCCCGCTTAGTGTAAGTGTCATCGCCATAGCGATAAGAAACACAATGAAATTAAAAGTGTATAAAGCTCTTTATTTATTGAAGATTAATATTGTATACAAATCTTAAACATAAATGACCACAATTAAAAGAGTCATAATCTTGATATATTGTATAATTATAGTTAATTTTTTCACCCAAATAGTTTACAATTTCAATAGGAGGTTGAAGGTTTCCAAAACTTTCAAAATATTCAATTTGGTTGGCTTTTTTATTATACGCTACCCAATGTGTACCAGGACCTAATGATGAATCGAGATTTACGATTCCGCATTCTTTTTAAAGAGGTTTAGTTTTTGGTAAATTATCTCGCATAAAAACTCCTCGAAAATTCGGAATAAATTTATTTGCAATATTTTGCAAATCTATTTCATTTAATGCACGATTAGGTAGCGAACTTATAGATTTTTTGTCGGTGGATTTAAATAAAGTCCAAGCCCTTTTCTATAAGGTTTAAGATACAAACCATGCAATAGATTCCAATTTTTCATTATGGCGCCTTTTCTCTTCTAAATCTTTTTTAGCAATACTTATATCGTTGACAGCTTTGGCTACTCCTGCAGCTCCTCCCGTTAAAGCTCCGAGAGCTGAAAGTCCAGCAAATAATGGAACAAGGAATGGAATAGCTCCACCAATTCTCGGTACAGAAATAACTCTGGGTGTCTTAATATTACCATTGTTTTTTCTAACTGTTTTCTTAGCAGATGATATTGCTATTTTAATTGCTTTTTCTAAATTGACAGATTTTTTACGTTTGAGATTATTTCCAATTGTTTGAATCACTTTTCTAAAAGAGAATTGCCTAGCTTTTTTATCTATTTTGTATTTCTTATCCTCATTTTTATTTTTAGGGCTCGTTTTAGACTTTTCATCTCTATTCTTTGAGCATCCCATGCCTAATTTTATTTTTTCCTTCATAAGATTGGTAACCAAAAGTGCGTTTGCTCGTTCAGCTATAATAGCGTCTTTAGATTTAACTCGTTGCCAGGCTTTTTCAGTTAAAATCCTGTCGGCAATATGACGATCAGACGTATTTTTAAATTTGGAGGTTTGTTCCAGGTCCACAGTATTGATAACCAGGAAGATGTAGTTCAATTGGAAGTTTGTTTATAACAGATTTTAATAATCCTTTTCCTTTCACGATATTTCGACGTCTGATAGAATTTTTCGAATAGTCAAACATTTTATATGATAAACGTTATTCTAGAATGGTTAGGAACAATATGACATTTTTTTGAATATAAACTTTGCATTTATAGGAAATTATTTAGTTTTAAGCACAATGCCATTCGTTAAACAGCAATATCAGTTACCTGTACAAAATATAGAACTGGATAACAAGATTGAAAGAAAAAAACATGGTAAACTATTTCCACAAAGTATAAACGGGTTAATTACTGGTCCCTCAAATTATGGAAAAACAAATGTCATGATGAGTTTGTTACAGCATCCCAATGGATTAAAATTTGAAAATATCTATATCTATATATATTCTAAATCTCTACATCAGCCAAAGTATGAGTTTTTACAGAAAGCCATACAACCAATCCAGAATATGGGTTTTTTTACTTTCTCCAATAACAGTGATATAACTCCACTCGAAGAGGTTAAACCAAAGTCTATATTTATCTTTGACGATATTGCCTGTGAAAAGCAAGATACAATTCGTGTTTACTTTAGTATGGGTCGACATCATTACATCGATAGTTTTTATTTATGTCAGACGTATACAAGAATACCCAAACACTTAATTCGAGATAATGCAAATTTCCTTATTGTCTTCAAACAGGACGATATGAATTTAATGATCATATCAATTCAGATATGACATTTAATACATTTCAAAAGGTATGTGCAGAATGTTGGAATACAAATTATGGTTTTATGGTAATTGACAAGGAAAGTCCTTTGAATGAAGGTCGTTATAGAAGAGGCTTTGACTGCTTCCTTAAGATATAAAATAGATAAAACATTTAATTTCAAATCATATGTATAGTAATGTTGTACAAGAACAGTACAGAGCAGTTCAACGAGCAGTCAGTACACGGAAAGAATTGAAAAATCACCAATTGCAACATTTTAGGTTGTTATTTACGAAACTGTTTTTTTTCGTAAATCCAGGCGCTTTTATTAAAAAATAACTGAAAATTTTGTAATTTACTACGCAAATCATCGTAAAAAGCTAAATTTTATAATTCGATATTTATTATCAAAAGTTATAATTCGAGCTTGTTGACTTGAAAGTAAATTACAAGTTTTTGAATCGCAATCTACTACTTTAGTGGAGTAATTTAATTTTACAACTTATTGATCTTGTTTTGCGAATTTTAAATGGTGCATTTCATTTTCTCAATGCTCAAACCAGCAAAATGTAAGTAGCTACGATAAAAATATTGATCCCACACGATCGCAATTTACGAAAACAGGTATTTGCAAAACTATACAGTAAATTACAATTTTGTTAGGCGTAATCTAACACTTCAGGGGAATAATTTAAATATTTATATGGTGATTTGAAAAAACCAACAAGTAAATAAGTTTTTGAAGTGATTACGTTTCAACATGGTCCCTTTATAGCGTGTTTTATAATCGAAGATCCTCGTGAGAAAGTGGAGGCTGTGGGGGCTGCTTTCCAGCAAGTGTACAAGGTGAATGCTAGAATTCGCCCGAACCATGACCTGGAAAACAGAGCCTGTCTTCACCACTTCTACCTTAGAAATCAAATCACGCAATGGCGATCAGAGAATCTCGGTTTCACCGGGTTCAATGAAGAACACTTGGCAAGCGCCACCATCGCCGAGCGAAACGGGGCTAATTCCCTGTTAATTTCGAAAGTTGAGCTCCAGCTCATCTTCGCTTCATTAAAGAAAAAGAATTCAGCAGGAATCGATGCTATATCCAACGTTGTACTGCGACATCTGCCTCAGGAAGCAGTAGACATCTATGCCACACTGTTTAACAACGCTCTGAATAATGCATATTATCCAGAGCGGTGGAAGACAGCTGTGGTTCATCCTCTCCCGAAAAAGGGAAAGGACAACTCCAATCCGGCGAATCTCCGGTCGATAAGTCTTCTTCCGAGTATCAGTAAAACATTTGAGAAAGTTATAAATAGAGCTCTGTCCAAGTGGGCGGAGGACAACAATATAATACCGGACAATCAGTTCGGCTTTAAGGCGGGACATGACACCATTCATGCCGCGTCTAAGCTCGTTTCTGATGTCCAATGGAACAAATCAAAAAGACAGTGTACGGGTGCTTGTCTGGTTGACTTGGAGAAAGCTTTGGACACCGTATGGTTAGAAGGTCTATATCTAAAGCTTGCCAGACTTGGCATAAGTAAACCCATTTTATATATGCTTTATGATATGCTCAATGGTAGAAAGTTTGTTGTCAAAAGTGGCAATTTAACATCTACCGCAACCTTCGAAATTAAAAATGGTAGCAGCCGTCTTAATAGCAGGGTTAAGGTGATTTGCTACATGGCCCTTATCTGGCCAATGATTGCCTATGGATGCCCGGTGTGGTTCAACGTTGCCCCATCTCAAATGGAAAAGATTCGGGTGTTTGAGAGGCAGTGTCTGCGACGCTGCCGTGGATTACACAGAACACCAGAGTCGGAGTACAAACATTATTATTCCAACGAGGTTCTATACAATGGAGCCAACATTAACAGAATCGATAATTTTATACTCAAGCTGATTCGGGGTCACATTGCAAGAGCGATGTCCGCAACTAATAGCTTAATTTTTGGGGCTTACTACCCCAACAACGAATACTTTGAGAGTGTGCGTTTGAGCGGTTATATTCCACCTAACGCATTCTTCTATTTAGACAGTCGGGGGCTGATACAGGATAGAGAGGCGGTTCCGCTAATCTACCACGTCTGCCGTAGAACTGTGGATAGGCGACTTCTTTATGGTCGAGACGTCATCGCACAAGGCGGAGCTGAGCGACTTCGGTTCAGTAGGACTCTGTCTGATAGGGACCGAAGAGATAGAGTGAAGCAGGAGAACGAGTTTTGGTGGCTTAAGGTTCAAAATAGTTATTTTTAAAGTTGGCTCTATAGTTCTGGTTTTGGTCGACTTACATTGTTTTAGGTTTATTAGATTAAAGAAGGGACAGTCAGGGTGGCACAAAAAAAAAAAAATTATAAATCAACAAAATCAAAAAAAAAAAAAAATATAAAAACAACAAAATCAAACAAGAAAAAAAAAAATGCAAAATTAAAAAAGCCTGCTGTCGCTGTTCTAGTTTTTAAGGTAGTTATAAGTAGTTTTATAGTAGTCTTAAGTGGTCTCAGTAGTTTTAATTAGTGTTTAGATATTTTTAGGTAGTTGTAAGTTTTATATAAAAATAAAAATGAAAAATGATATAGAAACCAAGTTTTTTCTCAATCTTTCTTGGTAAAAAATAAAACCAGTTAGATTTTAGTATATAATTAGTTCATAGGCCGAAAGGCATTAGTCTTAAGATAATGTTTAACTTATAGCGCCCGCCTAGGGCCAGTAAGTTAGTTCTAAGATTTTGATAAGTAGGCTAGTTTTTATGAATTTTTGTCTAGCATTAAGATAGTTTTAATTTGAATATAAAATAAAAATGAATTCAAAAAAAAAAAAAAAAAAAAAAAAAAGCGTGTTGGATTTATATGCGGAAGGTACCAGGATCGAATCCCAAGTAAGTAAAATAAAATTCTTTTTCAAATTTTCAAATATGTATGTATGTAAAATTGTATACAAATTTCAGAATAAAAAGGAAGCGGCTGCAAACACAACACCCGTGTGTGGACAGAAATAACAAAAAAAAAAAAATACACGCAAATCAACATTTCGACCACAATTCGCATATTTGGGAATTTTCATTTTTTTTTTATTTTGACAACGAAATAATAATAATAATTCAATTTGTATGCCCGTAATAAAAATAAATACAAAAAAAAAATGCTACCTAGAGTAGGGATCGAACCCACGACTCCAGGTTAGCCATCAAACACGATATTCAAATTGATATCAAATTGCGATTCGCTAAAGGCAATATTTTTTTTCCTGGATCGAATTATTCATACTCAAAAGTGTTGAAATATAATTTTTGAGTGTCAATATCTTCATTTCGCTCATTTTTTAATATTGCAAACAAAAAGTCTTAATTTAGTAATTTCCAATCCAAGGTCCAAAACTGGATTCATTTTTCGTTATTGTAGCTTATTTTTCTTGATCTGATCTAAGAATTCTTTCCGTGTAGCAGTAAAAACCAGTTTAACCCAGTTTGAGACTCAGTATTCTTCAGTTAAGATCAGTAACTTTAATATCAAAGTCAGTTTAAAACCCCTTAGCCGAATCTTTCAACAAATTCGAAACTTATTCACCACCTGTCTCAGTAAGAAAAACTAATTCTGACATAATGATGAATATTGTTGTAAGACTAACAAAAGAACTAATTAAAACCACCGCTGCTCTACGAAAGAAATACAAAACTCTTAAGACTGGCAGGAAAGCTTGAAAAAATAAAAATAATAATAATACCGAACAGTTTAAAAATAGCCTTAATGAAACCCCATTAAAGAAAATAAAAATCAATCTTGAACAAAATCAATCACATGATGAATTCACTACCCCTAAGTCTTCTATTGTTGATTCACCCATTTTTTCTGTTGATAGTAATACTCCAAAAAGAACTAAGAACAGGTCAAGTCAGCATAGCTTTGCAGAACGCTTGTCACAAGAGCAGTTTCATGACACACTTAAAAAATATATAGATTTATTTATAAATAATTCCAACACACTTGATAAAACGTATGGTGTACATTCAAAAGATGGAAAGTGGTACATCGGAAATGGTGAGTTCAATATTCTCGGTAAGGATATAGAAATTAAAAATAAAACTTTTGGAGGAACAAACGGATTATATGAGCTTATATTTAAGAAACACCACGATAAAACTATTTACACTGATGAAGATTTAAAGAACTACAAGACCATATTAGATGACACTAATGTACACAGAAAGGATCATGATTCAAGGCGACAAATACTTGGCAATCGTGGTTAGAAGTATAAAAATATAATAAGTAAATTATCTATATTGACAACAAATACTTCTACTGCCCCGTTATCTCTATCACACACACCTTCAGGAAGTGGGTTAATGCAATTGTCGAAATAAAAAAAGACTATATATTTTGGGATAATTCCAATGAACTCGTAGATCGCATGAGACTTCTTATTGCTTCACAACAAAATGGAATTAACAATCACTCTAACGAAATTGTTTCAATCATTGAAGAACTTAAAGAAGTAATATTATAAAAAAAATACCTAAATCAAAGTTCAAGTGCCAGTGCCAGTGCCAGTGCATAAAAGAAACAACAAAAAGTGCACCCATGCATCAAAGAAGATGATGCTCAACTACAACGATCCATAACACAGCGGTAAATTCCTATCTCTATTATATGCAGTGTGTGTATGTATCAAACCATACAATGCTTATAATTGATTGAGCCAAAGCATATCAGATAAATTGTTGTTATTGATTTTGGGTATCCAGGGGCGGATCAGTGCATTTGCTATTTAGGCATAACACTAGTAGTATTTGTACTGGGAAGTTTTTTTGGGGCTCAAAATTGATAACAGCATAGTTAACTGTCTGATTTGGTTTCTTGTGTCTGTTTTTTCGTAATGGGGGGTGAATTTAGGGTTGACTACAGCAACATTCGGGGACTTAGGCAGAATTTTTGCGCTGCATATGTCCATACTGTGAAAAACAGGCCAGCTGTTTTGGCACTTAGTGAAACGCAGGTAGGGGAAAATACCGATCACTCGGAATTCAGCCTACATGGTTATAGCTTAGTGCCTTTATTTTTTTCTCATCATGGTCTCGCCGTGTATGTTCGAAACGATGTTGCTTATCAGCTTCAACCACAATATGGTTCTTGTTTGAATACAAACTTTAATTTCATGTGGTTTAAATTCACCATCCATAAACGCATCATCCATACTTGTTTTGTTTATCGTAGTCCTAGTTTGGATGGTAATTCGACTTCCAATGAACTCGATGCACTATCTGACTCCATCGAGAGAATTATTTCCCATTTTCCGCACAGTGAAATCGTTGTTACGGGCGATTTCAATGTACATAATTCTTCGTGGCTACGCTATTCGGATCAGACAACACCCGAAGGAAGGTACGCCGAGATTTTTGCTGAGCTAAACAACTTAACTCATCTTGTTGACCAGCCTACTCGGATTCCTCACATTGCAGGTCAATCCGCTAACACTCTAGACTTGTTCCTTACCTCTGACCCTGATAAATACACTATTAGTATATTATCGCCTCTAGGCACATCAGATCATTGTGTCATATCTGCAAATTTCTCATGCCAACAAAATCCAGTTAGAGAAAAAACTTCCAAGAGAACCGTTTGGCAATATGAGAAAGCCAACTGGGACGGTCTCAATGATTTTTTCAGGAGCTTTAACTGGTCACTATGCTTCCTCGATAGTGACGTAGATGCCAGTACAGATATGATCACAAATTTAATTCATTGTGGAATGAAAAATTTTATCCCGAATAGGGTAAAATCTATCAAACCCAAAGAAAACTCATGGTTTGATTCGAGCTGTAAAGAGGTTATCAGGATCAGAGAAGTAAGCTTCCGTTGTTATAAAGCCAACCCTACTGAGGAAAACCGGAAAAAGTTTCAACAAGCTAGAAAGACCTGTAACGTTCATATACGACGAACTATATTTTTTCATGATCAAAAGTTACGGCAAAAAATACTACAATGTCCCAAAGGTAGTAAAAATTTTTGGTCATTTGTAAAAAACATACGAAACACCACCTCGTCCTCGGTTCCAACGCTCGTCTTCAATGATACTCCTTTTGTCAGCTCGCAAGATAAAGCCAATTTGCTTGCAGCACAATTTGCTGTTAGTTCGACGCTGCCAGAAAGTGTTATGACTCCTCCTGTACTTGAGAGCGTAAATGATTTTATGGGACAAATCTTCTTTCGCACTCGTGCAGTTGCTAGAGTTCTAAGAGATCTCGACGTTCACAAATCCGCTGGCCCGGATAGTATCCCTCCCATTGTTCTGAAGAGGTGTTCTTCAACGCTGGCAAAACCACTGCGTAAGCTTTTCCATCTGTCCTACTCTACTGGTCTCTTTCCGAGTGGATGGAAAACAGCATTTGTCCAGCCTGTCCCTAAAAAAGGCGTGTCTTCTTCCCCCTCCAACTATCGTCCAATTACGCTTACGTCCCTTCTTTCCAAGGTCATGGAAACGCTGATTAATTTTCAGCTCAAGAAATATCTCGAAGAACGAAAGCTTCTTAATGACCGGCAGTACAGCTTTCGTAGCAATAGGTCCACTGGTGATCTGATGGTGTATCTCACCGAACAGTGGAACAAATCTTTACATCGTTTTGGAGAAAGTAAGATTATTGCGCTTGATATTTCAAAAGCATTTGATAGAGTTTGGCATCAAGCTCTCTTATCGAAAATGCGTGCATTTGGTATCGATGAATCTCTTCTTCGTTGGATTAGAAATTACCTTTCGGACCGCTCAATACAAGTTGTATTGGACGGTTTCAAATCTGAAATCCACAAAATAAATGCTGGTGTGCCCCAGGTCTCCGACCCTCTTCCTAATATTCATAAACGATCTCTTATCTGAAACTTCTAATCGATTAAACTGTTTTGCTGACGACAGTACCCTTAGCTTTTCATATTCGTTTCTTGATACACATCCATGTCCTTCGGATGTGGAACTTGAACGGCAGCGTATGATAAGCTCATTAAATTCTGATCTTGACAGTATTGTCCACTGGGGAATAAGAAACCGTGTAGAATTTAATGCTTCTAAAACTCAATGCTGTCTCCTGTCGTTAAAGCGGAACCCACCCCCAATGCTGCTATCCATGAGCGGCACTTGCATAGAGGAAACTGAACAGCTTTCAGTCCTCGGTATGTGTGTCACAGACCACCTTTTGTGGAATGACCACATATTTGACATCGCCAAAAATGCTGCTAGGTGTTTAGGTTTTCTCCGTCGATGCAAGAAATTTTTCTCCCCCTCCGATCTGGCTGTGATCTACAAAAAAAACTGCCGCGGGGCAAAAAAACTGCCGCGGGGCAAAAAAACTGCCGCGGGGCAAAAAAAACTGCCTCGGGGCAAAAAAACTGCCGCGGGCAAAAAAACTGCCTCGGGGCAAAAAAAACTGCCTCGGGGCAAAAAATCTGCCTCGGGGCAAAAAAACTGCCTCGGGGCAAAAAACTGCCTCGGGGCATAAGAACTGCCGCGGGGCAAATAAAATGCCGCGGGGCAAAAAACACTAAAAATTCATTTTTTTACGAAGGTCTCTGGAACCCATTGAAACGTACATATATAGAAAGGTTTTGTCAAATGCAACCAGCACATCCAAAGCAAACCCTTTTATAAGGTCTAGTTTTCGAGATATTTGTATTCAAAGTTATTTTTTTGAGTTATGAAGGCTTGTATGACTTTGGATGCCTACAGTTCCGCAAATAAGGCTATGACGTCATTTTTGCTTGCAAAACGCTTAATTGATTTTCAAGAGCTATCCATAGCTGAAAACTAGAACATTCTAGGAGGTCTGGTTGCGGAGATATTTCAATTCAAATTAAATCCATTAAAATCGATTTTTTTGAGTTTTGAAAGTTTGCATGACTTTGGATGTCTACAGTTCCACAAATAAGGCTCGGAAGGCCTTGCGGTTTATTAACTGCTTAATTAGTTTTTGGAGAGCTATCCATTGCTGAAAACTAGAGCATTTTGTCGGCTCTGGTTGCAGAGAAATTTTGATTCAAAGTTAATCTTTCTTGTTTCAACCGAAAAACTAAAAAAACTTAATATGGCCATAACTTCCAAAATAAGGCTCGTAAGAGGTTGTGGTTAACGTTGTTGAACAGATAACGGTCAGGTCTTTGCATTGCCGTTCAAAACGCAAAAAAATTGCCTCGTGGCAAAAAAACTGCCGCGAGGCAAAAAAAACTGCCTCAGGGCAAAAAAAATTCCGCGGGGCAAGAAAACTGCCGCGGGCAAAAAAACTGCCTCGGGGCAAAAAAAACTGCCGCGAGGCAAAAAAAAACTGCCGCGAGGCAAAAAAACTGCCGCGGGGCAAAAAAACTGCCGCGGGGCAAAAAAAACTGCCTCGGGGCAAAAAAACTGCCGCGGGCAAAAAACTGCTTCGGGACAAAAAAAACTGCCTCGGGGCAAAAAAACTGCCTCGGGGCAAAAAAACTGCCTCGGGGCAAAAAACTGCCTCGGGGCATAAGAACTGCCGCGGGGCAAAAAACACTAAAAATTCATTTTTTTACGAAGGTCTCTGGAACCCATTGAAACGTACATATATAGAAAGGTTTTGTCAAATGCAACCAGCACATCCAAAGCAAACCCTTTTATAAGGTCTAGTTTTCGAGATATTTGTATTCAAAGTTATTTTTTTGAGTTATGAAGGCTTGTATGACTTTGGATGCCTACAGTTCCGCAAATAAGGCTATGACGTCATTTTTGCTTGCAAAACGCTTAATTGGTTTTCAAGAGCTATCCATAGCTGAAAACTAGAACATTCTAGGAGGTCTGCTTGCGGAGATATTTTAATTCAAAGTAAATCCATTAAAATCGATTTTTTTGAGTTTTGAAAGTTTGCATGACTTTGGATGTCTACAGTTCCACAAATAAGGCTCGGAAGGCCTTGCGGTTTATTAACTGCTTAATTAGTTTTTGGAGAGCTATCCAGTGCTGAAAACTAGAGCATTTTGTGGGCTCTGGTTGCAGCGAAATTTTGATTCAAAATTAATCTTTCTTGTTTCAACCCAAAAACTAAAAATCTTAATACGCCCATAACTTCCAAAATAAGGCTCGTAAGAGGTTGCGGTTAAAGTTGTTGAACAGATAACGGTCAGGTCTTTGCATTGCCGTTCAAAACTCAACCTTTTTTTCCAATCGATTTTCGAAAAAAGGCATGGACTACCCCCTTATCACTAAAAATTCATTTTTTTTACGAAAGTATCTGGAACCCATTGAAACGTTCATATATAGAAAGGTTTTGTCAAATGTAACCAGCACATCCAAAGCAAACCATTTTATAAGGTCTAGTTTTCGAGATATTTGCATTCAAAGTTATTTTTTTGAGTTATGAAGGCTTGTATGACTTTGGATGCCTACAGTTCCGCAAATAAGGCTATGACGTCATTTTTGCTTGCAAAACGCTTAATCAGTTTTTCAAGAGCTATCCATAGCTGAAAACTAGAACATTCTAGGAGGTTTGGTTGCGGAGATATCTTAATTCAAAGTAAATCCATTAAAATCGATTTTTTTGAGTTTTGAAAGTTTGCATGACTTTGGATGTCTACAGTTCCACAAATAAGGCTCGGAAGGCCTTGCGGTTTATTAACTGCTTAATTAGTTTTTGGAGAGCTATCCAGTGCTGAAAACTAGAGCATTTTGTGGGCTCTGGTTGCAGTGAAATTTTGATTCAAAGTTAATCTTTCTTGTTTCAACCCAAATAAGGCTCGTAAGAGAGCTATCCATAGCTGAAAACTAGAACTCTCTATGAGGTCTGGTTGCGGAGATATCTTAATTCAAAGTAAATCCATTAAAATCGATTTTTTTGAGTTTTGAAAGTTTGCATGACTTTGGATGTCTACAGTTCCACAAATAAGGCTCGGAAGGCCTTGCGGTTTATTAACCGCTTAATCAGTTTTTGGAGAGCTATCCATTGCTGAAAACTAGAGCATTTTGTGGGCTCTGGTTGCAGAGAAATTTTGATTCAAAATTAATCTTTCTTGTTTCAACCCAAAAACTAAAAATCTTAATATGGCCATAACTTCCAAAATAATGCAACCAGCACATCCAAAGCAAACCCTTTTATAAGGTCTAGTTTTCGAGATATTTGCATTCAAAGTTATTTTTTTGAGTTATGAAGGCTTGTATGACTTTGGATGCCTACAGTTCCGCAAATAAGGCTATGACGTCATTTTCGCTTGCAAAACGCTTAATTAGTTTTTCAAGAGCTATCCATAGCTGAAAACTAGGACATTCTAGGAGGTCTGGTTGCGGAGATATCTTAATTCAAAGTAAATCCATTAAAATCGATCTTTTTGAGTTTTGAAAGTTTGCATGACTTTGGATGTCTACAGTTCCACAGTTGCGGTTTATTAACCGCTTAATCAGTTTTTGGAGAGCTATCCATTGCTGAAAACTAGAGCATTTTGTGGGCTCTGGTTGCAGAGAAATTTTGATTCAAAGTTAATGTTTCTTGTTTCAACCCAAAAACTAAAAATCTTTATATGGCCATAACTTCCAAAATAATGCAACCAGCACATCCAAAGCAAACCCTTTTATAAGGTCTAGTTTTCGAGATATTTGCATTCAAAGTTATTTTTTTGAGTTATGAAGGCTTGTATGACTTTGGATGCCTACAGTTCCGCAAATAAGGCTATGACGTCATTTTTGCTTGCAAAACGCTTAATAAGTTTTTCAAGAGCTATCCATAGCTGAAAACTAGAACATTCTAGGAGGTCTGGTTGCGGAGATATCTTAATTCAAAGTAAATCCATTAAAATCGATTTTTTTGAGTTTTGAAAGTTTGCATGACTTTGGATGTCTACAGTTCCACAAATAAGGCTCGGAAGGCCTTGCGGTTTATTAACTGCTTAATTAGTTTTTGGAGAGCTATCCAGTGCTGAAAACTAGAGCATTTTGTGGGCTCTGGTTGCAGAGAAATTTTGATTCAAAGTTAATCTTTCTTGTTTCAACCCAAATAAGGCTCGTAAGAGAGCTATCCATAGCTGAAAACTAGAACTCTCTATGAGGTCTGGTTGCGGAGATATCTTAATTCAAAGTAAATCCATTAAAATCGATTTTTTTGAGTTTTGAAAGTTTGCATGACTTTGGATGTCTACAGTTCCACAAATAAGGCTCGGAAGGCCTTGCGGTTTATTAACCGCTTAATCAGTTTTCAAGAGCTATCCATAGCTGAAAACTAGAGCATTTTGTGGGCTCTGGTTGCAGAGAAATTTTGATTCAAAATTAATCTTTCTTGTTTCAACCCAAAAACTAAAAATCTTAATATGGCCATAACTTCCAAAATAAGGCTCGTAAGAGGTTGCGGTTAACGTTGTTGAACAGATAACGGTCAGGTTTTTGCATTGCCGTTCAAAACTCAACTTTTTTTTTTCCAATCGATTTTCGAAAAAAAAGCATGGACTACCCCCTTATCACTAAAAATTCATTTTTTTAGGAAAGTCTCTGGAACCCATTGAAACGTACATATATAGAAAGGTTTTGTCAAATGTAACCAGCACATCTAAAGCAAACCCTTTTATAAGGTCTAGTTTTCGAGATATTTGCATTCAAAGTTATTTTTTTGAGTTATGAAGGCTTGTATGACTTTGGATGCCTACAGTTCCACAAATAAGGGTATGACGTCATTTTTGTTTGCAAAACGCTTAATAAATTTTTCAAGAGCTATCCATAGCTGAAAACAAGAACATTCTAGGAGGTCTGGTTGCGGAGATATCTTAATTCAAAGTAAATCCATTAAAATCGATTTTTTTGAGTTTTGAAAGTTTGCATGACTTTGGATGTCTACAGTTCTACAAATAAGGCTCGAAAGACCTTGCGGTTTATTAACTGCTTAATCAATTTTTGGAGAGCTATTCATTGCTGAAAACAAGAACATTTTGTGGGCGCTGGTTGCAGAGAAATTTTGATTCAAAGTTAATCTTTCTTGTTTCAACCCAAAAACTAAAAATCTTAATATGGCCATAACTCCATAACTTCCAAAATAAGGCTCGTAAGAGGTTGCGGTTAACGTTGTTGAACAGATAACGGTCAGGTCTTTGCATTGCCGTTCAAAACTCAACTTTTTTTTTTTCCAATCGATTTTCGAAAAAAAAGCATGGACTACCTCCTTATCACTAAAAATTCATTTTTTTACGAAAGTATCTGGAACCCATTGAAACGTTCATATATAGAAAGGTTTTGTCAAATGCAACCAGCACATCCAAAGCAAACCCTTTTATAAGGTCTAGTTTTCGAGATATTTGCATTCAAAGTTATTTTTTTGAGTTATTAAGGCTTGTATGACTTTGTATGCCTAAAGTTCCACAAATAAGGCTATGACGTCATTTTTGCTTGCAAAACGCTTAATAAGTTTTTCAAGAGTTATCCATAGCTGAAAACTAGAACATTCTAGGAGGTCTGGTTGCGGAGATATCTTAATTCAAAGTAAATCCATTGAAATCGATTTTTTTGAGTTTTGAAAGTTTACATGACTTTGCATGTCTACAGTTCCACAAATAAGGCTCGGAAGGCCTTGCGGTTTATTAACCGCGTAATCAGTTTTTGGAGAGCTATCCATTGCTGAAAACTAGAGCATTTTGTGGGCTCTGGTTGCAGAGAAATTTTGATTCAAAGTTAATCTTTCTTGTTTCAACCCAAAAACTAAAAATCTTAATATGGCCATAACTTCCAAAATAAAGCTCGTAAGAGGTTGCGGTTACCGTTGTTGAACAGATAACGGTCAGGTCATTGCATTGCCGTTCAAAACTCAACTTTTTTTTTTCCAATCGATTTTCGAAAAAAAGCATGGACTACCCCCTTATCACTAAAAATTCATTTTTTTACGAAAGTCTCTGGAACTCATTGAAACGTACATATATAGAAAGGTTTTGTCAGATGCAACCAGCACATCCAAAGCAAACCCTTTTATAAGGTATAGTTTTCGAGATATTTGCATTCAAAGTTATTTTTTTGAGTTATGAAGGCTTGTATGACTTTGGATGCCTACAGTTCCGCAAATAAGGCTATGACGTCATTTTCGCTTGCAAAGCTCTTAACTAGTTTTTCAGTAGCTATCCATAGCTGAAAACTAGAACATTCTAGGAGGTCTGGTTGAGGAGATATCTTAATTCAAAGTAAATCCATTAAAATCGATTTTTTTGAGTTTTGAAAGTTTGCATGACTTTGGATGTCTACAGTTCCACAAATAAGGCTCGGAAGGCCTTGCGGTTTATTAACTGCTTAATCAGTTTTTGGAGAGCTATCCATTGCTGAAAACTAGAGCATTTTGTGGGCTCTGGTTGCAGAGAAATTTTGATTCAAAGTTAATCTTTCTTGTTTCAACCCAAAAACTAAAAATCTTAATACGGCCATAACTTCCAAAATAAGGCTCGTAAGAGGTTGCGGTTAACGTTGTTGAACAGATAACGGTCAGGTCTTTGCATTGCCGTTCAAAACTCAACCTTTTTTTTCCAATCGATTTTCGAAAAAAAGCATCACTAAAAATTCATTTTTTTACGAAAGTATCTGGAACCCATTGAAACGTACATATATTGAAAGGTTTTGTCAAATGGAACCAGCACATCCAAAGCAAACCCTTTTATAAGGTCTAGTTTTCGAGATATTTGCATTCAAAGTTATTTTTTTGAGTTATGAAGGCTTTTTTTTTTTTTTTTTTTTATATTAAGCGCGTGCAAAAGGGGTTGTGACTACCCTTAAGATGATATACACAGCACGAGCGATTAGGTAGATTGGAGGGGATTTAAAAGGAGATACCGATGCACATTGGTTTTGAACGTCTGTAGATCACAATGGGAGGGGAAAATTGAGCTGGGTAGAGCATTCCACATTCGAGTAGTGCGACTAAAGAAAGAATCTCTGTACTTAACAGTACGTCCGAAATTGGGCTCAAGGGTAAACTGATGGGCATTCCTAGAAGCGCGAGTATTACGGTTGAATTGTTTAAGGGGAGGAATGCAACTGGCTATTTCACTAGAGCATTGTTTATGGAAATAACGGTAAAATAACGAAAGACATGAAACATTTCGACGGTGCTCAAGGGATGAGAATGTTTCCGTTATAGTTCTTTCACCTATCATTTTAAGAGCTCTCTTTTCAATTCTATCCAATAAACTCAAGTAGGTTATTGGAGCACCTGCCCAAATGTGAGAGTTATACTCAAGTTTTGGACGAATAAAGGCTTTGTAGATCACAGCCAGATCAGAAGGGGAGAAAAATTTCTTGCATCGACGGAGAAAACCTAAACACTTAGCAGCATTTTTGGCGATGTCGAATATGTGGTCGTTCCATAAAAGGTGGTCTGTGACACACATACCGAGGACTGAAAGCTTTTCGGTTTCCTCAATGCAAGTGCCACTCATGGATAGTGGCATGGGGGGTGGGTTTCGTTTAAACGACAGTAGACAGCATTGAGTTTTTGAAGCATTAAATTCTACACGGTTTTTGATTCCCCATTGGACAATGCTGTCGAGATCAGAATTTAGTGAGCTTATCATACGCTGCCGTTCAAGTTCCACATCCGAAGGACATGGATGAGAATCTGTAAACGAATATGAGAAGCTGAGGGTACTGTCATCAGCGAAACAATTTAATGGATTAGAAGTTTCAGATAAAAGATCGTTTATGAATATAAGGAAGAGAGTCGGAGACAGAACGGAGCCCTGGGGCACACCAGCATTTATTTTGTGAATTTCAGACTTGAAACCATCCAATACAACTTGTATCGAACGGTCCGAAAGGTAATTTCTAATCCAACGAAGAAGAGATTCATCGATACCAAATGCACGCATTTTCGATAAGAGAGCTTGATGCCAAACTCTATCAAATGCTTTGGAAATATCAAGCGCAATAATCTTACTTTCTCCAAAACGATGTAAAGATTTGTGCCACTGTTCGGTGAGATATACCATCAGATCACCAGTGGACCTATTGCTACGAAAGCCGTACTGCCGGTCATTAAGAAGCTTTCGTTCTTCGAGATATTTCTTGAGCTGAAAATTAATCAGCGTTTCCATGACCTTGGAAAGAAGGGACGTAAGCGCAATTGGCCGATAGTTGGAGGGGGAAGAAGACACGCCTTTTTTAGGGACAGGCTGGACAAATGCTGTTTTCCATCCACTCGGAAAGAGACCAGTAGAGTAGGACAGATGGAAAAGCTTACGCAGTGGTTTTGCCAGCGTTGAAGAACACCTCTTCAGAACAATGGGAGGAATACTATCCGGGCCAGCGGATTTGTGTATATCGAGATCTTTCAGAACTCTGGCAACTGCACGAGTGCGGAAGAAGATTTGTCCCATAGAATCATTTGCGCTCTCAAGTACAGGAGGAGTCATATCACTTTCAGGCAGCGACGAATTAACAGCAAACTGTGCTGCAAGCAAATTGGCTTTATCGATTGAGCTGACAAAAGGAGTATCGTTGAAGACGAGCGTTGGAACCGAGGACGAGGTGGTGTTTTGTATATTTTTTACAAATGACCAAAAATTTTTACTACCTTTGGGACATTGTAGAATTTTTTGCCGTAATTTTTGATCATGTAAAAATTTGGTTCGTCGAATATGAACGTTACAGGTCTTTCTAGCTTGTTGAAACTTTTTCCGGTTTTCCTCTGTAGGGTTGGCTTTATAACTTCGGAAGCTTACTTCTCTAACCCTAATAACCTCTTTACAGCTCGAATCAAACCATGAGTTTTCTTTGGGTTTGATAGGTTTCACCCTATTCGGGATAAAATTTCTCATTCCACAAAGAATTAAGTTTGTAATCATATCTGCACTGGAATCTACGTCACTATCGAGGAAGCATAGTGACCAGTTAAAGTTCCTGAAGAAAACATTGAGACCGTCCCAGTTGGCTTTCTCATACTGCCAAACGGTTCTCTTGGGAGTTTTTTCTTTAACTGTGTTTTGGTGGTACGAGAAATTCGCAGATATGACACAATGGTCTGATGTGCCTAGAGGCGATAATACACTTATAGTGTATTTATCAGGGTCAGAGGTAAGAAACAAATCTAGAGTGTTGGCGGATTGACCTGCAACGTCAGGAATCCGAGTAGGCTCGTCGACCAGCTGAGTTAGGTTGTTTATCTCAGCAAAAATCTCGACATACCTTCCTTCGGGTGTTGTCTGACCCGAATAGCGTAGCCACGAAGAATTATGTACATTGAAATCGCCCGTAACAACGATTTCACTGCGCGGAAAATGGGAAATAATTCTCTGGATGGAGTCGGATAGTGCATCGAATTCGTTGGAAGTCGAATTACTATCCAAACTAGGACTACGATAAATAAAACAAGTATGGATGATGCGCTTATGGATGGTGAATTTAAACCACATGAAATTAAAGTTCGTATTCAAACATGAACCATATTGTGGTTGAAGCTGATAAGCTACATCACTGCGAACATACACGGCGAGACCATGATGTGGAAAAAATAGAGGCACTAAGCTATACCCATGTAGGCTGAATTCCGAGTGATCGGTATTTTCCCCTACCTGGGTTTCACTTAGTGCCAAAACAGCTGGCCTGTTTTTCACAGTATGGACATATGCAGCACAAAAATTCTGCCTCAGTCCCCGAATGTTGCTGTAGTCAACCCTAAATTCACCCACCATTACAATAAACAGACATAAAAAACCAAATCAGACAGTTATCTATGCTGATATCAAGTTTGGGCCCCAAATGACTTCACAGTACAATACTACTAGTGTTATGCCTAAAAAAGCAGTGTACTGATCCGCCCCTGGATACACAAAATTAATAACAGCAATTTATCTGATATGCTTCGGCTTAGTCCATCATAAGAATTGCATGTAATGATACATACATATACTACATATAATAACTAAGCCAAAGCACTGTGAGTGAAGTGGAAAGGAGAGATTGGGAATTACCGCTGTGCTATGCCTGTTTGTGGTTTGATCATCTTAAACGTCGCTACACGGGTGCACTTTTGTTGTAGTTTTTATGCACTGCCACTTGCACTTTTTTTTTTTTTTTTTATTTGTAACTTGTTTAAGTATGTATGTAGTCTATTGATTCTATTTATTTGCGCGGCGCGATTTGTGTTGGTTTTGTATTTCTAATTTTTTTTATTTATTATATTTTAGAGGGAATGGATATTTTATTTTTTTATAATAAGCGGCAATAGGAGGAAAAAAAAAAAACAGAATATTGCAATTGATAGGGTTATTGACTAGGAAGTTCACAACGTAATTCACACTCCTACACACGTCCACTCACGGTGGGTTGCAGATCGGAACTCACTCGCTTGTATGACTTTGGATGCCTACAGTTCCGCAAATAAGGCTATGACGTAATTTTCGCTTGCAAAACGCTTAATTAGTTTTTCAAGAGCTATCCATATCTGAAAACTAGAACATTCTAGGAGGTCTGGTTGCGGAGATATCTTAATTCAAAGTAAATCCATTAAAATCGATTTTTTTGAGTTTTGAAAGTTTGCATGACTTTGGATGTCTACAGTTCCACAGTTGCGGTTTATTAACCGCTTAATCAGTTTTTGGAGAGCTATCCATTGCTGAAAACTAGAGCATTTTGTGGGCTCTGGTTGCAGAGAAATTTTGATTCAAAGTTAATGTTTCTTGTTTCAACCCAAAAACTAAAAATCTTAATATGGCCATAACTTCCAAAATAATGCAACCAGCACATCCAAAGCAAACCCTTTTATAAGGTCTAGTTTTCGAGATATTTGCATTCAAAATTATTTTTTTTGAGTTATGAAGGCTTGTATGACTTTGGATGCCTACAGTTCCGCAAATAAGGCTATGACGTCATTTTTGCTTGCAAAACGCTTAATAAGTTTTTCAAGAGCTATCCATAGCTGAAAACTAGAACATTCTAGGAGGTCTGGTTGCGGAGATATCTTAATTCAAAGTAAATCCATTAAAATCGATTTTTTTGAGTTTTGAAAGTTTGCATGACTTTGGATGTCTACAGTTCTACAAATAAGGCTCGAAAGACCTTGCGGTTTATTAACTGCTTAATCAATTTTTGGAGAGCTATTCATTGCTGAAAACAAGAACATTTTGTGGGCGCTGGTTGCAGAGAAATTTTGATTCAAAGTTAATCTTTCTTGTTTCAACCCAAAAACTAAAAATCTTAATATGGCCATAACTCCATAACTTCCAAAATAAGGCTCGTAAGAGGTTGCGGTTAACGTTGTTGAACAGATAACGGTCAGGTCTTTGCATTGCCGTTCAAAACTCAACTTTTTTTTTTTCCAATCGATTTTCGAAAAAAAAGCATGGACTACCTCCTTATCACTAAAAATTCATTTTTTTACGAAAGTATCTGGAACCCATTGAAACGTTCATATATAGAAAGGTTTTGTCAAATGCAACCAGCACATCCAAAGCAAACCCTTTTATAAGGTCTAGTTTTCGAGATATTTGCATTCAAAGTTATTTTTTTGAGTTATTAAGGCTTGTATGACTTTGTATGCCTAAAGTTCCACAAATAAGGCTATGACGTCATTTTTGCTTGCAAAACGCTTAATAAGTTTTTCAAGAGTTATCCATAGCTGAAAACTAGAACATTCTAGGAGGTCTGGTTGCGGAGATATCTTAATTCAAAGTAAATCCATTGAAATCGATTTTTTTGAGTTTTGAAAGTTTACATGACTTTGCATGTCTACAGTTCCACAAATAAGGCTCGGAAGGCCTTGCGGTTTATTAACCGCGTAATCAGTTTTTGGAGAGCTATCCATTGCTGAAAACTAGAGCATTTTGTGGGCTCTGGTTGCAGAGAAATTTTGATTCAAAGTTAATCTTTCTTGTTTCAACCCAAAAACTAAAAATCTTAATATGGCCATAACTTCCAAAATAAAGCTCGTAAGAGGTTGCGGTTACCGTTGTTGAACAGATAACGGTCAGGTCATTGCATTGCCGTTCAAAACTCAACTTTTTTTTTTCCAATCGATTTTCGAAAAAAAGCATGGACTACCCCCTTATCACTAAAAATTCATTTTTTTACGAAAGTCTCTGGAACTCATTGAAACGTACATATATAGAAAGGTTTTGTCAAATGCAACCAGCACATCCAAAGCAAACCCTTTTATAAGGTATAGTTTTCGAGATATTTGCATTCAAAGTTATTTTTTTGAGTTATGAAGGCTTGTATGACTTTGGATGCCTACAGTTCCGCAAATAAGGCTATGACGTCATTTTCGCTTGCAAAGCTCTTAACTAGTTTTTCAGTAGCTATCCATAGCTGAAAACTAGAACATTCTAGGAGGTCTGGTTGAGGAGATATCTTAATTCAAAGTAAATCCATTAAAATCGATTTTTTTGAGTTTTGAAAGTTTGCATGACTTTGGATGTCTACAGTTCCACAAATAAGGCTCGGAAGGCCTTGCGGTTTATTAACTGCTTAATCAGTTTTTGGAGAGCTATCCATTGCTGAAAACTAGAGCATTTTGTGGGCTCTGGTTGCAGAGAAATTTTGATTCAAAGTTAATCTTTCTTGTTTCAACCCAAAAACTAAAAATCTTAATATGGCCATAACTTCCAAAATAAGGCTCGTAAGAGGTTGCCGTTAACGTTTTTGAACAGATAACGGTCAGGTCTTTGCATTGCCGTTCAAAACTTAACTTTTTTTTTTCCAATCGATTTTCGTAAAAAAGCATGGACTACCCCCTTATCACTAAAAATTCATTTTTTTACGAAAGTATCTGGAACCCATTGAAACGTACATATATAGAAAGGTTTTGTCAAATGCAACCAGCACATCCAAAGCAAACCCTTTTATAAGGTCTAGTTTTCGAGATATTTGCATTCAAAGTTATTTTTTTGAGTTATGAAGGCTTGTATGACTTTGGATGCCTACAGTTCCACAAATAAGGCTATGACGTCGTTTTTGCTTGCAAGACTCTTAATAAGTTTTTCAAGAGCTATCTATAGCTGAAAACTAGAACATTCTAGGAGGTTTGGTTGCGGAGATATCTTAATTCAAAGTAAATCCATTAAAATCGATTTTTTTGAGTTTTGAAAGTTTGCATGACTTTGGATGTCTACAGTTCCACAGTTGCGGTTTATTAACCGCTTAATCAGTTTTTGGAGAGCTATCCATTGCTGAAAACTAGAGCATTTTGTGGGCTCTGGTTGCAGAGAAATTTTGATTCAAAGTTAATGTTTCTTGTTTCAACCCAAAAACTAAAAATCTTAATATGGCCATAACTTCCAAAATAAGGCTCGTAAGAGGTTGCGGTTAACGTTGTTGAACAGATAACGGTCAGGTCTTTGCATTGCCGTTCAAAACTCAACTTTTTTTTTTCCAATCGATTTTCGAAAAAAAAGCATGGACTACCCCCTTATCACTAAAAATTCATTTTTTTACTAAAGTCGCTGGAACCCATTGAAACGTACATATATAGAAAGGTTTTGTCAAATGGAACCAGCACATCCAAAGCAAACCCTTTTATAAGGTCTAGTTTTCGAGATATTTGCATTCAAAGTTATTTTTTTGAGTTATGAAGGCTTGTATGACTTTGGATGCCTACAGTTCCGCAAATAAGGCTATGACGTCATTTTCGCTTGCAAAACGCTTAACTAGTTTTTCAGTAGCTATCCATAGCTGAAAACTAGAACATTCTAAGAGGTCTGGTTGCGGAGATATCTTAATTCAAAGTAAATCCATTAAAATCGATTTTTTTGAGTTTTGAAAGCTTGCATGACTTTGGATGTCTACAGTTCCACAAATAAGGCTCGGAAGGCCTTGCGGTTTATTAACTGCTTAATAAGTTTTTGGAGAGCTATCCATTGCTGAAAACTAGAGCATTTTGTGGGCTCTGGTTACAGAGAAATTTTGATTCAAAGTTAATCTTTCTTGTTTCAACCCAAAAACTAAAAATCTTAATACGGCCATAACTTCCAAAATAAGGCTCGTAAGAGGTTGCGGTTAACGTTGTTGAACAGATAACGGTCAGGTCTTTGCATTGGCATTCAAAACTCAACTTTTTTTTCCAATCGATTTTCGAAAAAAAGCATGGACTACCCCCTTATCACTAAAAATTCATTTTTTTACGAAAGTCTCTGGAACCCATTGAAACGTACATATATAGAAATGTTTTGTCAAATGCAACCAGCACATCCAAAGCAAACCCTTTTATAATGTCTAGTTTTCGAGATATTTGCATTCAAAGTTATTTTTTTGAGTTATGAAGGCTTGTATGACTTTGGATGCCTACAGTTCCGCAAATAAGGCTATGACGTCATTTTCGCTTGCAAAGCTCTTAACTAGTTTTTCAGTAGCTATCCATAGCTGAAAACTAGAACATTCTAGGAGGTCTGGTTGAGGAGATATCTTAATTCAAAGTAAATCCATTAAAATCGATTTTTTTGAGTTTTGAAAGTTTGCATGACTTTGGATGTCTACAGTTCCACAAATAAGGCTCGGAAGGCCTTGCGGTTTATTAACTGCTTAATCAGTTTTTGGAGAGCTATCCATTGCTGAAAACTAGAGCATTTTGTAAGCTCTGGTTGCAGAGAAATTTTGATTCAAAGTTAATCTTTCTTGTTTCAACCCAAAAACTAAAAATCTTAATACGGCCATAACTTCCAAAATAAGGCTCGTAAGAGGTTGCGGTTAACGTTGTTGAACAGATAACGGTCAGGTCTTTGCATTGCCGTTCAAAACTCAACCTTTTTTTTCCAATCGATTTTCGAAAAAAAGCATGGACTACCCCCTTATCACTAAAAATTCATTTTTTTACGAAAGTATCTGGAACCCATTGAAACGTTCATATATAGATAGGTTTTGTCAAATGCAACCAGCACATCCAAAGCAAACCCTTTTATAAGGTCTAGTTTTCGAGATATTTGCATTCAAAGTTATTTTTTTGAGTTATGAAGGCTTGTATGACTTTGGATGCCTACAGTTCCACAAATAAGGCTATGACGTCGTTTTTGCTTGCAAAACTCTTAATAAGTTTTTCAAGAGCTATCTATAGCTGAAAACTAGAACATTCTAGGAGGTTTGGTTGCGGAGATATCTTAATTCAAAGTAAATCCATTAAAATCGATTTTTTTGAGTTTTGAAAGTTTGCATGACTTTGGATGTCTACAGTTCCACAGTTGCGGTTTATTAACCGCTTAATCAGTTTTTGGAGAGCTATCCATTGCTGAAAACTAGAGCATTTTGTGGGCTCTGGTTGCAGAGAAATTTTGATTCAAAGTTAATGTTTCTTGTTTCAACCCAAAAACTAAAAATCTTAATATGGCCATAACTTCCAAAATAAGGCTCGTAAGAGGTTGCGGTTAACGTTGTTGAACAGATAACGGTCAGGTCAGTTACATCTGAGACTCCACCTACACCCATAATCCCCTTTCCCCATATACTTCCCTTCGCCTAACGGCTTTGCTAAATAACGGGTTCCCACCATTTTTGCTTACACAGCAAAACCTGTCACCTATGGACACACCCCCCTTTTCCCCTCTCACCAACAAGCGCATAAACTAAATAGTCATATTTCAGTTATTCAAATGAAATATGACTATTTCAATAACAAAGTGCATTCTTTTCCCACGGGAGCACTTCGCGACCGTGGCTACCTGTTGAATAATTCAACTAAAACATTTCAGTTGTTAATTCACCTTTCTTTAGAGAAGTGCAGCCATGCTTAGGACAGCGGCTTCTCTTTAGAAAAATAATAGTAAATATTCTTTAATAAAAATAATGGAAATGAAATAAAATAAATAAAATAAATAAATAAAAAAAAAAAAGAAAAAACAAATAAATGTTTTTTTTTACACGCTCGGTAACTCACGACGTAAATGGCGCAGTCGGTAAACGAAAAACAAAAGTGCGAATAAGTGCAAATTTCGTTTAAAAAAACAAGTACGAACAAGTACAAATTCTGTTTAAAAAACAAGTACGAACAAGTACAAATTTTGTTTAAAACACAAGTGCGAATAAGTGCAAATTTTGTTTAAAAAACAAGTACGAACAAGTACAAATTTTGTTTAAAACACAAGTGCGAATAAGTGCAAATTCTGTTTAAAAAACAAGTACGAACAAGTACAAATTTTGTTTAAAACACAAGTGCGAATAAGTGCAAATTTTGTTTAAAAAAAACAAGTACGAACAAGTACAAATTCTGTTTAAAAATCAAGTACGAACAAGTACAAATTTTGTTTAAAACACAAGTGCGAATAAGTGCAAATTTTGTTTAAAAAACAAGTACGAACAAGTACAAATTCTGTTTAAAACACAAGTGCGAATAAGTACAAATTCTGTAAAAAAAAAAAAAAAAAATAAGATGCCGCATACACGTTCTTCAACAGAAGCAGCAGCAGCAACAGCAGCAGCAGCAGCAACCGCAGCCGCAGCAGCATTAGCAGCAGCAACACCATCAAATTTAGGAGTAAGCCAAAATAATAATCCCTTAACTTTAAGTCTTGATCCAATTAAATATCTTAACGGGTTACCTACATTCAATGGTAACTACGAAAATTTAAACAATTTCATAGATTTATTAGACAGGGCTTATCCCTCATTAAGTAGGTTTGAACCAAGTGTTCAACTTATATTTTTGGATATTATTAAAAGTAAATTAATAGGAAAGGCTAGAGAAGCAATAGAAATTAATAATAATGCCTCCACCTGGAAGGAAATCAAGAAAGTCCTTTACCAATACTTTGGTGATAGGAAGTCAGTAGAACAGTTGTATGACGACCTACGAGGTCTTAAGTTTTATGACAGCTGCCAAAACTTTTACGACAGAATCAAGATATCCCTCAGAAGACTAAATTCTAAAACAAACCTTGACAAATCCTTACGTTCTTCTTTAGAAATAAAAAAAAATTGTGAAATGTCACTTAGACTTTTCACAAGCAAAATACCAGAGCCAATGAAGGGTATACTCATATGTAGACAACCTAAAACATTGGAGGAAGCCATGGATATTCTCCATGACGCTGGTTATGCATACACTAAATTTAATACCAATCGACAGAATAGAAACAATGACAATAATAATAATAGAAATAATAATCATAATAATCATAATAATAACCACAATAATAATCACAATAATAATCACAATAATAATCACAATAATAATCAGAATCATAACAATGGGTCTGGACAGAGCAGAAATTCTTATTCTGGCCAATCCCGATATAATAATAATAATAACAATAACCACAATCATAACAATGGGTCTGGACGACACAGAAACCAAGGTTCTGGTCAATCCAGAAATAATAATAATAACAATAACAACAATAATCCCTATAATGAAAACAGGAATTCTGGTTCTGGTCAATCCCGGAACAACAATAATAACAACAATTCAGGAAATTGGAGAAACTCTGATTCCGAACAGATGGATACATTATCGGCTTCCTACCAAAGAGAATCTCATACGTTAAATAACATCCAGGATTTTCAGGAAGAAAGCCTTCAGGCAGACTTCCCTATATAGTTATTAGTACAAAAAACAATAAATTTAAACTTAGAATACTTATTGACACAGGGTCAGAAACTAGTATTCTAAATCCAGGGTTATGCCACCCGAAATGGCAAATTAAACTAACAAACCCCATACAAATAAACACAGCAGGAAGTCCTATTTTTGCATTCAGTAAAGTGAAAATTCCTCTGTTCAAAGAATTCGGGATGGGTGATAAAACCGCAGAATTCTTGGAACATAAATTTCATGATACCTATGATGGACTAATAGGCAACAACATACTGCTACCAACAAAATCCTTAATAGATTTAGATAAAAAAATCTTATCTATAAATAACAAGGAAATTCCAATCTACTTCAATGAATATGAAGAAGAAAAAATGGAAATCCCACTTGTTAAATTAGAAGAGTATGAAAACCAAATTCCAAAATTGGAAATATATCATACGGAAACGAGTACAGCCCCGATTTCTGATCAAATCAGAATCAAACATTTAAATATCGAAGAAGTAAATTCAATTCTGATATTTTTTACCAAAAAGGAAGCGATTTAACCTTCACAAATGCGATTAAGCATACAATTAGAACGGTTAACGACATTCCTATCTATACAAAAAATTATAGATACCCCCAAATACATAAAACTGAAGTATCCAAACAGATACAAGAAATGCTCGACCAAGGTATTATACGCTCTAGCAATTCTCCATACAATTCTCCAATATGGATTGTTCCCAAGAAGTTAGACGCTTCCGGTGAACAGAAATGGAGGATAGTTATTGATTATTGGAGACTAAATGAGGTCTCAATAGATGACAAGTTTCCTATTCCGAATATGGATGACATATTCGACAAACTAGGAAAATCTATGTATTTTACGACACTCGATCTAGCCAAAGGCTTCCATCAGATCGAGATAGCAGATGAAGATGTTAGAAAAACTGCTTTTTCAACCGATATGGGTCATTTTGAATTCGTTCGTATGCCATTCGGATTGAAAAATGCGCCTGCTACCTTCCAAAGACTGATGAACTCTGTTCTATCAGACTTTATTGGAAGGATTTGTCTAGTATACTTAGATGACATCATCATCTTCTCAACATCATTAGAAGAGCATATACTTTCGTTAAAGAAAATATTCCAAAGATTAAGAGAGGTTAATCTTAAAGTTCAACTTGATAAAACAGAATTTCTAAAGAAAGAGACCGAATTTTTGGGTCACATCGTTACGACCGAGGGTATAAAACCAAACCCGAACAAAATCTCTGCTATTCAAGAGTACAAAATACCAACGACAACAAAACAAATCAAGGCATTCTTGGGAATCACCGGATACTACCGGAAGTTCATAAAAGACTACGGCAAAGTAGCAAAACCTATGACTGCATTCCTAAAAAAGGGTGCAAAAATTAAAGTGAACGACCCAGAATACGTTGAAAGTTTTGAAAACCTTAAAATTTTAATTACTTCCCACCCAATCCTTAAATATCCAGATTTTGAAAAGAAATTCACTGTGACAACAGATGCATCAAACTATGCCATCGGTGGTGTATTAAGTCAAGAAAGTCACCCCATCTGTTTTTACAGTCGAACGTTGAACCAAAGTGAGACGAAATATTCTACAATTGAAAAAGAGCTTCTTGCTATTGTTGATTCAACAAAATATTTCAGACCCTACTTATATGGTAGGAAATTCACAATTAGAACCGACCATCGACCCCTTGTTTGGCTGAGTTCATTAAAAGAACCAAATGCCAAACTTCAAAGATGGAAGATAAAACTAGAAGAATATAACTTCGAAATCGAATATATAAAAGGAAAAGATAATCAAGTCGCTGACGGACTTTCAAGAATGGAAGTTTACCTTACCGAAAACGAAATAAACCTTGATGTTAATAGAACTGAAGCGAATTCAGATGAAGAATCTATGATAGCCACTATTCACAGTGCAAATGAGGATAGTAGCGACCATATTCCAATAATCGAATCCCCAGTTAATATTTACAAAACCCAAATAATAATTAATGAAACTAGTAATATTAGTAACCACAAAATATATCATGCTTTCAATAAAAAAAGAATAGTTATTGAAATAAAAAATTTTAATGAGAATTTCCTCCTTGATATTATGAAAAAATTTATTCCACCAAAAGGAATAGTGGGTATTTTTTCGAAACACGACAGTCTGTATGCTAAATTTCAAGACATTTATATAAAATATTTTAGTAAAAACAAACTTTTAAAATTCATCAAATGTACAAAATTTTTAGGAGATCTAGAAGACAAAGAAAAAGAATTATTAGTCATTTCAGAAACTCATAAGTCCCTAAATCACAGAGGTATAAACGAAACATACCTAGAAATCAAAGACACTTATTACTGTCCAAACCTTAAAGAAAAAATACAAAGATATATCAATAATTGTGAAATATGCAACAAATCAAAATATGAAAGAAGTCCATATAAAATTCCACTTAAAATCACAGAAACACCGAATAAACCCAATCAAATTTTACATATAGATATATGGTACGCAAATATCAATCTAATGTATGTTACAATGATTGATAAATTTACAAAACATGTTACAGTACAAGAAATAAAACACAGAACATGGACTTCACTTTTAAATACAATAGAATATAGATTTGCGAACCATGGTGTTCCGGAAAAAATAGTTACAGATAATGAGACAGGCTTTTCGTCGCTTACAATAAAAGAATTTTTAAAAGAAAACAATGTTGAACTCCATTTAACTACTCCTTATCACAAGACAGGCAATTCGGATATCGAAAGATTCCACCAAACTCTTAACGAGCATATACGGACATTTAATGCCGATGACAACAATAAGGATACCCTACGAAACAAAGTAATGAAAGCTGTAACAATATACAACAAGACAATACATTCAACTACAAAACAGAGACCCATTGACTTTGTAAATGGAACTATAACGAACCAAGACTACCCAAAAATTATCGAACTAGTTAATGCAAATAAAGAACGTTACATAAGTAAAGTTAACAAAGACAGTACTGACGTTGATCTTAAAGAAACAAACCATTCTTATCTTAAATGTAGAACTCATAATAAACTTAAACCAACTCATATTAAATCTAATCCCACAGTTTTAGACAAAGATCATGTTACAGACGCAAGAGGAAATAAACATTACAAAACTCAAGTCAAGCGAAATTATAAATTTGAACAAACCTCCTAATTTATATTTTTCAGGCAACGCTTATTATTCTCCTGATAATCCAAATGATGACATTAGCAACAGGACAAAGATTGACTTTACAAAACGTTAACAACGGAAACGGATTCATTATAATTAGAGAACAAAATTTAAATATTATTACAAATCACACAAAATTATTACACAACGTTAATATAACAACATGGACAGAAAATCTTGATATTTTAGAATATAACATAAATGAATTAAATGATAATGAGGAATTTCCAGTTATAAAACATAATTTTAATAGCTTAGTTTCAGAAATAGAGAATACCATAGGACATCGTAATCATAAATCAAGAAGAGGGTTAGTTGACATATTAGGAAAAGGATTGAAGTATTTAGCCGGTACAATGGACCACGATGACGAACTAGAAATCAAACAGAGTCTAGAAATTAACACAAAGAACAACAAAAATTTGATAGACGGACTAAACGACCAAATAAGGGTTAATGACAACTTTAACGAAATAACAAACAATATTACTAAACAAATAAATAAACAACAACATGACATTAAGAAACAATTTGATAACTTAGGGAATGTAATAAAAGAAGAACATATTAGAATACAAAGAATACAACATGCATTTCAGATTAATTACGATATAGAGCTACTAAGAAATCAAGTAAGGAAAGTAAAAGAAAATTTAATGCTTAGCCAGCTAGGAATTCTCAGTACAGATTTACTATCACCAAAGGAAATTGCAAAATTCAATATAACACTTGTTAAAATACCAAATATTAAAAGTTCCGTTATAATTCACGAAGATCAAATTATATTTATATTACTTATACCAAATTATTCAAAAGAAAATTTTTATAAAATAATTGTTGAGCCTATTCCAAACAAAAATAATTTAGAAATTGTAACATCAAATAATAATTTCATTACAAATGGAAATTTAATGTATTATAATATAGATAATGGATCAAAAATGAAGGATCTAAAAATTGTTAACGACACATGTGTGTCAAATATTTTAAAAGAAAACGCTGAATGCGAATTTATAGAAAACAAAAAAGTAGAAATTAAACAAATAACTAATAATATTGTTATTACAAAAAATTTAAAAATTACTGAAATTTTTCATAATTGTCACAATTATAGCGTAAATTTAATCGGGAACAATATAATTAGATTTGAAAATTGTAAAATAAAAATTAATAATGTAGAATATAAAAATTTTATATATTATGATAATTTTATAATCCCGAATTTTAAAAACATAACAATAAAGAATATTGTAATGAATTATTCAACAGAAGAACTTCAAGTAAAACATTTAGAAAATCGAAAACTCATAGAAGAAATTAAAAATTCAAATATCGCGAATATTTCCATAAACATTGGGACAATGTTAATTACTTTCATTTTAATAGTACTTATTTTTAAAATTATTTTCAAAAAGAAAAATAAAATAATTCAAATTTCTATGAACAAAAATGATTCTTCGGAGCAGAATCTTAAGGGGGGAGGAGTTACATCTGAGACTCCACCTACACCCATAATCCCCTTTCCCCATATACTTCCCTTCGCCTAACGGCTTTGCTAAATAACGGGTTCCCACCATTTTTGCTTACACAGCAAAACCTGTCACCTATGGACACACCCCCCTTTTCCCCTCTCACCAACAAGCGCATAAACTAAATAGTCATATTTCAGTTATTCAAATGAAATATGACTATTTCAATAACAAAGTGCATTCTTTTCCCACGGGAGCACTTCGCGACCGTGGCTACCTGTTGAATAATTCAACTAAAACATTTCAGTTGTTAATTCACCTTTCTTTAGAGAAGTGCAGCCATGCTTAGGACAGCGGCTTCTCTTTAGAAAAATAATAGTAAATATTCTTTAATAAAAATAATGGAAATGAAATAAAATAAATAAAATAAATAAATAAAAAAAAAAAAGAAAAAACAAATAAATGTTTTTTTTTACACGCTCGGTAACTCACGACGTAAATGGTCTTTGCATTGCCGTTCAAAACTCAACTTTTTTTTTTCCAATCGATTTTCGAAAAAAAAGCATGGACTACCCCCTTATCACTAAAAATTCATTTTTTTACTAAAGTCGCTGGAACCCATTGAAACGTACATATATAGAAAGGTTTTGTCAAATGGAACCAGCACATCCAAAGCAAACCCTTTTATAAGGTCTAGTTTTCGAGATATTTGCATTCAAAGTTATTTTTTTGAGTTATGAAGGCTTGTATGACTTTGGATGCCTACAGTTCCGCAAATAAGGCTATGACGTCATTTTCGCTTGCAAAACGCTTAACTAGTTTTTCAGTAGCTATCCATAGCTGAAAACTAGAACATTCTAAGAGGTCTGGTTGCGGAGATATCTTAATTCAAAGTAAATCCATTAAAATCGATTTTTTTGAGTTTTGAAAGTTTGCATGACTTTGGATGTCTACAGTTCCACAAATAAGGCTCGGAAGGCCTTGCGGTTTATTAACTGCTTAATAAGTTTTTGGAGACCTATCCATTGCTGAAAACTAGAGCATTTTGTGGGCTCTGGTTGCAGAGAAATTTTGATTCAAAGTTAATCTTTCTTGTTTCAACCCAAAAACTAAAAATCTTAATACGGCCATAACTTCCAAAATAAGGCTCGTAAGAGGTTGCGGTTAACGTTGTTGAACAGATAACGGTCAGGTCTTTGCATTGGCGTTCAAAACTCAACTTTTTTTTCCAATAGATTTTCGAAAAAAAGCATGGACTACCCCCTTATCACTAAAAATTCATTTTTTTACGAAAGTCTCTCGAACCCATTGAAACGTACATATATAGAAATGTTTTGTCAAATGCAACCAGCACATCCAAAGCAAACCCTTTTATAATGTCTAGTTTTCGAGATATTTGCATTCAAAGTTATTTTTTTGAGTTATGAAGGCTTGTATGACTTTGGATGCCTACAGTTCCGCAAATAAGGCTATGACGTCATTTTCGCTTGCAAAACGCTTAATTAGTTTTTCAAGAGCTATCCATATCTGAAAACTAGAACATTCTAGGAGGTCTGGTTGCGGAGATATCTTAATTCAAAGTAAATCCATTAAAATCGATTTTTTTGAGTTTTGAAAGTTTGCATGACTTTGGATGTCTACAGTTCCACAAATAAGGCTCGGAAGGCCTTGCGGTTTATTAACCGCTTAATCAGTTTTTGGAGAGCTATCCATTGCTGAAAACTATAGCATTTTGTGGGCTCTGGTTGCAGAGAAATTTTGATTCAAAGTTAATCTTTCTTGTTTCAACCCAAAAACTAAAAATCTTAATACGGCCATAACTTCCAAAATAAGGCTCGTAAGAGGTTGCGGTTAACGTTGTTGAACAGATAACGGTCAGGTCTTTGCATTGGCGTTCAAAACTCAACTTTTTTTTCCAATAGATTTTCGAAAAAAAGCATGGACTACCCCCTTATCACTAAAAATTCATTTTTTTACGAAAGTCTCTCGAACCCATTGAAACGTACATATATAGAAATGTTTTGTCAAATGCAACCAGCACATCCAAAGCAAACCCTTTTATAATGTCTAGTTTTCGAGATATTTGCATTCAAAGTTATTTTTTTGAGTTATGAAGGCTTGTATGACTTTGGATGCCTACAGTTCCGCAAATAAGGCTATGACGTCATTTTCGCTTGCAAAACGCTTAATTAGTTTTTCAAGAGCTATCCATATCTGAAAACTAGAACATTCTAGGAGGTCTGGTTGCGGAGATATCTTAATTCAAAGTAAATCCATTAAAATCGATTTTTTTGAGTTTTGAAAGTTTGCATGACTTTGGATGTCTACAGTTCCACAGTTGCGGTTTATTAACCGCTTAATCAGTTTTTGGAGAGCTATCCATTACTGAAAACTAGAGCATTTTGTGGGCTCTGGTTGCAGAGAAATTTTGATTCAAAGTTAATCTTTCTTGTTTCAACCCAAAAACTAAAAATCTTAATATGGCCATAACTTCCAAAATAAGGCTCGTAAGAGGTTGCGGTTAACGTTGTTGAACAGATAACGGTCAGGTCTTTGCATTGCCGTTCAAAACTCAACTTTTTTTTTCCAATCGATTTTCGAAAAAAAGCATGGACTACCCCCTTATCACTAAAAATTGATTTTTTTACGAAAGTCTCTGGAACCCATTAAAACGTAAATATATAGAAAGGTTTTGTCAAATGCAACCAGCACATCCAAAGCAAACCCTTTTATAAGGTCTAGTTTTCGAGATATTTGCATTCAAAGTTATTTTTTTGAGTTATGAAGGCTTGTATGACTTTGGATGTCTACAGTTCCGCAAATAAGGCTATGACGTCATTTTCGCTTGCAAAACGCTTAACTAGTTTTTCAGTAGCTATCCATAGCTGAAAACTAGAACATTCTAGGAGGTCTGGTTGAGGAGATATCTTAATTCAAAGTAAATCCATTAAAATCGATTTTTTTGAGTTTTGAAAGTTTGCATGAATTTGGATGGCTACAGTTCCACAAATAAGGCTCGGAAAGCCTTGCGGTTTATTAACCGCTTAATCAGTTTTTGGAGAGCTATCCATTGCTGGAAACTAGAGCATTTTGTGGGCTCTGGTTGCAGAGGAATTTTGATTCAAAGTTAATCTTTCTTGTTTCAACCCAAAAACTAAAAATCTTAATATGGCCATAACTTCCAAAATAAAGCTCGTAAGAGGTTGCGGTTAACGTTGTTGAACAGATAACGGTCAGGTCTTTGCATTGCCGTTCAAAACTCAACTTTTTTTTTTCCAATCGATTTTCGAAAAAAAGCATGGACTACCCCCTTTCACTAAAAATTAATTTTTTTACGAAAGTCTCTGGAACCCATTGAAACGTACATATATAGAAATGTTTTGTCAAATGCAACCAGCACATCCAAAGCAAACCCTTTTATAATGTCTAGTTTTCGAGATATTTGCATTCAAAGTTATTTTTTTTGAGTTATGAAGGCTTGTATGACTTTGGATGCCTACAGTTCCGCAAATAAGGCTATGACGTCATTTTCGCTTGCAAAACTCTTAATTAGTTTTTCAAGAGCTATCCATAGCTGAAAACTAGAACATTCTAGGAGGTCTGGTTGCGGAGATATCTTAATTCAAAGTAAATCCATTAAAATCGATTTTTTTGAGTTTTGAAAGTTTTTATGAATTTGGATGTCTACAGTTCCACAAATAAGGCTCGGAAGGCCTCGCGGTTTATGAACCGCTTAATCAGTTTTTGGAGAGCTATCCATTGCTGAAAACTAGAGCATTTTGTGGGTTCTGGTTGCAGAGAAATTTTGATTCAAAATTAATCTTTCTTGTTTCAACCCAAAAACTAAAAATCTTAATATGGCCATAACTTCCAAAATAAGGCTCGTAAGAGGTTGCGGTTAACGTTGTTGAACAGATAACGGTCAGGTCTTTTCATTGCCGTTCAAAACTCAACTTTTTTTTTTCCAATCGATTTTCGAAAAAAAAGCATGGACTACCCCCTTATCACTAAAAATTAATTTTTTTACGAAAGTCGCTGGAACCCATTGAAACGTACATAATATAGAAAGGTTTTGTCAAATGGAACCAGCACATCCAAAGCAAACCCTTCTATAAGGTCTAGTTTTCGAGATATTTGCATTCAAAGTTATTTTTTTGAGTTATGAAGGCTTGTATGACTTTGGATGCCTACAGTTCCGCAAATAAGGCTATGACGTCATTTTCGCTTGCAAAACGCTTAATTAGTTTTTCAAGAGCTATCCATATCTGAAAACTAGAACATTCTAGAAGGTCTGGTTGCGGAGATATCTTAATTCAAAGTAAATCCATTAAAATCGATTTTTTTGAGTTTTGAAAGTTTGCATGACTTTGGATGTCTACAGTTCCACAGTTGCGGTTTATTAACCGCTTAATCAGTTTTTGGAGAGCTATCCATTACTGAAAACTAGAGCATTTTGTGGGTTCTGGTTGCAGAGAAATTTTGATTCAAAATTAATCTTTCTTGTTTCAACCCAAAAACTAAAAATCTTAATATGGCCATAACTTCCAAAATAAGGCTCGTAAGAGGTTGCGGTTAACGTTGTTGAACAGATAACGGTCAGGTCTTTTCATTGCCGTTCAAAACTCAACTTTTTTTTTTCCAATCGATTTTCGAAAAAAAAGCATGGACTACCCCCTTATCACTAAAAATTAATTTTTTTACGAAAGTCGCTGGAACCCATTGAAACGTACATAATATAGAAAGGTTTTGTCAAATGGAACCAGCACATCCAAAGCAAACCCTTCTATAAGGTCTAGTTTTCGAGATATTTGCATTCAAAGTTATTTTTTTGAGTTATGAAGGCTTGTATGACTTTGGATGCCTACAGTTCCGCAAATAAGGCTATGACGTCATTTTCGCTTGCAAAACGCTTAATTAGTTTTTCAGTAGCTATCCATAGCTGAAAACTAGAACATTCTAGGAGGTCTGGTTGAGGAGATATTTTAATTCAAAGTAAATCCATTAAAATCGATTTTTTTGAGTTTTGAAAGTTTGCATGAATTTGGATGGCTACAGTTCCACAAATAAGGCTCGGAAGGCCTTGCGGTTTATTAACCGCTTAATCAGTTTTTGGAGAGCTATCCATTGCTGGAAACTAGAGCATTTTGTGGGCTCTGGTTGCAGAGGAATTTTGATTCAAAGTTAATCTTTCTTGTTTCAACCCAAAAACTAAAAATCTTAATATGGCCATAACTTCCAAAATAAAGCTCGTAAGAGGTTGCGGTTAACGTTGTTGAACAGATAACGGTCAGGTCTTTGCATTGCCGTTCAAAACTCAACTTTTTTTTTTCCAATCGATTTTCGAAAAAAAGCATGGACTACCCCCTTTCACTAAAAATTAATTTTTTTACGAAAGTCTCTGGAACCCATTGAAACGTACATATATAGAAATGTTTTGTCAAATGCAACCAGCACATCCAAAGCAAACCCTTTTATAATGTCTAGTTTTCGAGATATTTGCATTCAAAGTTATTTTTTTTGAGTTATGAAGGCTTGTATGACTTTGGATGCCTACAGTTCCGCAAATAAGGCTATGACGTCATTTTCGCTTGCAAAACTCTTAATTAGTTTTTCAAGAGCTATCCATAGCTGAAAACTAGAACATTCTAGGAGGTCTGGTTGCGGAGATATCTTAATTCAAAGTAAATCCATTAAAATCGATTTTTTTGAGTTTTGAAAGTTTGCATGAATTTGGATGTCTACAGTTCCACAAATAAGGCTCGGAAGGCCTCGCGGTTTATTAACCGCTTAATCAGTTTTTGGAGAGCTATCCATTGCTGAAAACTAGAGCATTTTGTGGGTTCTGGTTGCAGAGAAATTTTGATTCAAAATTAATCTTTCTTGTTTCAACCCAAAAACTAAAAATCTTAATATGGCCATAACTTCCAAAATAAGGCTCGTAAGAGGTTGCGGTTAACGTTGTTGAACAGATAACGGTCAGGTCTTTTCATTGCCGTTCAAAACTCAACTTTTTTTTTTCCAATCGATTTTCGAAAAAAAAGCATGGACTACCCCCTTATCACTAAAAATTAATTTTTTTACGAAAGTCGCTGGAACCCATTGAAACGTACATAATATAGAAAGGTTTTGTCAAATGCAACCAGCACATCCAAAGCAAACCCTTCTATAAGGTCTAGTTTTCGAGATATTTGCATTCAAAGTTATTTTCTTGAGTTATGAAGGCTTGTATGACTTTGGATGCCTACAGTTCCGCAAATAAGGCTATGACGTCATTTTCGCTTGCAAAACGCTTAATTAGTTTTTCAAGAGCTATCCATATCTGAAAACTAGAACATTCTAGAAGGTCTGGTTGCGGAGATATCTTAATTCAAAGTAAATCCATTAAAATCGATTTTTTTGAGTTTTGAAAGTTTGCATGACTTTGGATGTCTACAGTTCCACAGTTGCGGTTTATTAACCGCTTAATCAGTTTTTGGAGAGCTATCCATTACTGAAAACTAGAGCATTTTGTGGGCTCTGGTTGCAGAGAAATTTTGATTCAAAGTTAATCTTTCTTGTTTCAACCCAAAAACTAAAAATCTTAATATGGCCATAACTTCCAAAATAAGGCTCGTAAGAGGTTGCGGTTAACGTTGTTGAACAGATAACGGTCAGGTCTTTGCATTGCCGTTCAAAACTCAACTTTTTTTTTTCCAATCGATTTTCGAAAAAAAGCATGGACTACCCCCTTATCACTAAAAATTGATTTTTTTACGAAAGTCTCTGGAACCCATTAAAACGTAAATATATAGAAAGGTTTTGTCAAATGCAACCAGCACATCCAAAGCAAACCCTTTTATAAGGTCTAGTTTTCGAGATATTTGCATTCAAAGTTATTTTTTTGAGTTATGAAGGCTTGTATGACTTTGGATGCCTACAGTTCCGCAAACAAGGCTATGACGTCATTTTCGCTTGCAAAACGCTTAATTAGTTTTTCAAGAGCTATCCATAGCTGAAAACTAGAACATTCTGGGAGGTCTGGTTGAGGAGATATCTTAATTCAAAGTAAATCCATTAAAATCGATTTTTTTGAGTTTTGAAAGTTGGCATGACTTTGGATGGCTACAGTTCCACAAATAAGGCTCGGAAGGCCTTGCGGTTTATTAACCGCATAATCAGTTTTTGGAGAGCTATCCATTGCTGAAAACTAGAGCATTTTGTGGGCTCTGGTTGCAGAGGAATTTTGATTCAAAGTTAATCTTTCTTGTTTCAACCCAAAAACTAAAAATCTTTTTTATTTCCAATCGATTATCACTAATCACTTATCACTAAAAATTAATTTTTTTACGAAAGTCTCTGGAACTCATTGAAACGTACATATATAGAAAGGTTTTGTCAAATGCAACCAGCACATCCAAAGCAAACCCTTTTATAAGGTCTAGTTTTCGAGATATTTGCATTCAAAGTTATTTTTTTGAGTTATAAAGGCTTGTATGACTTTGGATGCCTACAGTTCCGCAAATAAGACTATGACGTTATTTTTGCTTGCAAAACGCTTAATTAGTTTTTCAAGAGCTATCCATAGCTGAAAACTGGAACATTCAAAGTAAACTCAACTTTTTTTTTTCCAATCGATTTTCGAAAAAAAGCATGGACTACCCCTTATCACTAAAAATTCATTTTTTTACGAAAGTCTCTGGAACCCATTGAAACGTACATATATAGAAAGGTTTTGTCACCAGCACATCCAAAGCAAACCCTTTTATAAGGTCTAGTTTTCGAGATATTTGCATTCAAAGTTATTTTTTTGAGTTATGAAGGCTTGTATGACTTTGGATGCCTACAGTTCCGCAAATAAGGCTATGACGTCATTTTCGCTTGCAAAACGCTTAATTAGTTTTTTAAGAGCTATCCATAGCTGAAAACTAGAACATTCTAGGAGGTCTGGTTGCGGAGATATCTTAATTCAAAGTAAATCCATTAAAATCGATTTTTTTGAGTATTGAAAGTTTGCATGAGTTTGGATGTCTACAGTTCCACAAATAAGGCTCGGAAGGCCTTGCGGTTTATTAACCGCTTAATCAGTTTTTGGAGAGCTATCCATTGCTGAAAACTAGAGCATTTTGTGGGCTCTGGTTGCAGAGAAATTTTGATTCAAAATTAATCTTTCTTGTTTCAACCCAAAAAATAAAAATCTTAATATGGCCATAACTTCCAAAATAAGGCTCGTAAGAGGTTGCGGTTAACGTTGTTGAACAGATAACGGTCAGGTCTTTGCATTGGCGTTCAAAACTCAACTTTTTTTTCCAATCGATTTTCGAAAAAAAGCATGGACTACCCCCTTATCACTAAAAATTCATTTTTTTACGAAAGTCTCTGGAACCCATTGAAACGTACATATATAGAAAGGTTATGTCAAATGCAACCAGCACATCCAAAGCAAACCCTTTTATAAGGTCTAGTTTTCGAGATATTTGCATTCAAAGTTATTTTTTTGAGTTATGAAGGCTTGTATGACTTTGGATGCCTACAGTTCCGCAAATAAGGATATGACGTCATTTTCGCTTACAAAACTCTTAATTAGTTTTTCAAGAGCTATCCATAGCTGAAAACTGGAACATTCTAGGAGGTCTGGTTGCGGAGATATCTTAATTCAAAATAAATCCATTAAAATCGATTTTTTTGAGTTTTGAAAGTTTGCATGAGTTTGGATGTCTACAGTTCCACTAATAAGGCTCGGAAGGCCTTGCGGTTTATTAACCGCTTAATTAGTTTTTGGAGAGCTATCCATTGCTGAAAACTTGAGCATTTTGTAGGCTCTGGTTGCAGAGAAATTTTGATTCAAAATTAATCTTTCTTGTTTCAACCCAAAAAATAAAAATCTTAATATGGCCATAACTTCCAAAATAAGGCTCGTAAGAGGTTGCGGTTAACGTTGTTGAACAGATAACGGTAAGGTCTTTGCATTGCCGTTCAAAACTCAACTTTTTTTTTTCCAATCGATTTTCGAAAAAAAGCATGGACTACCCCCTTATCACTAAAAATTGATTTTTTTACGAAAGTCTCTGGAACCCATTAAAACGTAAATATATAGAAAGGTTTTGTCAAATGGAACCAGCACATCCAAAGCAAACCCTTTTATAAGGTCTAGTTTTCGAGATATTTGCATTCAAAGTTATTTTTTTGAGTTATGAAGGCTTGAATGACTTTGGATGCCTAAAGTTCCGCAAATAAGGCTATGACGTCATTTTCGCTTGCAAAACTCTTTATTAGTTTTTTAAGAGCTATCCATAGCTGAAAACTAGAACATTGTAGGAGGTCTGGTTGCGGAGATATCTTAATTCAAAGTAAATCCATTAAAATCGATTTTTTTGAGTTTTGAAAGTTTGCATGAGTTTGGATGTCTACAGTTCCACAAATAAGGCTCGGAAGGCCTTGCGGTTTATTAACCGCTTAATCAGTTTTTGGAGAGCTATCCACTGCTGAAAACTAGAGCATTTTGTGGGCTCTGGTTGCAGAGAAATTTTGATTCAAAGTTAATCTTTCTTGTTTCAACCCAAAAACTAAAAATCTTAATATGGCCATAACTTCCAAAATAAGGCTCGTAAGAGGTTGCGGTTTACGTTGTTGAACAGATAACGGTCAGGTCTTTGCATTGCCGTTCAAAACTCAACTTTTTTTTTTCCAATCGATTTTCGAAAAAAAGCATGGACTACCCCCTTATCACTAAAAATTAATTTATTTTACGAAAGTCTCTGGAACCCATTGAAACGTACATATATAGAAAGGTTTTGTCAAATGCAACCAGCACATCCAAAGCAAACCCTTTTATAAGGTCTAGTTTTCGAGATATTTGCATTCAAAGTTATTTTTTTGAGTTATGAAGGCTTGAATGACTTTGGATGCCTAAAGTTCCGCAAATAAGGCTATGACGTCATTTTCGCTTGCAAAACGCTTAATTAGTTTTTCAAGAGCTATCCATAGCTGAAAACTAGAACATTCTAGGAGGTCTGGTTGCGGAGATATCTTAATTCAAAGTAAATCCATTAAAATCGATTTTTTTGAGTTTTGAAAGTTTGCATGATTTTGGATGTCTACAGTTCCACAAATAAGGCTCGGAAGGCCTTGCGGTTTATTAACCGCTTAATCAGTTTTTGGAGAGCTATTCATTGCTGAAAACTAGAGCATTTTGTGGGGTCTGGTTGCAGAGAAATTTTGATTCAAAGTTAATCTTTCTTGTTTCAACCCAAAAACTAAAAATCTTTTTTTTTTCCAATCGATTATCACTAATCACTTATCACTAAAAATTCATTTTTTTACGTTAGTCTCTGGAACCCATTGAAACGTACATATATAGAAAGGTTTTGTCATATGCAACCAGCACATCCAAAGCAAACCCTTTTATATGGTCTAGTTTTCGAGATATTTGCATTCAAAGTTATTTTTTTGAGTTATGAAGGCTTGAATGACTTTGGATGCCTAAAGTTCCGCAAATAAGGCTATGACGTCATTTTTGCTTGCAAAACTCTTAATTAGTTTTTTAAAAGCTATCCATAGCTGAAAACTAGAACATTGTAGGAGGTCTGGTTGCGGAGATATCTTAATTCAAAGTAAATCCATTAAAATCGATTTTTTTGAGTTTTGAAAGTTTGCATGAGTTTGGATGGTTTATTAACCGCTTAATCAGTTTTTGGAGAGCTATTCATTGCTGAAAACTAGAGCATTTTGTGGTTGCGGTTTACGTTGTTGAACAGATAACGGTCAGGTCTTTGCATTGCCGTTCAAAACTCAACTTTTTTTTTTCCAATCGATTTTCGAAAAAAAGCATGGACTACCCCCTTATCACTAAAAATTAATTTATTTTACGAAAGTCTCTGGAACCCATTGAAACGTACATATATAGAAAGGTTTTGTCAAATGCAACCAGCACATCCAAAGCAAACCCTTTTATAAGGTCTAGTTTTCGAGATATTTGCATTCAAAGTTATTTTTTTGAGTTATGAAGGCTTGAATGACTTTGGATGCCTAAAGTTCCGCAAATAAGGCTATGACGTCATTTTCGCTTGCAAAACGCTTAATTAGTTTTTCAAGAGCTATCCATAGCTGAAAACTAGAACATTCTAGGAGGTCTGGTTGCGGAGATATCTTAATTCAAAATAAATCCATTAAAATCGATTTTTTTGAGTTTTGAAAGTTTGCATGATTTTGGATGTCTACAGTTCCACAAATAAGGCTCGGAAGGCCTTGCGGTTTATTAACCGCTTAATCAGTTTTTGGAGAGCTATTCATTGCTGAAAACTAGAGCATTTTGTGGTTGCGGTTTACGTTGTTGAACAGATAACGGTCAGGTCTTTGCATTGCCGTTCAAAACTCAACTTTTTTTTTTCCAATCGATTTTCGAAAAAAAGCATGGACTACCCCCTTATCACTAAAAATTAATTTATTTTACGAAAGTCTCTGGAACCCATTGAAACGTACATATATAGAAAGGTTTTGTCAAATGCAACCAGCACATCCAAAGCAAACCCTTTTATAAGGTCTAGTTTTCGAGATATTTGCATTCAAAGTTATTTTTTTGAGTTATGAAGGCTTGAATGACTTTGGATGTCTAAAGTTCCGCAAATAAGGCTATGACGTCATTTTCGCTTGCAAAACGCTTAATTAGTTTTTCAAGAGCTATCCATAGCTGAAAACTAGAACATTCTAGGAGGTCTGGTTGCGGAGATATCTTAATTCAAAGTAAATCCATTAAAATCGATTTTTTTGAGTTTTGAAAGTTTGCATGATTTTGGATGTCTACAGTTCCACAAATAAGGCTCGGAAGGCCTTGCGGTTTATTAACCGCTTAATCAGTTTTTGGAGAGCTATTCATTGCTGAAAACTAGAGCATTTTGTGGGGTCTGGTTGCAGAGAAATTTTGATTCAAAGTTAATCTTTCTTGTTTCAACCCAAAAACTAAAAATCTTTTTTTTTCCAATCGATTATCACTAATCACTTATCACTAAAAATTCATTTTTTTACGTTAGTCTCTGGAACCCATTGAAACGTACATATATAGAAAGGTTTTGTCATATGCAACCAGCACATCCAAAGCAAACCCTTTTATATGGTCTAGTTTTCGAGATATTTGCATTCAAAGTTATTTTTTTGAGTTATGAAGGCTTGTATGAATTTGGATGCCTACAGTTCCGCAAATAAAGCTATGAGGTCATTTTCACTTGCAAAACGCTTGATCAGTTTTTCAAGAGCTATCCATAGCTGAAAACTAGAACATTCTAGGAGTACTGGTTGCGGAGATATCTTAATTCAAAGTAAATCCATTAAAATCGATTTTTTTGAGTTTTGAAAGTTTGCATGACTTTGGATGTCTACAGTTCCACAAAATAAGGCTCGGAAGGCCTTGCGGTTTATTAACCGCTTAATCAGTTTTTAGAGAGCTATCCATTGCTGAAAACTAGAGCATTTTGTGGGCTCTGGTTGCAGAGAAATTTTGATTCAAAGTTAATCTTTCTTGTTTCAACCCAAAAACTAAAAATCTTAATATGGCCATAACTTCCAAAATAAAGCTCGTAAGAGGTTGCGGTTAACGTTGTTGAACAGATAACGGTCAGGTCTTTGCATTGCCGTTCAAAACTCAACTTTTTTTTTTCCAATCGATTTTCGAAAAAAAGCATGGACTACCCCCTTATCACTAAAAATTCATTTTTGTACGAAAGTCTCTGGAACCCATTGAAACGTACATATATAGAAAGGTTTTGTCAAATGCAACCAGCACATCCAAAGCAAACCCTTTTATAAGGTCTAGTTTTCGAGATATTTGCATTCAAAGTTATTTTTTTGAGTTATGAAGGCTTGAATGACTTTGGATGCCTAAAGTTCCGCAAATAAGGCTATGACGTCATTTTCGCTTGCAAAACTCTTTATTAGTTTTTTAAGAGCTATCCATAGCTGAAAACTAGAACATTGTAGGAGGTCTGGTTGCGGAGATATCTTAATTCAAAGTAAATCCATTAAAATCGATTTTTTTGAGTTTTGAAAGTTTGCATGAGTTTGGATGTCTACAGTTCCACAAATAAGGCTCGGAAGGCCTTGCGGTTTATTAACCGCTTAATCAGTTTTTGGAGAGCTATCCATTGCTGAAAACTATAGCATTTTGTGGGCTCTGGTTGCAGTGAAATTTTGATTCAAAGTTAATCTTTCTTGTTTCAACCCAAAAACTAAAAATCTTAATATGGCCATAACTTCCAAAATAAGGCTCGTAAGAGGTTGCGGTTTACGTTGTTGAACAGATAACGGTCAGGTCTTTGCATTGCCGTTCAAAACTCAACTTTTTTTTTCCAATCGATTTTCGAAAAAAAGCATGGACTACCCCCTTATCACTAAAAATTCATTTTTTTACGAAAGTCTCTGGAACCCATTGAAACGTACATATATAGAAAGGTTTTGTCAAATGCAACCAGCACATCCAAAGCAAACCCTTTTATAAGGTCTAGTTTTCGAGATATTTGCATTCAAAGTTATTTTTTTGAGTTATGAAGGCTTGAATGACTTTGGATGCCTAAAGTTCCGCAAATAAGGCTATGACGTCATTTTCGCTTGCAAAACGCTTAATTAGTTTTTCAAGAGCTATCCATAGCTGAAAACTAGAACATTCTAGGAGGTCTGGTTGCGGAGATATCTTAATTCAAAGTAAATCCATTAAAATCGATTTTTTTGAGTTTTGAAAGTTTGCATGATTTTGGATGTCTACAGTTCCACAAATAAGGCTCGGAAGGCCTTGCGGTTTATTAACCGCTTAATCAGTTTTTGGAGAGCTATTCATTGCTGAAAACTAGAGCATTTTGTGGTTGCGGTTTACGTTGTTGAACAGATAACGGTCAGGTCTTTGCATTGCCGTTCAAAACTCAACTTTTTTTTTTCCAATCGATTTTCGAAAAAAAGCATGGACTACCCCCTTATCACTAAAAATTAATTTATTTTACGAAAGTCTCTGGAACCCATTGAAACGTACATATATAGAAAGGTTTTGTCAAATGCAACCAGCACATCCAAAGCAAACCCTTTTATAAGGTCTAGTTTTCGAGATATTTGCATTCAAAGTTATTTTTTTGAGTTATGAAGGCTTGAATGACTTTGGATGCCTAAAGTTCCGCAAATAAGGCTATGACGTCATTTTCGCTTGCAAAACGCTTAATTAGTTTTTCAAGAGCTATCCATAGCTGAAAACTAGAACATTCTAGGAGGTCTGGTTGCGGAGATATCTTAATTCAAAATAAATCCATTAAAATCGATTTTTTTGAGTTTTGAAAGTTTGCATGATTTTGGATGTCTACAGTTCCACAAATAAGGCTCGGAAGGCCTTGCGGTTTATTAACCGCTTAATCAGTTTTTGGAGAGCTATTCATTGCTGAAAACTAGAGCATTTTGTGGTTGCGGTTTACGTTGTTGAACAGATAACGGTCAGGTCTTTGCATTGCCGTTCAAAACTCAACTTTTTTTTTTCCAATCGATTTTCGAAAAAAAGCATGGACTACCCCCTTATCACTAAAAATTAATTTATTTTACGAAAGTCTCTGGAACCCATTGAAACGTACATATATAGAAAGGTTTTGTCAAATGCAACCAGCACATCCAAAGCAAACCCTTTTATAAGGTCTAGTTTTCGAGATATTTGCATTCAAAGTTATTTTTTTGAGTTATGAAGGCTGGAATGACTTTGGATGTCTAAAGTTCCGCAAATAAGGCTATGACGTCATTTTCGCTTGCAAAACGCTTAATTAGTTTTTCAAGAGCTATCCATAGCTGAAAACTAGAACATTCTAGGAGGTCTGGTTGCGGAGATATCTTAATTCAAAGTAAATCCATTAAAATCGATTTTTTTGAGTTTTGAAAGTTTGCATGATTTTGGATGTCTACAGTTCCACAAATAAGGCTCGGAAGGCCTTGCGGTTTATTAACCGCTTAATCAGTTTTTGGAGAGCTATTCATTGCTGAAAACTAGAGCATTTTGTGGGGTCTGGTTGCAGAGAAATTTTGATTCAAAGTTAATCTTTCTTGTTTCAACCCAAAAACTAAAAATCTTTTTTTTTCCAATCGATTATCACTAATCACTTATCACTAAAAATTCATTTTTTTACGTTAGTCTCTGGAACCCATTGAAACGTACATATATAGAAAGGTTTTGTCATATGCAACCAGCACATCCAAAGCAAACCCTTTTATATGGTCTAGTTTTCGAGATATTTGCATTCAAAGTTATTTTTTTGAGTTATGAAGGCTTGTATGAATTTGGATGCCTACAGTTCCGCAAATAAAGCTATGAGGTCATTTTCACTTGCAAAACGCTTGATCAGTTTTTCAAGAGCTATCCATAGCTGAAAACTAGAACATTCTAGGAGTACTGGTTGCGGAGATATCTTAATTCAAAGTAAATCCATTAAAATCGATTTTTTTGAGTTTTGAAAGTTTGCATGACTTTGGATGTCTACAGTTCCACAAAATAAGGCTCGGAAGGCCTTGCGGTTTATTAACCGCTTAATCAGTTTTTAGAGAGCTATCCATTGCTGAAAACTAGAGCATTTTGTGGGCTCTGGTTGCAGAGAAATTTTGATTCAAAGTTAATCTTTCTTGTTTCAACCCAAAAACTAAAAATCTTAATATGGCCATAACTTCCAAAATAAAGCTCGTAAGAGGTTGCGGTTAACGTTGTTGAACAGATAACGGTCAGGTCTTTGCATTGCCGTTCAAAACTCAACTTTTTTTTTTCCAATCGATTTTCGAAAAAAAGCATGGACTACCCCCTTATCACTAAAAATTCATTTTTGTACGAAAGTCTCTGGAACCCATTGAAACGTACATATATAGAAAGGTTTTGTCAAATGCAACCAGCACATCCAAAGCAAACCCTTTTATAAGGTCTAGTTTTCGAGATATTTGCATTCAAAGTTATTTTTTTGAGTTATGAAGGCTTGAATGACTTTGGATGCCTAAAGTTCCGCAAATAAGGCTATGACGTCATTTTCGCTTGCAAAACTCTTAATTAGTTTTTTAAGAGCTATCCATAGCTGAAAACTAGAACATTGTAGGAGGTCTGGTTGCGGAGATATCTTAATTCAAAGTAAATCCATTAAAATCGATTTTTTTGAGTTTTGAAAGTTTGCATGAGTTTGGATGTCTACAGTTCCACAAATAAGGCTCGGAAGGCCTTGCGGTTTATTAACCGCTTAATCAGTTTTTGGAGAGCTATCCATTGCTGAAAACTATAGCATTTTGTGGGCTCTGGTTGCAGTGAAATTTTGATTCAAAGTTAATCTTTCTTGTTTCAACCCAAAAACTAAAAATCTTAATATGGCCATAACTTCCAAAATAAGGCTCGTAAGAGGTTGCGGTTTACGTTGTTGAACAGATAACGGTCAGGTCTTTGCATTGCCGTTCAAAACTCAACTTTTTTTTTCCAATCGATTTTCGAAAAAAAGCATGGACTACCCCCTTATCACTAAAAATTCATTTTTTTACGAAAGTCTCTGGAACCCATTGAAACGTACATATATAGAAAGGTTTTGTCAAATGCAACCAGCACATCCAAAGCAAACCCTTTTATAAGGTCTAGTTTTCGAGATATTTGCATTCAAAGTTATTTTTTTGAGTTATGAAGGCTTGAATGACTTTGGATGCCTAAAGTTCCGCAAATAAGGCTATGACGTCATTTTCGCTTGCAAAACGCTTAATTAGTTTTTCAAGAGCTATCCATAGCTGAAAACTAGAACATTCTAGGAGGTCTGGTTGCGGAGATATCTTAATTCAAAGTAAATCCATTAAAATCGATTTTTTTGAGTTTTGAAAGTTTGCATGATTTTGGATGTCTACAGTTCCACAAATAAGGCTCGGAAGGCCTTGCGGTTTATTAACCGCTTAATCAGTTTTTGGAGAGCTATTCATTGCTGAAAACTAGAGCATTTTGTGGTTGCGGTTTACGTTGTTGAACAGATAACGGTCAGGTCTTTGCATTGCCGTTCAAAACTCAACTTTTTTTTTTCCAATCGATTTTCGAAAAAAAGCATGGACTACCCCCTTATCACTAAAAATTAATTTATTTTACGAAAGTCTCTGGAACCCATTGAAACGTACATATATAGAAAGGTTTTGTCAAATGCAACCAGCACATCCAAAGCAAACCCTTTTATAAGGTCTAGTTTTCGAGATATTTGCATTCAAAGTTATTTTTTTGAGTTATGAAGGCTTGAATGACTTTGGATGCCTAAAGTTCCGCAAATAAGGCTATGACGTCATTTTCGCTTGCAAAACGCTTAATTAGTTTTTCAAGAGCTATCCATAGCTGAAAACTAGAACATTCTAGGAGGTCTGGTTGCGGAGATATCTTAATTCAAAGTAAATCCATTAAAATCGATTTTTTTGAGTTTTGAAAGTTTGCATGATTTTGGATGTCTACAGTTCCACAAATAAGGCTCGGAAGGCCTTGCGGTTTATTACCCGCTAAATCAGTTTTTGGAGAGCTATTCATTGCTGAAAACTAGAGCATTTTGTGGTTGCGGTTTACGTTGTTGAACAGATAACGGTCAGGTCTTTGCATTGCCGTTCAAAACTCAACTTTTTTTTTCCAATCGATTTTCGAAAAAAAGCATGGACTACCCCCTTATCACTAAAAATTAATTTATTTTACGAAAGTCTCTGGAACCCATTGAAACGTACATATATAGAAAGGTTTTGTCAAATGCAACCAGCACATCCAAAGCAAACCCTTTTATAAGGTCTAGTTTTCGAGATATTTGCATTCAAAGTTATTTTTTTGAGTTATGAAGGCTTGAATGACTTTGGATGCCTAAAGTTCCGCAAATAAGGCTATGACGTCATTTTCGCTTGCAAAACGCTTAATTAGTTTTTCAAGAGCTATCCATAGCTGAAAACTAGAACATTCTAGGAGGTCTGGTTGCGGAGATATCTTAATTCAAAGTAAATCCATTAAAATCGATTTTTTTGAGTTTTGAAAGTTTGCATGATTTTGGATGTCTACAGTTCCACAAATAAGGCTCGGAAGGCCTTGCGGTTTATTAACCGCTTAATCAGTTTTTGGAGAGCTATTCATTGCTGAAAACTAGAGCATTTTGTGGGGTCTGGTTGCAGAGAAATTTTGATTCAAAGTTAATCTTTCTTGTTTCAACCCAAAAACTAAAAATCTTTTTTTTTCCAATCGATTATCACTAATCACTTATCACTAAAAATTCATTTTTTTACGTTAGTCTCTGGAACCCATTGAAACGTACATATATAGAAAGGTTTTGTCATATGCAACCAGCACATCCAAAGCAAACCCTTTTATATGGTCTAGTTTTCGAGATATTTGCATTCAAAGTTATTTTTTTGAGTTATGAAGGCTTGTATGAATTTGGATGCCTACAGTTCCGCAAATAAAGCTATGAGGTCATTTTCACTTGCAAAACGCTTGATCAGTTTTTCAAGAGCTATCCATAGCTGAAAACTAGAACATTCTAGGAGTACTGGTTGCGGAGATATCTTAATTCAAAGTAAATCCATTAAAATCGATTTTTTTGAGTTTTGAAAGTTTGCATGACTTTGGATGTCTACAGTTCCACAAAATAAGGCTCGGAAGGCCTTGCGGTTTATTAACCGCTTAATCAGTTTTTAGAGAGCTATCCATTGCTGAAAACTAGAGCATTTTGTGGGCTCTGGTTGCAGAGAAATTTTGATTCAAAGTTAATCTTTCTTGTTTCAACCCAAAAACTAAAAATCTTAATATGGCCATAACTTCCAAAATAAAGCTCGTAAGAGGTTGCGGTTAACGTTGTTGAACAGATAACGGTCAGGTCTTTGCATTGCCGTTCAAAACTCAACTTTTTTTTTTCCAATCGATTTTCGAAAAAAAGCATGGACTACCCCCTTATCACTAAAAATTCATTTTTGTACGAAAGTCTCTGGAACCCATTGAAACGTACATATATAGAAAGGTTTTGTCAAATGCAACCAGCACATCCAAAGCAAACCCTTTTATAAGGTCTAGTTTTCGAGATATTTGCATTCAAAGTTATTTTTTTGAGTTATGAAGGCTTGAATGACTTTGGATGCCTAAAGTTCCGCAAATAAGGCTATGACGTCATTTTCGCTTGCAAAACTCTTAATTAGTTTTTTAAGAGCTATCCATAGCTGAAAACTAGAACATTGTAGGAGGTCTGGTTGCGGAGATATCTTAATTCAAAGTAAATCCATTAAAATCGATTTTTTTGAGTTTTGAAAGTTTGCATGAGTTTGGATGTCTACAGTTCCACAAATAAGGCTCGGAAGGCCTTGCGGTTTATTAACCGCTTAATCAGTTTTTGGAGAGCTATCCATTGCTGAAAACTATAGCATTTTGTGGGCTCTGGTTGCAGTGAAATTTTGATTCCAAAAACTAAAAATCTTAATATGGCCATAACTTCCAAAATAAGGCTCGTAAGAGGTTGCGGTTTACGTTGTTGAACAGATAACGGTCAGGTCTTTGCATTGCCGTTCAAAACTCAACTTTTTTTTTTCCAATCGATTTTCGAAAAAAAGCATGGACTACCCCCTTATCACTAAAAATTCATTTTTTTACGAAAGTCTCTGGAACCCATTGAAACGTACATATATAGAAAGGTTTTGTCAAATGCAACCAGCACATCCAAAGCAAACCCTTTTATAAGGTCTAGTTTTCGAGATATTTGCATTCAAAGTTATTTTTTTGAGTTATGAAGGCTTGAATGACTTTGGATGCCTAAAGTTCCGCAAATAAGGCTATGACGTCATTTTCGCTTGCAAAACGCTTAATTAGTTTTTCAAGAGCTATCCATAGCTGAAAACAAGAACATTCTAGGAGGTCTGGTTGCGGAGATATCTTAATTCAAAGTAAATCCATTAAAATCGATTTTTTTGAGTTTTGAAAGTTTGCATGACTTTGGATGTCTACAGTTCCACAAATAAGGCTCGGAAGGCCTTGCGGTTTATTAACCGCTTAATCAGTTTTTGGAGAGCTATTCATTGCTGAAAACTAGAGCATTTTGTGGGGTCTGGTTGCAGAGAAATTTTGATTCAAAGTTAATCTTTCTTGTTTCAACCCAAACACTAAAAATCTTTTTTTTTTCCAATCGATTATCACTAATCACTTATCACTAAAAATTCATTTTTTTACGTAAGTCTCTGGAACCCATTGAAACGTACATATATAGAAAGGTTTTGTCATATGCAACCAGCACATCCAAAGCAAACCCTTTTATATGGTCTAGTTTTCGAGATATTTGCATTCAAAGTTATTTTTTTGAGTTATGAAAGCTTGTATAAATTTGGATGCCTACAGTTCCGCAAATAAAGCTATGAGGTCATTTTCACTTGCAAAACGCTTAATTAGTTTTTCAAGAGCTATCCATAGCTGAAAACTAGAACATTCTAGGAGTACTGGTTGCGGAGATATCTTAATTCAAAGTAAATTCATTAAAATCGATTTTTTTGAGTTTTGAAAGTTTGCATGACTTTGGATGTCTACAGTTCCACAAAATAAGGCTCGGAAGGCCTTGCGGTTTATTAACCGCTTAATCAGTTTTTGGAGAGCTATCCATTGCTGAAAACTATAGCATTTTGTGGGCTCTGGTTGCAGAGAAATTTTGATTCAAAGTTAATCTTTCTTGTTTCAACCCAAAAACTAAAAATCTTAATATGGCCATAACTTCCAAAATAAGGCTCGTAAGAGGTTGCGGTTTACGTTGTTGAACAGATAACGGTCAGGTCTTTGCATTGCCGTTCAAAACTCAACTTTTTTTTTTCCAATCGATTTTCGAAAAAAAGCATGGACTACCCCCTTATCACTAAAAATTCATTTTTTTACGAAAGTCTCTGGAACCCATTGAAACGTACATATATAGAAAGGTTTTGTCAAATGCAACCAGCACATCCAAAGCAAACCCTTTTATAAGGTCTAGTTTTCGAGATATTTGCATTCAAAGTTATTTTTTGAGTTATGAAGGCTTGAATGACTTTGGATGCCTAAAGTTCCGCAAATAACCGGAAGGCCTTGCGGTTTATTAACCGCTTAATCAGTTTTTAGAGAGCTATCCATTGCTGAAAACTAGAGCATTTTGTGGGCTCTGGTTGCAGAGAAATTTTGATTCAAAGTTAATCTTTCTTGTTTCAACCCAAAAACTAAAAATCTTAATATGGCCATAACTTCCAAAATAAAGCTCGTAAGAGGTTGCGGTTAACGTTGTTGAACAGATAACGGTCAGGTCTTTGCATTGCCGTTCAAAACTCAACTTTTTTTTTTCCAATCGATTTTCGAAAAAAAGCATGGACCCCCTTATCACTAAAAATTCATTTTTTACGAAAGTCTCTGGAACCCATTGAAACGTACATATATAGAAAGGTTTTGTCAAATGCAACCAGCACATCCAAAGCAAACCCTTTTATAAGGTCTAGTTTTCGAGATATTTGCATTCAAAGTTATTTTTTGAGTTATGAAGGCTTGAATGACTTTGGATGCCTAAAGTTCCGCAAATAAGGCTATGACGTCATTTTCGCTTGCTAAACGCTTAATTAGTTTTTCAAGAGCTATCCATAGCTGAAAACTAGAACATTCTAGGAGGTCTGGTTGCGGAGATATCTTAATTCAAAGTAAATCCATTAAAATCGATTTTTTTGAGTTTTGAAAGTTTGCATGACTTTGGATGTCTACAGTTCCACAAATAAGGCTCGGAAGGCCTTGCGGTTTATTAACCGCTTAATCAGTTTTTGGAGAGCTATTCATTGCTGAAAACTAGAGCATTTTGTGGGGTCTGGTTGCAGAGAAATTTTGATTCAAAGTTAATCTTTCTTGTTTCAACCCAAACACTAAAAATCTTTTTTTTTTCCAATCGATTATCACTAATCACTTATCACTAAAAATTCATTTTTTTACGTAAGTCTCTGGAACCCATTGAAACGTACATATATAGAAAGGTTTTGTCATATGCAACCAGCACATCCAAAGCAAACCCTTTTATATGGTCTAGTTTTCGAGATATTTGCATTCAAAGTTATTTTTTTGAGTTATGAAGGCTTGTATGAATTTGGATGCCTACAGTTCCGCAAATAAAGCTATGAGGTCATTTTCACTTGCAAAACGCTTGATCAGTTTTTCAAGAGCTATCCATAGCTGAAAACTAGAACATTCTAGGAGTACTGGTTGCGGAGATATCTTAATTCAAAGTAAATTCATTAAAATCGATTTTTTTGAGTTTTGAAAGTTTGCATGACTTTGGATGTCTACAGTTCCACAAAATAAGGCTCGGAAGGCCTTGCGGTTTATTAACCGCTTAATCAGTTTTTAGAGAGCTATCCATTGCTGAAAACTAGAGCATTTTGTGGGCTCTGGTTGCAGAGAAATTTTGATTCAAAGTTAATCTTTCTTGTTTCAACCCAAAAACTAAAAATCTTAATATGGCCATAACTTCCAAAATAAAGCTCGTAAGAGGTTGCGGTTAACGTTGTTGAACAGATAACGGTCAGGTCTTTGCATTGCCGTTCAAAACTCAACTTTTTTTTTTCCAATCGATTTTCGAAAAAAAGCATGGACCCCCTTATCACTAAAAATTCATTTTTTACGAAAGTCTCTGGAACCCATTGAAACGTACATATATAGAAAGGTTTTGTCAAATGCAACCAGCACATCCAAAGCAAACCCTTTTATAAGGTCTAGTTTTCGAGATATTTGCATTCAAAGTTATTTTTTTGAGTTATGAAGGCTTGAATGACTTTGGATGCCTAAAGTTTCGCAAATAAGGCTATGACGTCATTTTCGCTTGCAAAACTCTTAATTAGTTTTTTAAGAGCTATCCATAGCTGAAAACTAGAACATTGTAGGAGGTCTGGTTGCGGAGATATCTTAATTCAAAGTAAATCCATTAAAATCGATTTTTTTGAGTTTTGAAAGTTTGCATGAGTTTGGATGTCTACAGTTCCACAAATAAGGCTCGGAAGGCCTTGCGGTTTATTAACCGCTTAACCGGAAGGCCTTGCGGTTTATTAACCGCTTAATCAGTTTTTAGAGAGCTATCCATTGCTGAAAACTAGAGCATTTTGTGGGCTCTGGTTGCAGAGAAATTTTGATTCAAAGTTAATCTTTCTTGTTTCAACCCAAAAACTAAAAATCTTAATATGGCCATAACTTCAAAAATAAAGCTCGTAAGAGGTTGCGGTTAACGTTGTTGAACAGATAACGGTCAGGTCTTTGCATTGCCGTTCAAAACTCAACTTTTTTTTTTCCAATCGATTTTCGAAAAAAAGCATGGACCCCCTTATCACTAAAAATTCATTTTTTACGAAAGTCTCTGGAACCCATTGAAACGTACATATATAGAAAGGTTTTGTCAAATGCAACCAGCACATCCAAAGCAAACCCTTTTATAAGGTCTAGTTTTCGAGATATTTGCATTCAAAGTTATTTTTTTGAGTTATGAAGGCTTGAATGACTTTGGATGCCTAAAGTTTCGCAAATAAGGCTATGACGTCATTTTCGCTTGCAAAACTCTTAATTAGTTTTTTAAGAGCTATCCATAGCTGAAAACTAGAACATTGTAGGAGGTCTGGTTGCGGAGATATCTTAATTCAAAGTAAATCCATTAAAATCGATTTTTTTGAGTTTTGAAAGTTTGCATGAGTTTGGATGTCTACAGTTCCACAAATAAGGCTCGGAAGGCCTTGCGGTTTATTAACCGCTTAATCAGTTTTTGGAGAGCTATCCATTGCTGAAAACTATAGCATTTTGTGGGCTCTGGTTGCAGAGAAATTTTGATTCAAAGTTAATCTTTCTTGTTTCAACCCAAAAACTAAAAATCTTAATATGGCCATAACTTCCAAAATAAGGCTCGTAAGAGGTTGCGGTTTACGTTGTTGAACAGATAACGGTCAGGTCTTTGCATTGCCGTTCAAAACTCAACTTTTTTTTTTCCAATCGATTTTCGAAAAAAAGCATGGACTACCCCCTTATCACTAAAAATTAATTTTTTTACGAAAGTCTCTGGAACCCATTGAAACGTACATATATAGAAAGGTTTTGTCAAATGCAACCAGCACATCCAAAGCAAACCCTTTTATAAGGTCTAGTTTTCGAGATATTTGCATTCAAAGTTATTTTTTTGAGTTATGAAGGCTTGAATGACTTTGGATGCCTAAGGTTCCGCAAATAAGGCTATGACGTCATTTTCGCTTGCAAAACTCTTAATTAGTTTTTTAAGAGCTATCCATAGCTGAAAACTAGAACATTGTAGGAGGTCTGGTTGCGGAGATATCTTAATTCAAAGTAAATCCATTAAAATCGATTTTTTTGAGTTTTGAAAGTTTGCATGAGTTTGGATGTCTACAGTTCCACAAATAAGGCTCGGAAGGCCTTGCGGTTTATTAACCGCTTAACCGGAAGGCCTTGCGGTTTATTAACCGCTTAATCAGTTTTTAGAGAGCTATCCATTGCTGAAAACTAGAGCATTTTGTGGGCTCTGGTTGCAGAGAAATTTTGATTCAAAGTTAATCTTTCTTGTTTCAACCCAAAAACTAAAAATCTTTTTTTTTTCCAATCGATTATCACTAATCACTTATCACTAAAAATTCATTTTTTTACGTAAGTCTCTGGAACCCATTGAAACGTACATATATAGAAAGGTTTTGTCATATGCAACCAGCACATCCAAAGCAAACCCTTTTATATGGTCTAGTTTTCGAGATATTTGCATTCAAAGTTATTTTTTTGAGTTATGAAGGCTTGTATGAATTTGGATGCCTACAGTTCCGCAAATAAAGCTATGAGGTCATTTTCACTTGCAAAACGCTTGATCAGTTTTTCAAGAGCTATCCATAGCTGAAAACTAGAACATTCTAGGAGTACTGGTTGCGGAGATATCTTAATTCAAAGTAAATTCATTAAAATCGATTTTTTTGAGTTTTGAAAGTTTGCATGACTTTGGATGTCTACAGTTCCACAAAATAAGGCTCGGAAGGCCTTGCGGTTTATTAGCCGCTTAATCAGTTTTTAGAGAGCTATCCATTGCTGAAAACTAGAGCATTTTGTGGGCTCTGGTTGCAGAGAAATTTTGATTCAAAGTTAATCTTTCTTGTTTCAACCCAAAAACTAAAAATCTTAATATGGCCATAACTTCCAAAATAAGGCTCGTAAGAGGTTGCGGTTTACGTTGTTGAACAGATAACGGTCAGGTCTTTGCATTGCCGTTCAAAACTCAACTTTTTTTTTTCCAATCGATTTTCGAAAAAAAGCATGGACTACCCCCTTATCACTAAAAATTAATTTTTTTACGAAAGTCTCTGGAACCCATTGAAACGTACATATATAGAAAGGTTTTGTCAAATGCAACCAGCACATCCAAAGCAAACCCTTTTATAAGGTCTAGTTTTCGAGATATTTGCATTCAAAGTTATTTTTTTGAGTTATGAAGGCTTGAATGACTTTGGATGCCTAAGGTTCCGCAAATAAGGCTATGACGTCATTTTCGCTTGCAAAACTCTTAATTAGTTTTTTAAGAGCTATCCATAGCTGAAAACTAGAACATTGTAGGAGGTCTGGTTGCGGAGATATCTTAATTCAAAGTAAATCCATTAAAATCGATTTTTTTGAGTTTTGAAAGTTTGCATGAGTTTGGATGTCTACAGTTCCACAAATAAGGCTCGGAAGGCCTTGCGGTTTATTAACCGCTTAACCGGAAGGCCTTGCGGTTTATTAACCGCTTAATCAGTTTTTAGAGAGCTATCCATTGCTGAAAACTAGAGCATTTTGTGGGCTCTGGTTGCAGAGAAATTTTGATTCAAAGTTAATCTTTCTTGTTTCAACCCAAAAACTAAAAATCTTTTTTTTTTCCAATCGATTATCACTAATCACTTATCACTAAAAATTCATTTTTTTACGTAAGTCTCTGGAACCCATTGAAACGTACATATATAGAAAGGTTTTGTCATATGCAACCAGCACATCCAAAGCAAACCCTTTTATATGGTCTAGTTTTCGAGATATTTGCATTCAAAGTTATTTTTTTGAGTTATGAAGGCTTGTATGAATTTGGATGCCTACAGTTCCGCAAATAAAGCTATGAGGTCATTTTCACTTGCAAAACGCTTAATTAGTTTTTCAAGAGCTATCCATAGCTGAAAACTAGAACATTGTAGGAGGTCTGGTTGCGGAGGTATCTTAATTCAAAGTAAATCCATTAAAATCGATTTTTTTGAGTTTTGAAAGTTTGCATGAGTTTGGATGTCTACAGTTCCACAAATAAGGCTCGGAAGGCCTTGCGGTTTATTAACCGCTTAATCAGTTTTTGGAGAGCTATCCATTGCTGAAAACTAAAGCATTTTGTGGGCTCTGGTTGCAGAGAAATTTTGATTCAAAGTTAATCTTTCTTGTTTCAACCCAAAAACTAAAAATCTTAATATGGCCATAACTTCCAAAATAAGGCTCGTAAGAGGTTGCGGTTTACGTTGTTGAACAGATAACGGTCAGGTCTTTGCATTGCCGTTCAAAACTCAACTTTTTTTTTTCCAATCGATTTTCGAAAAAAAGCATGGACTACCCCCTTATCACTAAAAATTAATTTTTTTACGAAAGTCTCTGGAACCCATTGAAACGTACATATATAGAAAGGTTTTGTCAAATGCAACCAGCACATCCAAAGCAAACCCTTTTATAAGGTCTAGTTTTCGAGATATTTGCATTCAAAGTTATTTTTTTGAGTTATGAAGGCTTGAATGACTTTGGATGCCTAAAGTTCCGCAAATAAGGCTATGACGTCATTTTCGCTTGCAAAACGCTTAATTAGTTTTTCAAGAGCTATCCATAGCTGAAAACTAGAACATTCTAGGAGGTCTGGTTGCGGAGATATCTTAATTCAAAGTAAATCCATTAAAATCGATTTTTTTGAGTTTTGAAAGTTTGCATGACTTTGGATGTCTACAGTTCCACAAATAAGGCTCGGAAGGCCTTGCGGTTTATTAACCGCTTAATCAGTTTTTGGAGAGCTATTCATTGCTGAGAACTAGAGCATTTTGTGGGGTCTGGTTGCAGAGAAATTTTGATTCAAAGTTAATCTTTCTTGTTTCAACCCAAAAACTAAAAATCTTTTTTTTTTCCAATCGATTATCACTAATCACTTATCACTAAAAATTCATTTTTTTACGTAAGTCTCTGGAACCCATTGAAACGTACATATATAGAAAGGTTTTGTCATATGCAACCAGCACATCCAAAGCAAACCCTTTTATATGGTCTAGTTTTCGAGATATTTGCATTCAAAGTTATTTTTTTGAGTTATGAAGGCTTGTATGAATTTGGATGCCTACAGTTCCGCAAATAAAGCTATGAGGTCATTTTCACTTGCAAAACGCTTGATCAGTTTTTCAAGAGCTATCCATAGCTGAAAACTAGAACATTCTAGGAGTACTGGTTGCGGAGATATCTTAATTCAAAGTAAATTCATTAAAATCGATTTTTTTGAGTTTTGAAAGTTTGCATGACTTTGGATGTCTACAGTTCCACAAAATAAGGCTCGGAAGGCCTTGCGGTTTATTAGCCGCTTAATCAGTTTTTAGAGAGCTATCCATTGCTGAAAACTAGAGCATTTTGTGGGCTCTGGTTGCAGAGAAATTTTGATTCAAAGTTAATCTTTCTTGTTTCAACCCAAAAACTAAAAATCTTAATATGGCCATAACTTCCAAAATAAAGCTCGTAAGAGGTTGCGGTTAACGTTGTTGAACAGATAACGGTCAGGTCTTTGCATTGCCGTTCAAAACTCAACTTTTTTTTTTCCAATCGATTTTCGAAAAAAAGCATGGACTACCCCCTTATCACTAAAAATTCATTTTTTTACGAAAGTCTCTGGAACCCATTGAAACGTACATATATAGAAAGGTTTTGTCAAATGCAACCAGCACATCCAAAGCAAACCCTTTTAAAAGGTCTAGTTTTCGAGATATTTGCATTCAAAGTTATTTTTTTGAGTTATGAAGGCTTGAATGACTTTGGATGCCTAAAGTTCCGCAAATAAGGCTATGACGTCATTTTCGCTTGCAAAACTCTTAATTAGTTTTTTAAGAGCTATCCATAGCTGAAAACTAGAACATTGTAGGAGGTCTGGTTGCGGAGATATCTTAATTCAAAGTAAATCCATTAAAATCGATTTTTTTGAGTTTTGAAAGTTTGCATGACTTTGGATGTCTACAGTTCCACAAATAAGGCTCGGAAGGCCTTGCGGTTTATTAACCGCTTAATCAGTTTTTGGAGAGCTATTCATTGCTGAAAACTAGAGCATTTTGTGGGGTCTGGTTGCAGAGAAATTTTGATTCAAAGTTAATCTTTCTTGTTTCAACCCAAAAACTAAAAATCTTTTTTTTTCCAATCGATTATCACTAATCACTTATCACTAAAAATTCATTTTTTTACGTAAGTCTCTGGAACCCATTGAAACGTACATATATAACGGGTGATTTTTTTGAGGTTAGGATTTTCATGCATTAGTATTTGACAGATCACGCGGGATTTCAGACATGGTGTCAAAGAGAAAGATGCTCAGTATGCTTTGACATTTCATCATGAATAGACTTACTAACGAGCAACGCTTGCAAATCGTTGAATTTTATTACCAAAATCAGTGTTCGGTTCGAAATGTGTTTCGCGCTTTACGTCCGATTTATGGTCTACATAATCGACCAAGTGAGCAAACAATTAATGCGATTGTGACCAAGTTTCGCACTCAGTTTACTTTATTGGACATTAAACCAACCACACGAATGCGTACAGTGCGTACAGAAGAGAATATTGCGTCTGTTTCTGAGAGTGTTGCTGAAGACCGTGAAATGTCGATTCGTCGCCGTTCGCAGCAATTGGGTTTGTGTTATTCGACCACATGGAAGATTTTACGCAAAGATCTTGGTGTAAAACCGTATAAAATACAGCTCGTGCAAGAACTGAAGCCGAACGATCTGCCACAACGTCGAATTTTCAGTGAATGGGCCCTAGAAAAGTTGGCAGAAAATCCGCTTTTTTATCGACAAATTTTGTTCAGCGATGAGGCTCATTTCTGGTTGAATGGCTACGTAAATAAACAAAATTGCCGCATTTGGAGTGAAGAGCAACCAGAAGCCGTTCAAGAACTGCCCATGCATCCCGAAAAATGCACTGTTTGGTGTGGTTTGTACGCTGGTGGAATCATTGGACCGTATTTTTTCAAAGATGCTGTTGGACGCAACGTTACGGTGAATGGCGATCGCTATCGTTCAATGCTAACAAACTTTTTGTTGCCAAAAATGGAAGAACTGAACTTGGTTGACATGTGGTTTCAACAAGATGGCGCTACATGCCACACAGCTCGCGATTCTATGGCCATTTTGAGGGAAAACTTCGGAGAACAATTCATCTCAAGGAATGGACCGGTAAGTTGGCCACCAAGATCATGCGATTTGACGCCTTTAGACTATTTTTTGTGGGGCTACGTCAAGTCTAAAGTCTACACAAATAAGCCAGCAACTATTCCAGCTTTGGAAGACAACATTTCCGAAGAAATTCGGGCTATTCCGGCCGAAATGCTCGAAAAAGTTACCCAAAATTGGACTTTCCGAATGGACCACCTAAGACGCAGCCGCGGTCAACATTTAAATGAAATTATCTTCAAAAAGTAAATGTCATGAACCAATCTAACGTTTCAAATAAAGAATCGATGAGATTTTGCAAATTTTATGCGTTTTTTTTTTAAAAAAAGTTCTCAAGCTCTTTAAAAATCACCCTTTAGAAAGGTTTTGTCATATGCAACCAGCACATCCAAAGCAAACCCTTTTATATGGTCTAGTTTTCGAGATATTTGCATTCAAAGTTATTTTTTTGAGTTATGAAGGCTTGTATGAATTTGGATGCCTACAGTTCCGCAAATAAAGCTATGAGGTCATTTTCACTTGCAAAACGCTTGATCAGTTTTTCAAGAGCTATCCATAGCTGAAAACTAGAACATTCTAGGAGTACTGGTTGCGGAGATATCTTAATTCAAAGTAAATTCATTAAAATCGATTTTTTTGAGTTTTGAAAGTTTGCATGACTTTGGATGTCTACAGTTCCACAAAATAAGGCTCGGAAGGCCTTGCGGTTTATTAACCGCTTAATCAGTTTTTAGAGACCTATCCATTGCTGAAAACTAGAGCATTTTGTGGGCTCTGGTTGCAGAGAAATTTTGATTCAAAGTTAATCTTTCTTGTTTCAACCCAAAAACTAAAAATCTTAATATGGCCATAACTTCCAAAATAAAGCTCGTAAGAGGTTGCGGTTAACGTTGTTGAACAGATAACGGTCAGGTCTTTGCATTGCCGTTCAAAACTCAACTTTTTTTTTTCCAATCGATTTTCGAAAAAAAGCATGGACTACCCCCTTATCACTAAAAATTCATTTTTTTACGAAAGTCTCTGGAACCCATTGAAACGTACATATATAGAAAGGTTTTGTCAAATGCAACCAGCACATCCAAAGCAAACCCTTTTAAAAGGTCTAGTTTTCGAGATATTTGCATTCAAAGTTATTTTTTTGAGTTATGAAGGCTTGAATGACTTTGGATGCCTAAAGTTCCGCAAATAAGGCTATGACGTCATTTTCGCTTGCAAAACGCTTAATTAGTTTTTCAAGAGCTATCCATAACTGAAAACTAGAACATTCTAGGAGGTCTGGATGCGGAGATATCTTAATTCAAAGTAAATCCATTAAAATCGATTTTTTTGAGTTTTGAAAGTTTGCATGACTTTGGATGTCTACAGTTCCACAAATAAGGCTCGGAAGGCCTTGCGGTTTATTAACCGCTTAATCAGTTTTTGGAGAGCTATTCATTGCTGAAAACTAGAGCATTTTGTGGGGTCTGGTTGCAGAGAAATTTTGATTCAAAGTTAATCTTTCTTGTTTCAACCCAAAAACTAAAAATCTTTTTTTTTTCCAATCGATTATCACTAATCACTTATCACTAAAAATTCATTTTTTTACGTAAGTCTCTGGAACCCATTGAAACGTACATATATAGAAAGGTTTTGTCATATGCAACCAGCACATCCAAAGCAAACCCTTTTATATGGTCTAGTTTTCGAGATATTTGCATTCAAAGTTATTTTTTTGAGTTATGAAGGCTTGTATGAATTTGGATGCCTACAGTTCCGCAAATAAAGCTATGAGGTCATTTTCACTTGCAAAACGCTTGATCAGTTTTTCAAGAGCTATCCATAGCTGAAAACTAGAACATTCTAGGAGTACTGGTTGCGGAGATATCTTAATTCAAAGTAAATTCATTAAAATCGATTTTTTTGAGTTTTGAAAGTTTGCATGACTTTGGATGTCTACAGTTCCACAAAATAAGGCTCGGAAGGCCTTGCGGTTTATTAACCGCTTAATCAGTTTTTAGAGAGCTATCCATTGCTGAAAACTAGAGCATTTTGTGGGCTCTGGTTGCAGAGAAATTTTGATTCAAAGTTAATCTTTCTTGTTTCAACCCAAAAACTAAAAATCTTAATATGGCCATAACTTCCAAAATAAAGCTCGTAAGAGGTTGCGGTTAACGTTGTTGAACAGATAACGGTCAGGTCTTTGCATTGCCGTTCAAAACTCAACTTTTTTTTTTCCAATCGATTTTCGAAAAAAAGCATGGACTACCCCCTTATCACTAAAAATTCATTTTTTTACGAAAGTCTCTGGAACCCATTGAAACGTACATATATAGAAAGGTTTTGTCAAATGCAACCAGCACATCCAAAGCAAACCCTTTTATAAGGTCTAGTTTTCGAGATATTTGCATTCAAAGTTATTTTTTTGAGTTATGAAGGCTTGTATGAATTTGGATGCCTACAGTTCCGCAAATAAGGCTATGACGTCATTTTCGCTTGCAAAACGCTGAATTAGTTTTTCAAGAGCTATCCATAACTGAAAACTAGAACATTCTAGGAGGTCTGGTTGCGGAGATATCTTAATTCAAAGTAAATCCATTAAAATCGATTTTTTTGAGTTTTGAAAGTTTGCATGACTTTGGATGTCTACAGTTCCACAAATAAGGCTCGGAAGGCCTTGCGGTTTATTAACCGCTTAATCAGTTTTTGGAGAGCTATCCATTGCTGAAAACTATAGCATTTTGTGGGCTCTGGTTGCAGAGGAATTTTGATTCAAAGTTAATCTTTCTTGTTTCAACCCAAAAAATAAAAATCTTAATATGGCCATAACTTCCAAAATAAGGCTCGTAAGAGGTTGCGTTTTACGTTGTTGAACAGATAACGGTCAGGTCTTTGCATTGCCGTTCAAAACTCAACTTTTTTTTTCAATCGATTTTCGAAAAAAAGCATGGACTACCCCCTTATCACTAAAAATTCATTTTTTTACGAAAGTCTCTGGAACCCATTGAAACGTACATATATAGAAAGGTTTTGTCAAATGCAACCAGCACATCCAAAGCAAACCCTTTTATAAGGTCTAGTTTTCGAGATATTTGCATTCAAAGTTATTTTTTTGAGTTATGAAGGCTTGTATGAATTTGGATGCCTACAGTTCCGCAAATAAGGCTATGACGTCATTTTCGCTTGCAAAACGCTTAATTAGTTTTTCAAGAGCTATCCATAACTGAAAACTAGAACATTCTAGGAGGTCTGGTTGCGGAGATATCTTAATTCAAAGTAAATCCATTAAAATCGATTTTTTTGAGTTTTGAAAGTTTGCATGACTTTGGATGTCTACAGTTCCACAAATAAGGCTCGGAAGGCCTTGCGGTTTATTAACCGCTTAATCAGTTTTTGGAGAGCTATTCATTGCTGAAAACTAGAGCATTTTGTGGGGTCTGGTTGCAGAGAAATTTTGATTCAAAGTTAATCTTTCTTGTTTCAACCCAAAAACTAAAAATCTTTTTTTTTTCCAATCGATTATCACTAATCACTTATCACTAAAAATTCATTTTTTTACGTAAGTCTCTGGAACCCATTGAAACGTACATATATAGAAAGGTTTTGTCATATGCAACCAGCACATCCAAAGCAAACCCTTTTATATGGTCTAGTTTTCGAGATATTTGCATTCAAAGTTATTTTTTTGAGTTATGAAGGCTTGTATGAATTTGGATGCCTACAGTTCCGCAAATAAAGCTATGAGGTCATTTTCACTTGCAAAACGCTTGATCAGTTTTTCAAGAGCTATCCATAGCTGAAAACTAGAACATTCTAGGAGTACTGGTTGCGGAGATATCTTAATTCAAAGTAAATTCATTGAAATCGATTTTTTTGAGTTTTGAAAGTTTGCATGACTTTGGATGTCTACAGTTCCACAAAATAAGGCTCGGAAGGCCTTGCGGTTTATTAACCGCTTAATCAGTTTTTAGAGAGCTATCCATTGCTGAAAACTAGAGCATTTTGTGGGCTCTGGTTGCAGAGAAATTTTGATTCAAAGTTAATCTTTCTTGTTTCAACCCAAAAACTAAAAATCTTAATATGGCCATAACTTCCAAAATAAAGCTCGTAAGAGGTTGCGGTTAACGTTGTTGAACAGATAACGGTCAGGTCTTTGCATTGCCGTTCAAAACTCAACTTTTTTTTTTCCAATCGATTTTCGAAAAAAAGCATGGACTACCCCCTTATCACTAAAAATTCATTTTTTTACGAAAGTCTCTGGAACCCATTGAAACGTACATATATAGAAAGGTTTTGTCAAATGCAACCAGCACATCCAAAGCAAACCCTTTTATAAGGTCTAGTTTTCGAGATATTTGCATTCAAAGTTATTTTTTTGAGTTATGAAGGCTTGTATGAATTTGGATGCCTACAGTTCCGCAAATAAGGCTATGACGTCATTTTCGCTTGCAAAACGCTTAATTAGTTTTTCAAGAGCTATCCATAACTGAAAACTAGAACATTCTAGGAGGTCTGGTTGCGGAGATATCTTAATTCAAAGTAAATCCATTAAAATCGATTTTTTTGAGTTTTGAAAGTTTGCATGACTTTGGATGTCTACAGTTCCACAAATAAGGCTCGGAAGGCCTTGCGGTTTATTAACCGCTTAATCAGTTTTTGGAGAGCTATCCATTGCTGAAAACTATAGCATTTTGTGGGCTCTGGTTGCAGAGGAATTTTGATTCAAAGTTAATCTTTCTTGTTTCAACCCAAAAAATAAAAATCTTAATATGGCCATAACTTCCAAAATAAGGCTCGTAAGAGGTTGCGTTTTACGTTGTTGAACAGATAACGGTCAGGTCTTTGCATTGCCGTTCAAAACTCAACTTTTTTTTTCAATCGATTTTCGAAAAAAAGCATGGACTACCCCCTTATCACTAAAAATTCATTTTTTTACGAAAGTCTCTGGAACCCATTGAAACGTACATATATAGAAAGGTTTTGTCAAATGCAACCAGCACATCCAAAGCAAACCCTTTTATAAGGTCTAGTTTTCGAGATATTTGCATTCAAAGTTATTTTTTTGAGTTATGAAGGCTTGAATGACTTTGGATGCCTAAAGTTCCGCAAATAAGGCTATGACGTCATTTTCGCTTGCAAAACGCTTAATTAGTTTTCCAAGAGCTATCCATAGCTGAAAACTAGAACATTCTAGGAGGTCTGGTTGCGGAGATATCTTAATTCAAAGTAAATCCATTAAAATCGATTTTTTTGAGTTTTGAAAGTTTGCATGACTTTGGATGTCTACAGTTCCACAAATAAGGCTCGGAAGGCCTTGCGGTTTATTAACCGCTTAATCAGTTTTTGGAGAGCTATCCATTGCTGAAAACTATAGCATTTTGTGGGCTCTGGTTGCAGAGAAATTTAGATTCAAAGTTAATCTTTCTTGTTTCAACCCAAAAAATAAAAATCTTAATATGGCCATAACTTCCAAAATAAGGCTCGTAAGAGGTTGCGTTTTACGTTGTTGAACAGATAACGGTCAGGTCTTTGCATTGCCGTTCAAAACTCAACTTTTTTTTTCAATCGATTTTCGAAAAAAAGCATGGACTACCCCCTTATCACTAAAAATTCATTTTTTTACGAAAGTCTCTGGAACCCATTGAAACGTACATATATAGAAAGGTTTTGTCAAATGCAACCAGCACATCCAAAGCAAACCCTTTTAAAAGGTCTAGTTTTCGAGATATTTGCATTCAAAGTTATTTTTTTGAGTTATGAAGGCTTGAATGACTTTGGATGCCTAAAGTTCCGCAAATAAGGCTATGACGTCATTTTCGCTTGCAAAACGCTGAATTAGTTTTCCAAGAGCTATCCATAGCTGAAAACTAGAACATTCTAGGAGGTCTGGTTGCGGAGATATCTTAATTCAAAGTAAATCCATTAAAATCGATTTTTTTGAGTTTTGAAAGTTTGCATGACTTTGGATGTCTACAGTTCCACAAATAAGGCTCGGAAGGCCTTGCGGTTTATTAACCGCTTAATCAGTTTTTGGAGAGCTATTCATTGCTGAAAACTAGAGCATTTTGTGGGCTCTGGTTGCAGAGAAATTTTGATTTAAAGTTAATCTTTCTTGTTTCAACCCAAAAACTAAAAATCTTAATATGGCCATAACTTCCAAAATGGGTTGAACAGATAACGGTCAGGTCTTTGCATTGCCGTTCAAAACTCAACTTTTTTTTTTCCAATCGATTTGCGAAAAAAAGCATGGACTACCCCCTTATCACTAAAAATTCATTTTTTTACGAAAGTCTCTGGAACCCATTGAAACGTACATATATAGAAAGGTTTTGTCAAATGCAACCAGCACATCCAAAGCAAACCCTTTTATAAGGTCTAGTTTTCGAGATATTTGCATTCAAAGTTATTTTTTTGAGTTATGAAGGCTTGTATGAATTTGGATGCCTACAGTTCCGCAAATAGGGCTATGACGTCATTTTCGCTTGCAAAACGCTTAATTAGTTTTTCAAGAGCTATCCATAGCTGAAAACTAGAACATTCTAGGAGGTCTGGTTGCGGAGATATCTTAATTCAAAGTAAATCCATTAAAATCGATTTTTTTGAGTTTTGAAAGTTTGCATGACTTTGGATGTCTACAGTTCCACAAATAAGGCTCGGAAGGCCTTGCGGTTTATTAACCGCTTAAGAAGTTTTCGGAGAGCTATCCATTGCTGAAAACAAGACCATTGTGTGTGTACATATTTATGCACCTATAACATACATTTTAATTTTTTTCAAATCAAATAGGTAGGTATGTATCAATTTTTTTTTTATATATAGCTAGGTAGGTGCCTATACTAGGTAGGTGTGTACATTTTTAAAAAGCCGTTTTATCTAAACACGGCTTTTAAGGCCGTGTGCGAATTGCGTTAAAATGTGTATTAAAACTTGACGTTTGGTTAAATTTTTACACTAGCGTGGGGAATAAAATATGTTAAAATTTAACTAGCTGCGGAGCAAAATACCTAAATAAATATTACATGTAATATCACTAGCGTTTTCATTTTTGTTCAGTTCTGCGCATGTTGTCAAAATCAATAGTAAAAAAATTGAATTTCAAACAATCACCACAAATTTGTTTTTATTTACTGTGTACTTACACAAAGGGCAACCATCTCGAAATTTGACAAGCTGCGCCTGATACTACCTTAGATATGTGTACTGTGGCTGCGGAACAGGTTAAAATATGACACTAACACTAGTGGCTAAAATTTTGATGTTTCGCAAGAGAGAAGAGAAAAATGGAATATGTACGAATTGGTTGTTTGCTTTTTTATTTCTATTTTGTTGACAGCTGTGAACTGTGAATAAGTGTTCGAAAACTGAATTAACAAAGTGTCACAATTGTATGTTTGATCGTTATGAAGTGGGAAATTATTGATTAAAATTAAACAAAAGTAGGTATGTGAAATTGAGAATTTCTTACATTTTCAAAATAGAATATTTAACTTGATATTTTTTCAGCTGGATTTTGTTAAAAAAATAATTATAATTGAACATAGGAAAAACCATTTTTGATGGTAATTTTGTTTTATCTTGAGGGAATTTTAATCAAAATAGTTTCAAATCAAAGTCCCATTTAACCCAATTCGCACAGCAAAAAAATTAAATTTGATTTCTTTTCCAAACAAACGTCAAAATGTAACGCAGTTTGCACACGGCCTATAGTACCTAAAATCGAATTGATTTTTCACCAAATCACATTTTTAGTATGAATTTTTTTAAGATTATTCAAAAATTTTAACACAAAAAATTTAAATTATTATAAATTTCTATCTTAAATTCATGTATCATTTGTTATGAACTATAACTTAAGTTTGAAGCCTCTTAAGTTGGCTAAATGGAGCTTTTTTGTGATTTATTTTATTAAATTGCCCCTACTTTTTTCCCGTTTGATTTGCAAATACAAAATTACTCACATATTTGGAGAAGAAGGTTACACCTATAAATGTGCATAATTAGTTATCGAAAATATATAAATTTTTCATAAGCTTTTGAATTTAAAGTACGAAAAATTGAGTTAATCAACTCATTAAAACACATTTTTAGTACAAATTATTTTAATATTTTGCAATAATTTTTACACACAAATTATAGTTATAAATTTCTACCTGAATTTCATGTGTCATTTATTATGAACTCTATTAAGTATTAATCAATTTTGAAGCCTCTCAAGTTGTCTAAATGTAGATTTTTTGTGATTTATGATTTTTTATATAATTTATGATTTTTATAAGGTTATGATTTTTATATTAAAAAAATAAAGAAAAATAAATTTGAGATAACGGTGCTTTGCACTGGTTGACGATTGTTGACAATGAACAAAGCAAAGCAAAGCAAGCGAATTTTTATGAATTTTAAAAAATCAATTGTGACGCTAATATAGAAGGTATAGGTTACAAAATGAGCTATCGAATTAATGGTTATTTTATTGAGATTAAATATAAGAAAAAACTAAATCAATCCAGCCTACACTCACATGTTATTAAGTTATATGTGTAAAAAATATTATATTGTTAATATTTCAGCTCAATGGTAGATACAATAGGAATATAATTTTTTCTATGCAAATTCCTAGAACATATAGCTATAATTCATTAGTACATTGCAAACCTCTACCACTGTTTATTGAAAAGATATTAATAAAAAACAAAAAACAAACAAAAATGTTTACCCTTTCTTAAATAAATCTGTCAAATGATAAGTTAGAAAGATAAAATTTTTACCATTTAATTGCTATCAAATATATCTATGAGAAATTGAAATTTTAGATTTTTCCAACTATCGGTTAAAAAGATAAAAATCAAAGACTTTGAAAAATTGACCAAAATAATTTACCCTTTTCAAAAATCATTTTGGGTATGAAAAAGAAATCCTGTCAAAAATTCCTTAAACATGGATAATTTTTCTGTTAAAAAATGTAATACCATACAACTACTAAGTACTTTTCGAAACGACTATTTGTCAATTTTCATTCTTAAACCGGGTATATCTCGGTTTGTAGATTTTTGATAAAAAAAATATGTAACTTTTTTTTTTTTTAATTTTTCAATATCTTTCAAATAAAATAAATCAAGTTTCTACGACGTCACGTTTAGAAGTTAGTTTTTCGACTTTGATTCAGATTTACCCTATTTTAACCTACTAAATGTGCGAATTTCAAAAAATCCGTTCTTATTGCAGCCCTACATAAAATTTGCTATCATATAAATTCAAGTATATACCTATTTTTAATACTTCTAGTTCAAGCTGCTGCAATTTTTATTCTTTCATTTATATAACATAGCCCAGTGAAATTCGACAATAAATTCGCAAAGTGCGATGTAGTTCTGCATTTTTGATATGCTGTTGAGGCATGTTAGAGTAGTCTGTAGCTAAGTTTGCAACTTCGAAAAACCTGTGCTCGCTGCAGGAAAAATGCAATAGTGAAAAAAGCAAAAATCTTCCCATTTTTTCCGACATTTTCCTTTATAACTTTGGAAATATGCAACTTAGGAAAAAACCATCCAATATATTCTTGTTTGTTATATTTGATGATAATGATAAAATAAAGTTATGATATTTATATCTTTTTTTAAAGCAACTTTGGTAGCGATTTTAAAAGTTCCGAATTGTATGTAAATATGTTATTTCGTGACCATTTTTAAAACTTTTAAATTCAGTACCAAAGTTGCTTTAAAAAAAGATATAAATATTATAACTATATTTTATGATAAATAAAGGGTTCCAAGTACGTGTACAAAAATCAGTGCCAACTTAAGTGTCCTACTTTGACCACCAGCAATGATGCAAACATTGCTTGTTGCACTTAGTTAACATCATGTTTCTTGCCAACACTATTTGACCGATTTGGATCGAATTTTCAAATTTTGTCTTATAATACTCTAGGCTATTTGATTGCAAATTCTTAGCACAATTGGACAATTTTTGACCTATTTTTTTATCGTTTTTCAGAATTTTTGTTTTTACTCATAATTAGATAGCAACTCAAATATAACATACATGAATTTTAAACTAATGTGGTCTTGTAGAATACCTTATAACAAACAAGAACATAGCGAATGGGTTTTTCCTAAGTTGCATATTTCCAAAGTTATAAAGGAAAATGTCGGAAAAAATGGGGTGATGTTTGCGTTTTTTTCACTGTGGCATTTATAATGCAGCGAGCAGGAAAAGGAAAATGTCGGAAAAAATGAGTGATTTTTGCGTTTTTTTCACTGTTGCATTTTTCCTGCAGCGCGCAGAACTACATCGCGCTTTGCGAATCTAGCCCTTTTTTTGTAATTATTGACTGGGCTAATATAAATAAATAAATATTCACATACAAATTGGGTACGTACCTTCTTACATGTACCTAGTACCTACCTAGATATTAATACAAATTATCTACAATCATACCTACCTTTCTAGGTTAAAATAAAAAAGCGACTTACCTTCCATGAGCCATACTCATCAAAGAACATCATCGCCATCAAACTCATGAATTATTGCATTACTGATATTCTTGCCAACAGACCATAAATATCAAGAAAGCAAAAAAAAAACAATCTACCTATGCCTTGAACTTCACGCCGGCCGGCCGACGCGACGTCACCATTGTCTTCTTGCATTGCACACAAGACACCCAAAGTTGTAAAAAAAAACACCCTTTCCTCTTTAATCCATTAAAGACCAAGCACCTTAAAAATAATGATAAATGAAAAACCTTTAAAATCCTGTTTAATAAGTTCTTTATTTGACAAAAAATACATTAAAAAAAAAATTTTTTTGTTTAGTTTGGTACTTAGAAGGTGTACTCAAACGAGTACACTGGCCAGATATGGGTACATTCCTTGCCTAGTTATGAAATATTTTGAAACACTCTTTTTCGATACAAAGAGTAGTTTGGCACCTCTCACATATCCATCGAACTCTGCTGTGGCACATCCGGCATCGTAGTTGATTTTGATTTTTTTTGGGGAAATGTCCACCTTCACTGTGAATCAAAGTTTTTGGCAAATATGGCTTATTTGGTGCTTTTGTTGATGGCCCGCAATGTAAATAAGTCCTCGTTATGGTTCTAACAAATGAAAGTAGATTGCGGTTTTCTTTGGTTTGCAAACAATTGAGTCGCCAAGCATTTACCACCATTGAGTTGAGCATATGTGTGAACAATGGCCACCACCATTTCTTACCCTTTATTTTGATTCTGTAGTTGTTCACAAATTAGTCATGTTGTATGTCACTAATAGTTTTGGCTGTGGAATGACTACCTTCTCTTTTACTGTTGCTGACCATCATTTGACTTTTCCAAGAGGTTCCAGGGTGTCGTAGTTTGTTCAACTGCAACAACAGCATTATCCTTCCACCGCGCGAACAAAATGTTTTTTTTTTTTGTCGAATTTGTGATGAAAGTAACCACGAGTGGCCTTCCTTACTTTCTTCAAGGATTTCAATAGACATTTTTTTGTTCTATTGTCACGAACAGTACCTGTTTCGCGAAATCCTTTTTTGCGTAACGTAGCCATAAGGTCATGGCTGTTAAAATAATTGTCAAAAAAAACGCTGTGGTCACTTGGTCTTTTTACTACTTCTAGTAAATCAAGCACCACTCGAGATCCAAGTGGTAAACACTTATTGCTTGGAATTACAATTTTGGCACCGCAATATATGTCAAAGTTATAGCAATATCCATCGCTACTGCAAATCATCCACCCCTTATACCCAAAACGGACAGGCTTTCCACGGATAAACTGCTTTGCGGAATGATGACCAAAGTATTTGATCATCGCCTCATCAATCGATAGTTTGTCATGAAAAAAACCCAATTTTTGATAGTTATTGCAAATCTTTTTTATCAATGGTCGAACCCTCGCCATTTTATCGCTCTTATCAAGGCATGCATTGTTGGCCAAATGTATAAAACGCTTGATTTCTTTGAAGCGATTGCGGGACATGGCGTTAGCAACCAAAAGAATTCTTGTGTCTTCGTCTAGGCCACCAATACAAATTTTCTTCAAGCAATGGATGATATCCTGAGAAAAGCATTATGCCAACAAATTTTCTCAGATCTTTTGTAAATATGAACGTGTGACAGTTTTGGTCCAGTGCATATATTTGGCTTTGCTCAACAATCAAGTTCATTACCTCATGATTGAAAAATTGTTCAAAGATTTGAACTTCGTTTTCTAATGCTATTTTTCCTTTAATTTTTGATAAATTTTCCAAATAGTCGAAAGTTTTATCTATTTCATTAGCATAAACCACATGCTTTGACCATTCAGGAGCATTATTTTGAAACTCACCTCTGGCTGAGCTTTCATCCCTTAGCCAAGCAAGTGGGATAACGTCCTCACTGTCAAATTCATCGTTGACTTCAACCTCTACTGCTCCAGGAATATGGGAATCAAGCAAGTCATCCTCACATAAATCTTCCTCGTCCGTTTGTATATCAACATCCGTTGGAATAACCACTATATCAACTTCATTACCATCATCTGGAATATCATCAACAGCCATGGAGAAATTTGCGTAGCGCCTACCATAAAAACTTTTGCAGTTTATTGATGAAAAAGCCATATCTCTGCAAATTCAGTGAGAAAACAAAATTAGCGGGCCAGTGTACTCAATTGAGTACACCACTTTTGTAGACCACTAACCAAGAACAAAAAACAATTTTCCGAATGTGAATTTTTTACAATGTTGATCTTTGGTAAAAAATATATTGAACAGAATTGGTAATTCAGAAATTTGCCGAAATTTTAAATTTTAACTTAACTTTTACTTTCGCAAGGACACAAAACAGCTTGAAACAAAAAACTCAAGGCCCAAAAGTTTACCAAATAACTTGGTTGAAAATAGCTTTCAACCTCAACGAAATTATTTATAATGTCAAAGGACATGTCCATGCTTGCTTTCACAAAAAACATTCATTGTACCTATTTCACTCTAACTATTATAAATTAGAGTATTTCTTTCCTATTCTTACTTGAATTCTCCACAAAATTCAATTGTCTCCGTGAAATAGGGTTGTGGAATTCAATAGAGATTCGTTCGCGTTCCCTCTCAAGATGGCAGTCCATTCGACATTCACCATGATAGTACTATGGTTTTCATATACACGGAAGGTACCCAACCACATTACCGACATTTACTACATTCATTAACTCAATTTACTCTATTCAATGCACGAACCATTCGCATCCATTAGTTAAAAATCTAAACAAAATGGTGCGTATCCGTACGTTAGTTGTATCCGGTTTCCAAATAAAATTTTACCCCTGCCGAGAGCTAAGATGTTTACACATCAAAAAAATTGGAGACTTTTTGAAAAAGTACTGGATTAAAATTTCAGTTTAGCTCGTGAACTGCGTACTGCCTCGCTAAAATTTATCTTCGGAGGAAATTTGTATGGAAAATAAATTTTTGCGCGATCTGTGTGCTAGGCTTAAGTAAGTAAGTAAGTGATTCACTGTGTATAAATCTACTGTTGGCAGATTGTCACCTTTAACCTACCCTTTCAATCAATCTTTGAAGGAGACATTTAAAAAATCCATCACAGTTTTCTCATCGTTTCCAATATTGCTTTTCTGTATTTCTCCAACTACGAACCCACAAAAGATTTTGTTTTTTTTACCTTTATATTAGTTTAAGCCAATACTTACAATAAGCTATGAAATAAAACAAATTTGTATTTTAAAATAATCAGTGAAACATCTCATTTTATTATTGGTTTTGTTTTCTTTTTATTATTATTTTTTATAATTTTTCTTATTTCCATAATCATTACCTTATTTCCTGTTTTTAATTTTGCGTATTCGATTTTTTCCTTTAACAATATTATTTTCTTCCTTTTTTTAAACATACATTTATGTTACTTAAAAGTGATTTTTTTTTTTAAATTTCTGTTTCTAAATTTAAATATTTTCATTAATTTAATTTACATAGGTACTTACAACAATTGTTCGTTTAAATAATATACATATAGTGAGTGTGTATATAAATTTATCTATTTTATGTTTTCATTTTTATATATTTTTATGTTTTAATGTCATATAAATAAAATTTTATTTTCTAGATTATATCTGTATTTTGTTTTTTTTTTATATAGAATTTCATTTTTAAACTTTAACGAAACCCCAATAAATTGTATTATATTTAAGTGTGTTTGTCCCCATTGTCTAATTTTATTTTATTTTTATTCTTATAAAGATATTATACTAATTTATTTAGGTATAGTATTTTCGTTAAATTTTAGTTTAATTTTTTGGAAGTTTTTATATGCACAAATTCCAAAAAACACAATTTGTTGTATGTTTTATAATCTAATGATATATTAATTTTCAATGTTACATCTAACATTGTTTTTTTTTTTTTTTATTTCAATATTGTGACAACCAATATTTATTTTTTATTCCTATAAGTACTCGTAGTTATTCGACTGGTCCGTTCCAGGGTGATACAAAAGTAAAACAAAGTTAAAAAAAAGTCAAGTTTATACTCCTCATGAAACTACTTTATACTTTCAAATATATTAAAATTTTTAACTTTTAACATTGTGTTATTAGCACAGGTTTATTTAAATAACATGACTTTACATAATATTTATTTTTTATTTGTTGTTTTGTATTTTTATTTTATAATATTCATTGGTCAATTCGATTAACCACTCGTATCACATAAGATTCCGTTGTTTTTAATGTTGTTTACTTTAATATTTTTGTTTTATTTCATTATTATATACTTCAAGGAGTTGGCATAATAATTATGAACTTTCATTATAAAAAATTACGGAACTTTCAATATAAAAAAAGAATTTCAGATTTTGATTGTGTTAATGTGTTTTTTTATTTTACTTAAAAAGTACAATTGAAATGTAAAAAAGATTAGAAAACTAATTTATGTTTGTTTAAGAGAAAACCTGGGAAAAATGTATTTAAATTTATTTTTTTTTTAGTTTCTATTTTAAAATTTTAATCTTAAATTTTTCTTAGTTTTTTTTTTATATCTCTAAACACATTTTATTTTAGTTATTAAAGAGACAAAATAAATACTTTTTGATTAGATTAAAAGTTATAACCGGTTAAGGTTTTGATTTGCTTAAAGTTAAAAGATTTAGAACTCATTGCTTTATATTCATCAATAATTTTTACAAGATTTTCTTATTTTTGTATTTTTTTGTGTGTATTTTTAAATACACATTAGAGTATTGCTTTTTTTCTAATTACAGAATACCAATGGAAGTTGTGGGTGATTTATTTTTATTTTTAGTTTTTTTTTTTTTTGAAGGAGCGAATAATTAAAATTTTGTGCGTTTAGTTAATCCTAATGACTAATGAGTTAACAATCACGAAACATTTCTGGACAATTTAAATTTTGTTTAATAGTTTTTAAATGCAAATTTATTAATTATTAAAATATATTTTTTGAGAAAGCTTTTTTTTAAATAGAATTGTTAAATTGGTTGTAGGTATAAAATAAAAACAAAAACCGGTAATATAAATAACATGAAAACCTTGTTTTGTATTATAGCTTGACACGAAACATTAACGAATCATTAAAATATTAGAAAGCCTGATGGTGGACCTACATGTAACTTAGCCTGACTTCTGCAAAGGGTAATGAAAGTTTAAATTTAGATTCGTTGGATAGATACATAACACCAGCATCACTTGCAAGCTTGTCATAAACTAATTTCTTCTTTTGCGTAAGAGTTAAAGAATGGAATTTAAGGTCTTATTATTATATTATAAATTATTAGCTTATTATAATGGATAATAATCTGAAATCTCAAATCAGCTAGGTTAACTCGTAATAAAAAAAATGAGTCTGAGGTCGACCCACACTAGTAACCAGTAGCGGATCTAGGATTTGGCTGTGGGAGGGGCTTGGTAGATCCAGTTTGAGACATTAATGGCCAGTTTCACAAGTTAAACTACAATATAAGTTTAAACGTAAGTTCAGTACTTGATTCGGTTTCAAAGTAAATGTTGAACTAAGATAATTCTGTAGTTCTAGTTAAACGAATGTATTCTGCCATTTAAACTTCAGTTCAACGTTCAGAACACTTGATCGTTGTAATCGTTCTCAAATCTAAGTTGACAACTGCCATTTAATAATAATAACAATTTCTATTCTTTCTATTTGAAATTATTTTTTTTAATGTTTTCGAGTGACGAGGAAATGTAACATTCGTTGTGAGAGTGAAAAGAGAAAAACGCTTCGCTTGAAGAACAAATTATTTTAACTATTGTGACGATGTTGATTTGTTTGAAAATTGCCATTGCCATCATACAGTCATATTAATCTTCGGTCTATTGAGCTGAGGTTCATTTTAAACTGTGAAAACCAACGATTTGACCTTTAAATTTGAACTGAAGTTCAGGATCAGTTAAACTTAGTTTTAAGCTTTCACTGTGAAACTGGCCATAAGTAATACAATTTGTTTGTCCACAACTTAATTTTATAATTTATAACTAATATAAAAAAGTTTTAGTTTAGGTTAAAGGGTTTTTTGTGAAAATATACAAAGTTATATAAATAATTGAATTTTGGCATTTACCACTTTTCCTTTTAGAAAAGCAGTGTTATTTGTGCATTTATATCAGCTTCTATCCCCGGTTTAAAATGTTTTCAATATAAAGTATAATAACAACTGTAGTATTTAACATTTAAAATATTTTTAAGTGGAGATAGAAAAAAAATCTATATACCTTAAATTTTCAGCCACGTCAAGCTTTGAACCACCAGAGGAAAAAAATTGTCAATAAATTTGCACGTCAGTCTAGAGGGATCACAAATATTCACACGCATGATTTTCTGAGTGCCCAGAGAAAACAAATTCTCCTCTGGTTGTAGCCCCAATTGCGTTTTTCTTGCAAAGTTAGCTAAGTTCTTATGGTGAATTTTTGTTTAACTTCGCATGTTAATTGTTAAGCCCCGATGCCGTTTTTTCAATTATCTCTTCAAGCTTTAGCCCCAACTTGGACTTGACAGTCCCTTGAGTCAAGCCCAAACATTTTCTGGAATACCTAAGGTAAGTTTAAAAGGCGTTCACGTTTTTTTGTCCAATTCTTGTTAAGACCTACTCTGCTGTTTTTTTTCGTTCCAATTTTCTGTCAATTATTCGTAGCCCCGAACTTGTTTTTTTGTACAATTCCCTTCAGGTTTCAGCCCCAACCTAATTAATTTGGGGATAAGAAAAAAATACGTAGCATATAAATTGCGTAACCCCAGCCTCGTTATTGTTGTCTGACTCCTGATTCTGATTTCTATATTTCAATCAGTTTTAAGAACAGCCTGTGGGAGGGGGGCTTTACCCCCTATAGCCACCCCCCTGGATTCGCCACTGCTAGTAACTTCCCATTTGTGCCCTTGAAAACTACAAATACGTATGAGGCCGTGAGTCCAATAGTGGCCTAACGGAACGCCTAACTGCATTTTTCATTATTTTCAGTAGAGCAAAAATAAGAAACAGGTTATTTGTAAACACTTGTAGTTTTAAAACAAAGAAACATAACTTTGATTTTATTTTTGCAATATGCTCAAAAAATTTGGATTGATAATCCTTCAAAATACCGTTATAACTGATTTTAAAGTCAGATAGGCCACTAAAGCACACAGGAAAATGTAAAAAAAAAATAAAAAATTGAAAAGATAGGCCAAAGATCTGTAAATAAATTAAGTTGTTTATCTATTTTGCATTTGTATTTTATTTATTAATTAAGTTTTTTGTTTATTAAGTTGATTAGCTAAAAGCCATTGCGGTATTTGCAATAGAATTATTATTTCTAAGATCAGTGTAAAAATTGTGATGCATTGACGGTAAAACCTGCAGAAAGTCCAGCAAATCCTTATTCTTCTCCATGCTTATAAGTCTTTCATCGGAGTATAAAGTTTTTAGGTTGATGCTTGCTAGGCTTACACTTATTGTTTTCGAAATAAAACACTTTGAAATGGAAAAATATCTTCAAGAAAATTTTTAAAAAATATTAAGAAGAGGTCGGTCTTTAAATATTGAAGCTCAGGAGTCCTTCTATAAAGATGTAAATATTTGGAAAATATTTTTCTCAAGCAACCCAAAATCTTAGTCGCTTTGTAAATATGAATGTCCGCTGGCAAGAAACTTATGGTTAATCTTATCATCTTTTTAGCCGGATTAGATTTTATATACCCTTAATGCACTCACTTACTTCGTTATGGCAGCAACATCTGCAGCGTTAACTTTAGTATGAAACTCTTTAACTTCATGGTTTATCATGTATGTCAAGTTAGCACTACATTCGTGGAAATTCAAAAAAGTAAATATGCAGTTAATTGTAGCTTATTTGTAGTAAATTAGTTGTGGAAAAAAAAATTGCAGCTCTACTATTAAAAAAAAAATAGTATGTAGTGCTAACCTGATATCAACTTGGCGCTACACTTTCTGGAATTCTAAAAACTAAGCAAGCAGTTCGTTGAAGCTTTTTAGTAGTAAATTAGTTGTGGAGAGAAAAAAATTCCAAAAAAATGTTTGCCGTACTTTTAAAAAAAAAAGGTAGTGCTAACTTGACACTGGTGAACTCAGCCATTAAAAAAGGAAATTCGAAAATGTAAACGTGCCATTATTTGTAACTTTTTAGTAGTAAATTAGTTGTGGAGAGAAAAAAATTCTGAACAAAATTTGTCCGTAAATAATGGTAGGTAGTGCTAACTTGACACTGGTGAACTCAGCCATTAAAAAAGGAAATTCGAAAATGTAAACAAGCCATTATTTGCAGCTTTTTACTAGTAAATAAGTTTTTTTTTTCTCCACAGCTAATGTACTAGTAAAAAGCTACAAATAATGGCACGTTAACATTTTCGAATTTCATTTTTTTAATGGCTGAGTTCACCAGTGTCAAGTTAGCACCACCTTCCCTAGTTTAAATTAAAAAAAAGTACGGCAAAAAAATTTTTGGAATTTTTTTTCTCTCCACAACTAATTTACAACTAAAAAGCTACAAATAATGGCATGCTACATTTTCGAATTTCCTTTTTTAATGGATGGGTTCACCAGTGTCAAGTTAGTACTACCTACCATTATTTTTTTAAAAAAAGTATGGAACAAATTTTTTTTAGAATTTTTTTTCTCCATGACTAATTTACTACTAAAAAGCTACAAATACTGGCATGCTTATATTTTCGAATTTCCCTTTTTAATGGCTAAGTTCACCAGTGTCAAGTAAGCACTACTTAACCTTATTTAAAAAAAAAAAAGTACGGGCAAAATTTTTTTGATTTTTTTTTTTTCTCCACAACTAATTTACTACTAAAAAGTTTCAACGAAATGCTTACTTAGTTTTTAGAATTCCAGAAAGTGTAGTGCCAAGTTGATATCAAGTAAGCATTACATACCATTTTTTTTTTTAAATAGTAGAGCTACAAATTTTTTTTTCCACAACTAATTTACTACAAAAAAGCTACAATTAACTGCATATTTAATTTTTTGAATTTCCACAAATGTAGTGCTAACTTGACATACATGGTATCGAGGGAGATAATCAGGTTACCCACTTATATTTAGCACATTGCATTGATGTGCCCTGTGATCAAATAGTAAAATAATTGACCGAACTTAAAGTTTCAAGCAATGAAATCAAATATGCGAGACTAAGTGAAAGATAGGGCACTCTTGCAGTCAAGTTTTAAATTTTGTTTGTGTTTGGCCTAAGTACAAAAGGCCTGTAAATATGGCATGAAGCCGAAAATTTAACAAATTTTAATGCATGTGGGTTAGTAGGTACAGATTTAATTTTCGTAATAAAATCAATTTTGATAAAATTGCAGTTAGGCCACTATGCCTGATATGTACCTACATAATTTGCCTTAAAAATCGATAACTCAACCAAGAACATTGAATTGAAAGCGTTTCATTAGCAACACTTACCAAAATTTTGTATGAGTTTCTTTGAAACCCTTGTAAGTTTTACATATAAAAGGTTTTCATTTCATTTGTACTTGCTTGATTTTGATGATGAGGACATAATATACGGCTATGTAAGAATATACAATTAGAAATAAGATTTCATTAAAAATCTTAACACGGTTTTCTAAATAAATACTTTTCTCAGTATGGAGGTATTTGTTCTTTAAGCCAATTATTTCAAAACAGACTATTGGCTTAAAAAATACCAAAAATCAAGGGAGTGTACTAAAAAAAAATACATGGTTTCAAAGAACATAAAAAGGTTAAATAAATATCATATGCCAAATTTCGATTTGGAGGCGATTTTGAGTGTAAAGCATTTTTCGAATTAAAAGATTTTTGAACAAAATTTTTTTTGCAACATTTTGATTTTATTCTTTTTAAAGGGTGGTTTGAAAAATCTCAAAATCACACAACACATAAATGATATTCGTATATATTTTTGGTAAAAATTTGAAATCGATATCATTGTTTTTTATTTTTGTCAAAATATTTGAGTTTAAAAACATTTGTTACAAATTTGCAATAGTTTTTTTTTTAGTTTTTTTGCTCTAAAAAAACAACTATCTGTTGAATTTTTTTGAAAAAAATTATCAGCTGCGATTGACTACCTGATTGTTTGTAAAAAAAAAATAGACTGGGTGCGGAATCATTTTTTATTCTTGAAATATTGGAGACGAAAATTAGTTTAAAAAAAGGTGTCCATTGAATTTTTTTAAATGATTACCAATTTTGTATTGCGCAATTATGTGTAAAATAAAATAAGTCTAAAGTGGATATCTTTTTTCGTTTTCGAGATATTCGAGATCAATGACATTTTACAGCTCCTTTTTAAATTGCTGTAGTAAAAAAACGGTTAATTGAAATTATTAAAAAACCTTTTCAGCAAGTTATGTTGATATTATCCGTAAAATAGAATTCATCTGAAGTCGATATCTGTATTCGTTCTTGAGATATGGTGGACGAAAAAAGTACCCCGAACAGACGTCTTGCTAATAACGACGGTGACGGATTCTGATTCTAGAGACCTCAAAACGTAAAGATATGTCAACATTTTCAATTCGACAAATCGCACCAATTACAATAATTTCCAATGGAAGTTAAAAAATGAGCATCTACCTATCTCAACCAAAATTCTGATGAATTATTTTAATTTTTACTATAGTCCTAATATATCCAAGCGAAATGAAATTGTTAGAAAAGAAATGACACATTTCTTAAGCCTGTAAAATATTATAATATTTAATGCAATTATTTTGGCGACAAAGGAAGGGTAAATTTATTTCGGAATAAACATGAACCACTAGACAGGGATGTAGCTACCGCGGTATCAGCCGAACCGAGATAAGTTTGTTAGAAACTGAAATACATTTGAAAACATTAATAAATAAGAAATCTATTTTCTTGGCAGGTAGTTCTTGCTACAACCTGTACAAAAAATTTGTTTTCTTTCTTTTTTCATATACCCACCTACTTAGGCCCACGCAAGTGAAAATTTTCAGCATGAAATTCTCATACACGAATCCACACACCAACAAACAAATGTTTTTTTTTTCGATGCACTGCAAATTCGTTGATGCTGCAAAACACGTCTTAGAAGTGTGAAATTTGTTTGTCAATTTGGAAATATATATACTTTTTTCAATGTTGAATAATGATGATAAAATTACACTTAAAAGGGTTTCCCTACTGGATGGTCTTCAAGGAATGACGCTTTATTAGCCGTACGGACAAATTACTCTTTAATAATGAAAGCATTGTACCAACTTAATTTAGTTTCAAAAAAAAATATGAACGTGATGAAAATTAAAATATAATTAACATTTTAGAGAGCTACGAATTGATTGTATTAGTCTCGTTTTTTTCTTCGTTATTCAAAGCCTTACAGCATAAAGGCAATGATTTACAAAAAGCAAGTATTTTACTAAGTAATCTGTTAAATAGAAGAGAATTAAGAAATCAAAAATCATTCTTAAGTTTGCTATCGAGCCCAGAAATTGAGAAAAAGAGCGCCCTACCGTTTTTAAAAATAAAAGACGAATTTTCAGAAGATGAGAGAATCAGACCCAGATTCTTCCTTCAAAGTCAATCTTTACTATTGCTGCTTAGATATATTTATTTCTGAAACTGGACAAAGATTTCAGAGCCGCTATGATCTAAGTCATTTATTTGAAGTCTTACAACCAGAAAAACTTTTATCCTTTTCAAATGAAAAAAATTGAAAAGGAAGCAGAAAAACTGGTGGTAAATAAAATGAGGACCTGTCAGTTGATCTTTTTGAACAACTTATTGCTTTAAAATCCTGTTTGAAATCAGAAATTCAGTCAATTCAGCCTTGTATCCATTTTTCCGGAAGTAATAACGGCATGCCTTTAATTTTTGACGCTTCCGGTAACGACAGCAACAGTTTTTTCTTTTTGTATATATTCCGCGCGCACAAAAGAGGTTATGAATACCCTTAAAATGTTTTAACATAGCACGGGCGATTAGGTAAGTAGCAGAGGATTTGAAAGGAGATACCGATGCACATTGGTTTTGAATGTTTGCATATCGAAATGAGAGGGGAAACTTGAGCCGGGCAGAGCATTCCACATTCGTGTGGTGCGACTGAAGAAAGAATTTCTTTACATTACAGTACGTCCGAAGTTGGGCTCGAGGGTATACTGATGGGCATTCCTACAAGCGCGAGTATTACGGTGGATTTCTTTAAGGGGAGGAATGCAACTGGCCATTTCACTAGAACACTGATTATAATAATAGCGATAAAATAGAGTAAGACACGAAACATTACGGCAGCGGCGGTGTTTGAGAGATGTAATTGTTTCCGTTATAGATCTTTCACCTATAATTTTTAAAGCTCTCTTTTGTATTCTGTCCAACAAACTCGAGTGGGTTTTTGAAGCTCCTGCCCAAACATGAGAATTGTTCTCAAGTTTTGGACGAATAAAGGCTTTGTAGATCACAGCCAGATCAGAAGGGGAGGAAAACTCCTTGCATCTACGGGGAAAACCTAAACACTTAGCAGCGTTTTTGGCGACATCAAATATGTGGTCATTCCTCAAAAGGTGGTCTGTGACACACATACTGAGAACTGAGAGCTGTTCGGTTTCCTCCATGCAAGTGGATAGCGGCATTGGGGGTGGGTTACGCTTTAACAACAGGAGACAGCATTGACTTTTAGCGGTTTTTGACGTGGTTTTTGATTCCCCATTGGACAATGCTGTCGAGATCAGAATTTAATGAGCTTATCATACGCTGCCGTTCAAGTTCCACATCCGAAGGACATGGATAAGAATCTGTAAACGAATATGAGAAGCTGAGGGTACTTTCGTCAGCGAAACAATTTAATGGATTAAAAGTTCCAAACAAACGATCATTTATAAAAATAAGGAAGAGAGTCGGAGACAAAATGGAGCCAAATGGAGACAAAATGGCACACCAGCATTTATTTTGTGGATTTCAGACTTGAAATCGTCCAATACAACTTGTATTGAACAATCCAAAAGGTAATTTCTAATCCAGCAAAGAAGAGATTCATCAAAACCAAATGCGCGCATTTCTGATAAGAGAGCTTGGTGCCAAACTCTATCAAACGCTTTTGAAATATCAAGTGCAATAAGCTTACTTTCTCCAAAGCGATGTAAAGATTTGTTCCATTGTTCGGTGAGATATTCCATCATAACACGAGTGGACCTTTTGCTACGAATGCCGTACTGCCGGTCATTAAGAATCTTTTGTTCTTCGATATATTTCTTGAGCGGAAAATTGATCAGCGTTTTAGGATGAAAAAGATACGCCTTTTTTAGGGGCAGGCTGGACAAATGCTGTTTTCCATTAACTCGGAAAGAGCCCAGTAAAATAGGACTGATGGAAAAGCTTACGCAGTGATTTTGCCAGCGTTGAAGAACACCTTTTCAGAACAATGGGAGGGATACTATCCGGGCCAGCGGATTTGTGTATACCAAGACAAACATTTTTTGAATTTCTAAAAACATTTACCACACACTTTTTGTTGAAAACCTCTTGTAAAATAACTCCACCAAATTATGTATAATTAATTCAATAGGCTCCACGCTAAAACTAGTTTTACCGACTTAAAAAACAAAAAAACAATTTACTTTGTTTCCAAAATAAATCTGTAACTTTCAAAATGGGTTACAAAAAGGTCCTCAAATAGAGCAGAAATGGTAGACTACATTCGTTTTTTATTTTTTTTTTTTTTTTTTTTGTGGAGAAGCAGAAAATTGGGTGAATTTGATTTTCATTATTCAAATTGAAAATACTTGCAATGCATTTTAGAACATCACAAAAAAAAACTAATTTTTCAGACCTCGGTATTCTACAAAATTATCAGTATTTAATTTATGGAGATAAATCTAACAGGAGATTAAATAATATTTAACTCGTCAATTTGCAGCTTAATAAATTATTTCATACTTTTATTGATTCTCTGTTAAGACTGTGCCTTTAAAATTCACTGTGACAATAGTTTCATTCTAGTTTAATCCATTTGTATGACCTAAACTAGTTTCATCACTATTGCACTGATGAAACTCCTCTGTGAAAAGCTATTTTGAAAACCTTTCAATTAAGCTCGTTTAACTTGTTTTTGATTAAAGAGTTTTCGTCACCAACAAATCCTTGAAATCTGAATGACTCAACCAGAAGCAACAAATTTGTACCTGCATAAATCATAAGCCAAATGGATTCCTAAATCATATAACAAATTTTCACATCATTTAACAATAAATGGTTGACATTTCACCGTATTCCGTCGAGTACTAGCTGCAAAGATTTGTTTTTTTTTTTTGTTCTTCCATTAAATGCGCCAATTCAGTATACGAGCAATAAAATTTAAATTCTAATTGCCTCTTAACCGAAAGCCGCTCGCTCTCTAAAACGAAAACCCAACCCTTGAGCAATATACAAAAATCAAATGCAAATTCAGATTTCCCCCGGATTTTCTAATATCCTGCGGTTGGCCAACAAACCGGCCCGCAATGTTATACAAATTAATCCATGCATAGCTTTTATTTTCAATTAGAGAATAGAACCCCAAAAACCATATTATACATACATATTCGTACGAGTTGTATATGCATAGCTGAATGATTTCGTTTCATTATTGTTTTTTTTTTTCTTTGAAAAACAGACGAGGGACAGTTGCTGGACAGTTATAGGTACTAACACTGACTAATGGTCAATTCGAATGTCAGATCCCTTGTGTGTCGTTTGCGAGCATATAGAGCCGAACCTCAACCTCAACCTGGTAGTCAAATTCAAAATGTACTTCTACAAGTTTCGGACGGGTTTTAGGCATCTGCCCTCAAAAAAGACTATTGTGGTTTACCATGGCAAAAAAAAAGGTACCATAACCCAGAATTACCACCACGAATTCGTAAATTCAAAGCCCGTCCACATCATAATCTGACCAAATCCATCGCACATAAGTCCTGAAGTCAACCTCAGACATTCACATTCAGAAAGCACAAGGGAGATATGGGATTGGGATGGAATGATGATCTAGACTCTAACACACATTAGGAATGCATATGAATATAGAAGCAGAACTATAGAACTACAGCTGATAGGCAGAGACCAGAGACTGAGAGGACCAGGACATCCTCTCGGAGTAGTTTTCATCATCATGATTGTGATTGCAAGCCGCGACGCTATTCACATTCAGTCATTCACCATGTCATCCGATTTGGATAAATTGCTGGAAATACCCTGCTGTAGGGATTTGGGTTGTGAATATAATTCATACATATTGTGGGACGTGCGTTGGCGTTCGTTGGTGGTTTGGGACTGTACAGGAGGGGTAATCATCATTAGTGGAGGACCGCGGAGTTTATTTAAATTTCTTTCGTTATCTATTGTTGATTGTTGTTCTTTTTGTTGTTATGATGATCCAGGTATTTTATGCGGATACTGTATTTATTGCCACAAGCCAGACAGTAAAGGTATAGCACAGCGCGCGACGCGCCATCCATCGTCACACCATCGTATAGTCAGCGGCTAAATTCATTATAGTTTGGAAAATTAATGAGGGGAAGTGCGTTGCTTTGTTGAATTGTTGAATTTAAGTGCATTAATTTTCTCTGAGCAAAGCATTTTCACTGTGGTTGAAAATTAGGTATATCTACATTACCAAGAGGCGTGTAGGTACTGTAAACCAACATTATGACCTATTTTATTTAGGAAAAGCTAGTTTACTTTATATAAACAAAAAAAAAGTATATGCGTAGATATAATATTATAAAATGCGATTTTTGCGAACAGCCTTTGTAAAGATTTAATTATACTCAGTCATGATTCTTATGGGAATTTAATAAGTCATTGAGGATGCAATTTTGTTTATGATCCTTAGAAAATCTTATAAATAGATTTACTCCGAATTTAAGACCATCATCCCCTCGCAGGCCAGCGTGCTTCAGACATTGAACTCTATTTTTGCTATTTTCTAAAAGAGTATAGGTACATAATTTGCTTTGTAGGTAACAAGAAAGTTTCAAACAAAAAAAAATCCAAGAACCGAGATATATAAATAAATAAATCGGGTGGTACAACGGCTCATGAAGAACCAGGGCCTAGTGACTAACAACTCCCAACCATTCCGGTGTGCGCCTTTCGACAGGAATGGAAGGGACCTACAATTTTACGCCGAATCCGAACCGCTAGACGAGAAGCACTTATTCGCGACAAGTGATACTCCTGGAGGATTTGTCAATTCCTCGCAAGAGGCAGTAGCCCTGAAAAAAAAACTTTTTAGTTTTTAGGTGGACGAGGCTGGGAAGCGATCCCAGACCTCCAGCGTGACAGTCGAACGCACTTACCATTACGCTTCGGGCTACTACCAAGAACCGAGATATGAACGTTTAAAAGAAGAAAACGGGAAAATAAAATGTTTAGTACAATAAAATGATTGGACAAACTTGCTCTAGTAGTAAGCAACAAAAATGGAAATAGATATTAAGGGTGTATATCGATGGTTCGATAGTATTTTTAAATCGTTAAAAAGGAAATATTTAAAACAATTTGAAATAACAATTTTAATTTTTTTTTTATTTTATACAAGGAAAGTATTCACGACTGAATCGGACGAACTTACCCTCGTAGAAAATAAGTAGAATGCAGCTGGACATATGGTGTAGATTTAGCAATAGTTTGATATTATTTGTGTATTGTTAACGAGAAAATAATAAAAATATGTTAATATTTTTTCCCTGGTTTCTTTTTTTTTTCGTTAAAAAAAATTATTCATACAAATTTGTAATGCAAAATATGTTTTCTAACTTTGGAGTTCTGACTCGCAAAATTAAAACAAAATCAACAGAACCACGTAACCTCGTAGTAGCAATATTGCGAATAACGATTTTCTTGTGATTAAATCATGTGATATGTAATGTGAATTACAGAGAGATGGATTTAAACATAACGGCACATGGCCACGGGTCACGTCTCACGTAGCGACTTTTAACTTTTTATAACGGACACTGATTCGTATGCTTACGATTTCAAGTATTACATTTACTATTTTTCTAGTTCAACTTTTGTGTAACAATATGGCTGATAACCGCCCTTTTGGGCGCAAAAACAGTGCCATCTAATGGCTGAAGATTTAAGTTACATGGGCGGATCTATTTAATTATATAGATCCACCACAATATTATGGTGAATATGCCCAGTTATGTAAATAACGACACATTAGCACAACTTTGCGAGCCATCTTTGAATGAAATAAATAATTAAATCCATCACGGTTGGTGTCCAGGCTCGTTCGCACTGGAATAATGGAACGAAACCTTTTTGGAAAAGCACCATCTAGCAGACCCTAGAAAATTCTAAACCCTTTATTTCGGATATAAATACAGGCCCACCAGTCCGAAAGGGCAGTTTGACTTTGAAAGTGAACGAATTAATGTCAGTGTGAATAAAGAGTTGCATAATTGTGCTTGGTTATAATAAAAGTCTTAGAAATAAAAGAAGTTGAAATAAAAGCGTTTTATTTTGTGAAGTTATTGGTGTTTCAGTTTGAATAAAGGAAATAAGTTTTATTTGCGAGCCCTTAGTAAAATATTACAATCACCCCTGTTCTGATTTTCGTTTGGAATTGAATCCGTATATGAAATTGATTTCCGTACGCATTCAAAAAAAGTGTTCTGACTTACACTTTCACAGTAGTCAGTATCCAAACCATTTTTTATTCCGAAATCTATAAAAAAACACCATTTTTTCGTTCGAAATCTGAACAAAAAAAATTAATAACAACAAAGTAACGAAACAAAGCAAAATGTAAGTTCTTAAAAATTTCAATTCTCACAATTTAAATTCAGGCGTCAAAACTAAAATAAATTTCAAATGTCAAGCCAATTATAAATCCGGTCGAAAATAAAAGCACACTGATTTGGAAAGTTTTGAAAACGAAAAGTATTTCAAAACACCCAAATTTTGAAAACGAAAGGATTTTTCAAACGATCGGAATTCAGAACAGGGGTGAATAAGTTTATTTTTCACTTTTTACTTTTTTTACGTGAAAAAACACTTAGTTTTAAAAAATTAAAAATTGTCATGGCCAGTCCCGGGGATAACATTTTGCGAAAATAATTCCATACTTGTTATTTACATTTAATGGTCTTTCAATCCATATAAGATTTTGCTTAATCGACTCTGCGTTTTTTGTCCATACATTTTTGGGCATTCTCCTTTAATGCAAATCCGTCCATTTGTTTGGGCTCTAGCTCGATGTTGATGAGGATGCACAGACGCACAGACAAACAGACCGACCGACGCGACGCTGACGGACGACGTGACGTCTTGACGAAAATCACTTGTTTTACTTATCCATACTTCATCGTAATATTAGGTTTGATTAAAATCTCGAATTTTTTTGACACAAAATCAAACAAAATGGTTTTGTTTGAATTTATTCATTTGTAAACAAAATTATTTTTACAAATTTTAAAGGCAATATATTTTAATGACTTTGAAGTAGGTATCGCCGAGACACAAAATTTTGACAAAATCAATAAAGCCATTCTTGTAATATTCTGTAATATGCCAAAAAAAAAAGGAAATCGTATTTATTCAAAAACATAAAACTGTCGTAAGTGTTATATACGTATGCAACGTTTTATTAGAATTGCTTAAACCACTTTCTAAAAAAAAATGGACAGAACCAGAACCGTTGTTTCAACGAGTTAAAGAACTAAAATCAAAATTGCTTCACACCAGAGGAGATGGCCAACAATGTATGGACAAAAAAACTCAGAATCGACAAGAACGAGATGCTTACAACGACTTCTATTCGGCCCTAGCGGGGTATTCGTCGGAACGGAAAATTCTCCGATTTCCTCGGAGGTTTTTTGCTTCGAGGTGTTCTTCCGAACAGCTGTTCGGAACATTTTCCGACATTCTTTAATGCAGCCCGGCGCGGCGTTCTGCTGTGGCACAAATAAAAAAATGGTTGAGTGCAAATTTTGCAGTTTCATTAAAATATTGTTGCGGAATCCTCCGATAGAAATTGTTCGCAGAATTTGTTTCCGATTTTATGTGATTAATTGTAAACAAAATGTAAGCAATAATAAAAATAGGTAAAGAAAGAAATTTTTAGTACTGTTTGTTTGAATTTACGTTTTCAGGACAAGTATAGAAATAAACAAAAAAACATTCACCAAACAATAGAGACTCTGTTTCGAAAAAAAATATCGATATTTACCGATTCGATTTAACAACAAAATTTTGAGTTAACGCAGCAAAATGCAAAAAATACAAAAATAAATAGAAGAAAACTACTTACGTCCGTTGTAAATTTAATAAGAACTCTATACTTTACTTATACTTCATTTGCAAGACTGAGAACTCCCATATTTTCTCCCACAAAACTGTCAAAATAATAGAAACGATGATCGGTCTATATTTTGGCAATCAACCAGAGTTAAATGATCAATCTCATTATTTTGTAAACCAACCAGAGTATATTTACTCGTTGCCACTATACGATAGAAAATTAAACGTCAGTTATATTTGTATTATATTTGTTTGCCAGGTTTTTTATGACACAAAAATACTGGTCATTTAAATGATGAAGCCGCATTATTGGTAAGAATATCAAAGAAACTTTGCCAACTCATAAATATTCCAGTCGAGTGTAAATGCAGCATCATTATACGCTTACTTAATGCTTCATTAGAGCATCATTATTTTTATAAAAATAACTTCGTTTTCTTATCCCAAATCATTTCAAATAAAATAAATGATTCCTCGCTCATCGTTCTATCAAGATTGTTTTTGATTTAAAATTTGCCTCCATTTAAAAGACAAAAAGTCGAAGAAGGTCGTTTCTCGCGAAAAAGCAATAGACAGGACATTATAATGTCCGGATCTATTAAGTCCCTATAAACGATAAATATATAGAGACAAGATGACAGTCATTATCATCACCTCGAGTCTCATCGCATTAGCATTTTCTTCTGTCTTCACCTTTCACCGAAAATATAAGGAACCTTGGAAGCAAAGTGCTATGAATAACTATATACTACTCCTTGCCTCTGTTGTATACAATCGCATAGCTCTATAGATATTCACACCATCATCACCACCCATAAAGCCATTGTCATTCAAATCGATACACAGACCCCTCTCCCCCCAACCAACCATTATAACATCATTTGCATTTCGAAAATTGACCTTAATCCTGATGCCATGTTTCTGGTTCCGCATGCCAGCTCCAGGTCTACAAAGGGGGGTTTATTTTCTTGAGCAAAAGAATATTATATTTAAAAAATATAGAACGAGCAAGCTAAAAAAAAAGAAATCATTAACAGAAGGGTCAAAAACTAACAATGGGCCTATCAGACTGTTCTTGTCACATCAAGTTCCCCCAAATTATGAATTACCATCACACAAAAATAATAAGGAAACAGATAAATAATAACAATTTAGAAGACCATCTGCTGGCAAGCTCATTTTCAATAATCAAATTGAGTCGATTCCGATAAAAAGAAGTTTTATGGATCGTTTATTTTCAGTACCAATAAAATCGACAACAAATAAATTTTTCTTATTAAAATTTGTTTAACGTAAATGGTGAGGTAGCTTTTAAGTTATATTGCTGGTTTTTGGCTTTGTAAAATTTTGCGTGTAAGGGGCCAGTTATAGCTATCATTGAAAACGATCATTGAAAAAGTGAGCTGTTGATTTTGAGGCCCTTCGAAAGTTTAATCATTGAATATTTTAATGCACAAATATAGCTTACGACTACAAAATTATTTCTCCTTCAAAAACAAATCATTTTGACCCATATCTTCCCCATTACGTAACTTTTATTTGTTTCAATGATCATTGGTAAGGTGGTTCATCATTGAAAAAATAAAAGTCCTTTTATGAAAAAGTTGTGCCAAATTGAATTTTGTTTTACCTAGAAATAATTATTAAGTCAATCAGCCTTACTTTCGCATCAAAATAATCATTTATTTTTTCTTCAAAATCTCTCAAAATTGAAAATTAATATTTTCAATGATGGTTTTCAATGATAGCTATAACTGGCCCCTAAGTCTTCAACAGTAACTTTCTGAATAGAATGTCTTCAATTTGGCAATATGTAGGTATTTGCGTTAGCTTTTAAGATGTTTTGGAGAATAATCTGACTAACCGATCAAAAGAGTTATTTTGAATTTTTCTTACGTAAATAAAATCGTAAGGCATGTACGCACATTGTGCAAGCATCACTCAAAAATGATTGGGTGAATTTGAGACGGGTCAGCTGCAGTTATAATAAAATTTACGACTCGATCGCATGAATTTGTTCTTGAGGTAATAAAACTTTAAAATGAATTACGATTGTAATGTCAATTTATTTCCTTACTGTATATATCTTTATCTATTTTCTTAAAAAAAAAAATAAGATTTTAGAGAAGAATAAAATATCCTTGAAAATTCAATGAAATAATTTAAATTGATTCCAAAATAATCCTGTGAATCTAACACAATAAAAAAAAACTATCAAACAAAAAAACAACAATGTAACTTCACTTTCTGTAATGGACTGTCAGGTCAAAACATTACAAATGAGTCTCGGCGCGTATCAAACGCGATCCAGTGAACAGCTGATGTATACAATGGATAACTTTCTGTGAAGTCCATTTTCAAAGGAGACTGTTGTCTTTTATATTTAAGTAAGCCATTAAGAATGTTCTTTCATTTTACCAGATAAATACAAAGTGTGGATGCATATACAAACATATAGCTTTTATACACTCTGCGTCACTTGATTTAGTTCATATTTCTTAGTAGTCCAGGAAAATAAGTTATTCACTTCGAAAAAATTCCGACAAAGCTGAGTTTTGGTGGAGAGCTTAATTCTTGTCTCCTAAAAATTTCCTCAAAAGTACCCTCAATTTGAGGTGGAGCTAAAAGTTTAAAGGGAGCTAAATGTTCTTTTGAAAAAAGTTGTAGACAAAATAGATTATAACACTTTTTGTTCGTAGAATTGATAGATTTAGAGAAAAACGGTCGAGAACATTTTGGTCCAGTAGATTTAGTCAAAAAAATGTAATATGGGAGGATATTCAAGTTCAAGTTTATATTTATTTGCAGTTTAAGGCTTAGACTATTTTATAATGAATTTAATAATTAAAGAGATACAGAACCTTGTTCTTTACATCTACAATGCACAAAATTTATGACAATATTTTAAATTTTACTATGATTACAATAAATTATTAAGAGAAAACACTACAAGAAAAAAAAAAACCCCTTACGTAATACTTAAAAACTAAAATTGCACAAAAACCCAAATTTTACTCAGGCAGATTAAAGATTAAGTATGAGTTCATTATTTGAGTAAGAACACCTTTCAAAACAGTGTTCTTGTTGTTTGTATAGGACAAATTTAATTGGATTGACATTTGCTCTATTGTGGAGACGAGTAGTTGAATAAAACCATGGCAAACTTAGCATAAGTTTAAGGATTTTATTTTGCCTTATTTGAAGCTTTTTTATGTGGGTGTCAGCACATTCAAACCACACTGGAGCACCATACGTTAGAACAGGTTGGAAAACAGTTTTAAAAATTAACATTTTATTATGTATGCTGAGTCTAGACTTTCTATTAATAAATGGATATAATATTTTAATTAAAAGATTGATTTTGTGGATTGTGATTGATATGTGTTTTTCAAAAGTCAATTTTTTATCGAGTGTGACTCCCAGGTATTTAGAATGTTCAGAACATTGTATATCAGTGGAGTTTACTTTAAGCATAGTTGGAGGAAGGAAACTTTGCTTTCTGCGTCGAGTGAACCACATAGCTTGACATTTTTCAGCATTAACTTTTATTTTCCACTTAGTACAGAAGTTAAGAAGAATGTCAAGTGAACTCTGTAAACTAGAAATTGCTTCTTGAGGAAGAACACTTGACGCAAAAAGCGCAGTATCATCTGCAAACATGGCTACCGAAGCAAATATCATACATTGTAGACTTAGCAATTCCAGTGGATACAAAAAATTTTCTATTTTTGACAAAGTTCGTTATAATTTTAATGAGGTAATCAGGGAAATTAAATATTATTAGTTTATAGATAAGTCCTTCATGCCATACTGTGTCGAAGGCTTTTTCAATATCTAGCAACACTAGACCAGTGGAATGTTTGGAGTTAAAACTGTTTCTAACATACTGTTTTATTCGTAGTATTTGATGATTAGTAGAGTGCCCAGGTCTGAAACCGAATTGCTCTATAGGATATATATTAGCTTCCTCCACATGTCTTAAGAGGCGATACTTTCAGACTTTTTTGAACATTTTACTAAGTGTGCTTAGTAAGCTTATAGGCCTATAGCTATAGCTAGTTGGTTCTTCTTTTGATTTGCCAGGCTTGCCAATAGGAACCACTTTTGCTATTTTCCACTTTTCGGGGAAATACAAGCGTTAAACATAAAGGTCATGTATGTTATACCTCTTTTAGGTAACGCTTTTAATAACCGGTTACTAATACCATCACGACCAGGTGATTTTTTTATTCCTTGAAAATTCAATGAAATAATTTAAATTGATTTCGAAATAATCCTGTGAATCTAACAAAATAAAAAAAACTATCAAACAAAAAAACAACAATGTAACTTCACTTTCTGTAATGGACTGTCAGGTCAAAACATTACAAATGAGTCTCGGCGCGTATCAAACGCGATCCAGTGAACAGCTGATGTATACAATGGATAAGTTTCTGTGAAGTCCATTTTCAAAGGAGACTGTTTTGCTATTTTCCACTTTTCGGGGAAATACAAGCGTTAAACATAAAGGTCATGTATGTTATACCTCTTTTAGGTAACGCTTTTAATAACCGGTTACTAATACCATCAAGACCAGGTGATTTTTTTATTTTCAATTCTTTTATTAAATTTTTTACTAAGCGATTGTTGTTGATAAGTGTACTAGTTTGGTTAACAGAAGCACTTTCAATTTCCCTAAGTTTATCCCTTACGAGAATTTCGGTTTGAGCATCACTCAAGTGAGCTGATATGTTATGATTTTGACTAAATGTTTCAGCCAAAATATTTGCTTTTTGTTCAGGAGAAATTTTGTGTGGGGTTCTGTTTGGAAACATATTTTCTATTATTGAACCAAGTTTTAAGAGTGGTACCGGAAGGGAAATGCCGCGATCTTGAGAAATTAAATTTTTTTTATTTTGTTTAATAACTCCTGAGAAGTTTATTTTTCACAAAATGATCTAAGAACAACTTGTAGATAGAACAATTATCTACAAAAATTAATTGAAATATAGAAAGCAATACAATACAACGTGTAGAGTTTATATTCGTCTAAAATATTGTTAACGAGGTTGGGGCTGAACAATTCATATGTTATGAAACTTTTTTTCTTAGCCCCTAATGCATTTGGTTGAGGCTAAAGCCTGAAAGGAATTGCACAACAAAAATGTTTGCTCGGGGCTAGGAATAATGGACATGTTTAATGCAATGACAGTTTTCCCTTAAAACAGAGCCCAGAAAATTGAGACGAAAAAAAAAACTCGGGACTAAGACCTGACGAGAATTTTTAATACAACAGGAACTTTTTCTTACGGCCAGCTAGGGCTTATAGAATCTTGGGGCTTATAATAACGTTTTTGGACTAAGCAATAACATACAACATCTCTAGTCAAGGAGCCAAATTCCCCAAGCGTGAGTTTCCTCTGTGCACTAAGAAAATCATGCAGAATATTTGGCATTTCCTCTAGACCCTAGAGCAGTGTTTCCCAACCTTTTGTGTGCTATGCCCCACAGAACCTTTCCAAAATCATCATGTCCCCTTAACATTATATGAAGATACCAAAATAATTTTGAACACCAAAATTCAAAAATTTCATAAGCAAGAAATCCATAGAAATTAAGTAAACCGTAACTTTATTTTCAAAACATACGAGTATAATGTAGAAATGAAATGAAATTCAAATAATTCAACGAATTATTATAGACCTCAATCAGATTGTAAGGAGTGTTTTATTTTATTTTTAAAAGAAAATGCTTTTTTTGTTAAAGTCAAACACAGTCATTAAAAGGACAAAAATCATTTATAACAGAAAAAAAAGAAACAAATATGTGTGGTGTGAAAATTAATGGGACGAAGTGAGAGACAAAAGAAAAGCAGGATAATACAATAAAAAATTGTCATCCTTTTTGATAATCCTTTATGTTTAATTTTTTTCTCCAAAGTGTAGGTCAATTTGACCTACACTTTGAATGAATTAAGGTTATAAATTTTGCAAAGTAATGCAATTTTAATGTTTTAAATGACTCTTTTTCTTTTTCTTTTTGTCTTTTTTTTTTTTAATTTATTGACTGAGCGTGAGCATGATGGAATTTCTTCGATATCAGTGGCTTGTTAAAAAAAAATCATAAATAAAGAAACTTGACTATGCTAGATACATTATATACCACTTTAATCTTATATGAATAAAAATAAAACATTATATACCTATAACAAAGAAACTATAACTTCAACAAAGTTCTTGATTGACGCATCCCATCATGAGGTTACTTTACAACATATGCACAATTACATACAGGCTGTATAATATTAGTTTGCAATTATTTTAAATTAAATTTGATATTATGTCTTTAAGCGAAATTTTAGCGAAACATTACAACTTACTTAAAATACTGGCATAATACCTTCATATTGCGAGAAACATTGATGTGCAAATTGAATTTCTTTGAGTTATGTAAGCAATTAGTTGATTTAATTTCGGTATGTCATTTCAAGAATGATAATGTGCATACATCGAAATATAGGAATGCATACTATATCCAGCTATTAATTAGGTCATTTAGATGTCTGTCAATTTAGCATTACCACTTCAAAATTTCAAGAATCTTATAATTGGATTAATTGTCGTGAATTTGTCGTAAATTTGCCGTGAAAGAAAAAAATTTGTACCACTTTTATTTTCTGAAAAAATGGCGATTTAAGAGGGTTAGGGGTTTTTTAATTTTTTTCTCAATGGGTGCTAAACGGTAGCCAGAAACCTTAAAGCTCAAAATGTTAGTGCCATTTACATTATGGTATCAAAGCTGCATTTTATATATGTTGTCACTAGAACTATCGGGTTTTTCAATAAGAGAAATAAAACAAAAACGGTTTTGGATATCAATGTAATTTTTTATTCGTGTGAAAGTACGTTTGATGCCATTATGGATGGAACTCAATTTCTTTTGCATGGCCACCACGGGAACGCTTGCAGAAGTCCAGACGCTGAACCCAATTTTCGAGGGTTTTCAAGCATAAATCGGGCGATACTGCTGCAATTTCACGTTCGATATTCGTACGAAGTTCAGCAATCGTCGCTGGCTTGTTGGCATAGACCATAGACTTGACGTAGCCCCACAGGAAATAGTCTAACGGCGTCAAATCGCACGACCGAGGCGGCCAAGCGACTGAACCATTTCGTGAGATAACACGTTCTCAAAACTTGGTTTCCAATAAATTGATTGTGACATTCGCTGTGTGGCTTGTGGCGCCGTCCTGTTGGAACCACATGTCCTCCAAGTCCATATCATCCAATTGGGGCCAAAAATATTCGGTTATCATTGAACGGTAGCGATCCTCATTTACAGTAACGTGCCGGTCTTGACCATGACGGAAGAAGTACGGCCCAATGACGCCGCCGGCCCATAAACCACACCAAACCGTAATTTTTTTGGGATGCAATGATGACTCATGGAGTACGTGTAGACTTCTGCCTGACCAATACCGCATATATTTTATTTATTGACGAAGCCATTCAGCCAGAAATGAGCCTCATCGCTGAAGATGATTTTTCGATGAAAATCCGAATCATTTTCAAGTTGTTGCTAAGCCCAATTGACGAACATTTTGTACTGTGCCTGTGGATTTAAATTTGTCCACTAGACGCTCAATTGTTGATCTGCTAGGCAGATTTATGACGACCATAAATTGGACGTAGCGTGCTTAACGTTGAGGCCACTGACTCCGAATTTCGGTAGTAAATTTTAATAATTTCGGCTCGGTGTTGGCTCGTATATCTTTCCATCATGAAATAGCAAACCTTACTAAAGAGAAATGTCAAACGAGCGGCAAGAAATATGGCGCCGTTTGCTGTCCCTGTTGCTCTACTTTTGTAGAACCCATGTTGAATAATAATAATATTTAATTAAATATTAAGATGTCTGGCTGCCGTCTGGCTGCTTGGGAAACATTATTAAATAGTTGTCTTAACAACATACATATATAGAAACTAGCTTTGATACTATAACGTAAATGGCAACATTTTTTTGACACTTTAAAGGTGTCTGACTGCCGTTAGGCACCCATGTAGGTGTCTGGCAAGTGTCAAACAAAGTTTGTGACACGTTTAAAAAATCAGCTTTGATAAAATGACGTAATTTTGACACTTTTTTATGCACCTTTAACACTCATTATCTCTGAATTGCACCGGGATCCAAGATTTGTTGTACCCATTCGTTGTTACCTACCATGGTATCAATTCACACACACAATCTCAGCTTTGATAAAATGACGGATGTCTGGCGGCCCTGGGCTCTTAGTTTATATTAGAAAATTTAAACGCCAAAAACAAAATATATCGTCTTTTTTAGGGTACATCGCCAAACCGATTTTCGTGTCGCCAAATGAAATTTCAACTCGCACATTTGGCGATAAATCGCACAATCTGACAACCCTGGTGGTAATGCTAACTTGACAGACATTTAGTATAGTTTTAGGCTACATGAACCTTTCAGTTTCATGAAATAATTCTTCGAACAAATTTTAAAATTCTTAAATTCATGCCTCTGGTGCGAGCGGAAAGATATGATGTTACTAGGGCTGGCTACAAGACGAGACTCGGCAGGACTTTTATAAGTCTCGTCTCGAAAATGTTCAGTCTTGTCTCGGTCTCGTCTTAGTCTCAGTCTTGTCTCAGTCTTGTCTCAGTCTCGTCTCTGTCTCGTCTCAGAAAAATACGATTACAGGGCAACTTCTTGACTGTAATCGAACGAAATATTCTCGATACGTCAAAATATATGTAACTTGTCTCCCATCTGTAAATCAAATAACAACTTTCAAGTTCAATTTCAGGGCAACCAGCTGACTGTGCAGAAGAAAATAAATATTTAAATGAAATTGGATTTTTCAATTTAAGAGAATTTTCTCGTGTTCAGCCCTAGTTGTTACAGTATGACATGCTCTTGACGTCTGAGAAGTTGTCAGGACAACTGTTGGGCGTAGAAGCCTTTTAATAAGTTTTCTTCAATAAATTCCAACTTCTTTTAAATAACAGTAATTTATTTTTGGAGCACGATTTATGGATGATGGTTTTTCTCGTAATGGTAGGTGAATTTAGGGTTGATATTAGCAACATTCGGGGGCTGAGAAAGAATTTCTGTGCTGTGTACGTACATACTGTAAAAAACAGGCCAGCAGTCTTGGCACTAAGTGAAACCCAGGTAGTGAAAATTCTGATTACTCCGAATTTAGCCTACCTGGTTATAGCTTAGTGCCTTTATTTTTCTTACACCATGGTCTCGCAATATGTGTACATAATGACGTGGCTTATCAGCTTCAACCATCGTAGCCCAAGTTTGGATAGTAATTCAACTTCTAACGAATTCGATGCGCTGTCCGATTCAATCCTGAGAATTGTTTCCCATTATCTGCACAGTGAAATCGTTGTTACGGGCGATTTCAATGTACACAATTCTTCGTGGCTACGCTATTCTGGTCAGACAACACCCGAAGGTAGGTATGTCGAGATTTTTGCTGAGTTAAACCACCTGACTCAGCTTGTTGACGAGCCTACTCGGATTCCTGACGTTGCAGGTCAAATCGCCAACACTCTTGACTTGTTCCTTACCTCTGACCCTAATAAATACACTATTAGTGTATTATCTCCTCTAGGCTCATCAGACCATTGTGTCATATCTGCGAATTTCTCGTGCCACCAAATCTCAGGTTAAGAAAAAATCCCAAAGAGATTCGTTTGGCAATACGAGAAAGCCAACTGGGAAGGTTCTGGGGCAGTTCTTTCTTGGTTCAGAACCAAGCAAGCTAGGAATTTGTAGTTACTTTTTCGACTCGCTTTATTTAAGGTTTAAGTCTGTACTATAAGCTGATACTGCCTAAGAGCAAACTCCAATCTGAAAAAAGTTTTGACCAATTTTTAGTAGAAATTTTGATTTTTTGTTTATTAATTTTAGTTACTTTTCTTGTTCACTTTTTTCTTTGAAAGGTTTGAACCATTCATTTTGGTAGAAACTTTAATTTCCTACAAAAAGTTTAAAAGGTTTATTTGTCAAATTCAGGTTAGTTTTTTAGTTATAAAAATAATTGAATAAAAATTATTAAATAATTGAAAAAAGACCAGTATTATCATTCTTTCAAAAACGTACTCCTATATTTAGAAGCATTTTGTGTTTTAAGCATGCTTAAATCTCACACAAACATAATCAACCATTTCTTCGTGAGTTTTCAGTGTTTCCTATGCTTCATTGAGAGTAACGAAGACGTAACGAATTGAGAAAAAAAACACGGCGAATTCAAATTTTGTTGCGAAAAAGGCGAGACTGAGACCGCGACGAGACTTATCATACGAGACCGACAGGAGACCGAGACGAGAACGATACGGTACTGAAAATTTTCGATTTTAACGAGACCGAGAAGAAACTTACAAAAGTCTCGCCGAGACTTTTGTAAGTTTTGAAGTTGAATGGGTATAAGTGTGAAATACATAAAACTATAATGCTTCTGTCTCCGAATCTCTTTTTAATATTTATCAACGATTTCCTGTCCTAAACTTCTAATAACTGTTTTGCAAGCAACAATACTCTAAGCTTATTATATTCGTCTCTAGATCCATATACTTGTTCTTCGGAAGTGGAACTTCAACGGCAAAGCATGAAAATAAGCTGATTGCAATCTAATACAAAAACTAGTTGAGTTCAATGTTTCAAAAAGTCAGAGCTGTCTCCTGTTGTTAAACGCCACGCCCATGCATCAATCCATGAGTGGCACTTGCACCGATGAAGCTGTATCACAGACCATCTTCTGTGGAATGATCACATATTTGACGTTTGACGTTGCCAAAAACGCCGTCAAATGTTTAGGATTCCTTATAGACGATGTAAGAAATGTTTTTTTTTTCTTCTGCTCTGGCAAAGATCTGTCGAGTACAATTAACATATATATGCAGGTGTTCCTTCAAACTTCTTGAGTTTTTTGGATAGTATACAAAAAAAAAAAATCGGGTGGCACAACGGCTCATGAAGAACCAGGGCCTAGTGACTCACAACTCGCAACCATTCCTGTGTGCGCCTTTCGACAGGAATGGAAGGGACCTACAATTTTATGCCGAATCTGAACGGCTAGAAGAGAAGCACTTATTTGTGACAAGTGATACTCTTGGAGGATTTGTCAATTCATCGCAAGAGGCAGTAGCCCTGAAAGTTTTTAGGTGCACGAGGCGGGGTGGATAGTATACAAGAAAGATTTAAAAATGTTAAATAATAATGGAAAAATTTACATCTTCCGATCACCTGTCGTAATGTTTAATGTCTTTCATTATTTTATCGCCACTTTTATAAACAGTCTTCCCGTGAAGTAGTTAGTTCCATTCCTCCCCTTAAATAATTTAATCGTAATACTCGCGCTTCCAGGAATACCCAATAGTTTACCCTTGAGCCGAATGTCGGACGCACGTTCAAGTACAGGAATTCTTTTTTTGGCCGCACAACACAAATCTGGGATGTTTTACTTTACTTGATTTTCCCCTCTCATTTTATCATATTCAGTTATTCAAAACCAAAGTACATCGGTGTCTCCTTTTAAAACCTATCCAACAACTCCTTGAGTTGAAACAAAATAAAAAATTTGAATCTTAATTTTTGATTATTCCCTCATATAAATCTAAGAGCATAAAAAAAGGAACAGTAAATTATTTGTTGTCAGGCCGTTATACAAATAATGATTTTATGTGCAATAAAAAACTACTATAATTAAGAAAAACAAATAACTTACTTTCTCAACAAAAAAAATTGGTTGCACTTGCAAATAAAAACAATTACAATTCTTGAGGACAGCTTTAAGCTTTAAGCTTTTAACTTAAATTTTTTTTCATATACCTAACATTGATATTACTTCACTTTATCTTTGCTTAATTTAATAATACGAATTTAAGAATCACCCATTGTCGTTTTAACAAAAACGAACTAAATCAAATAATAATTAACTAAAATTTAAAAGTCCTTTTATCAGCTGCAAGAAATCGTTATAGTTAAATAGTATTTTATAATGTTTTCTTGTATTAAAAATTTTAACCTAGTTTTTGTTTTTAGTTCCCATGTTTAATTTTCCTTACCTTGACTTAAGCAATAAATTATTTACTATATTTTTTTCTTATTAAATATTAATGTTGTTTTGTTTTTTGTTGCTGTTGCCTTCATTTTTTTAAGTATATAAATATAAATGTATAGTAAATGTTTTTTTCCCATGTTTGTGTTTTTTTTTTGTTTAAATTTTCATACTTTATACACTAGAAATTACATTTTTTTGTTATATTTATAAATATCTATTATGTTTTTTGTTTAAAACTATGTTTTTACCTTTTATTTGTTTAAATTTTATTACATGTAGTTTAAGTTTATAACTTTGCAATAAACTTATAACACAGGTCTGGCAATGTTTGGTTTAGCTGTTGTCGATGCAATTTCGGACAATTTAATATCGATTGGTACACGGGTGTCGTACAAGGTTGGTGCTTGTAGGATGATTCCAGCTGTTCCAACAACAACCGCTATGGTAAATATCCATAAGAATAATCGATCCAATACCATCGCAACATATTTCCAATCTTCTTTCACCTAGAAACGAGACAATGTAAAATAAGTAGATACCAAAAAAGGACTCAAAAACAATATAAATTTGGTCAAGAATAAAAATAAACAAAAACAAAAGAGGAGAATAGATAGGTACAATAAGAATGGACCCTGTCGTCTGAAAGTGTTTTTATGACGAATTATATAATTTTATCATCTGAGAAGTTACTTTTTGTTTTATTTTTTTTTTTTTTTTTGCTGGCGGAGTAAAAATAATATGTCACGTCATGTTGTGTGAACGTGTTTGCTCATTCAAATGCTTTTTGTCAATTTGTCTTTACATCTGAATCTATGGCATTAAAAGAGGAGAAGATATAATATTGACAGAAGAGATATGGCTGTGCAGATGCGACAGATCCATCATAGCTCTCACATTCACATTCTAGCGCAGCTGCTTGAGTTTTTATATTTTTTCATGATATTAATACTTTTTTTTGTGTCATATTCACACTTACATACATTTTAGCGATGAAAATATCTTCAGCAGCATATTGAATGAATATCATCTGAAGTGGCATTGAATCGTTAGCGGTTTTTTTGGGTTTGGTTTTACAAAGTATTTAACATGTGTTTTTTATTTCGTGTTTCATTTCTTAAATAAAACAGAATTGATATAGCACTTTCAAATAGAAGCTTTTAGTGTTTGGAACAGTTCTGTAGTGAATTTGGAGAACACCTGGTGTTCATAGTAAATGTTTAATGTACACTGTGGCGTATACGTACTTTTTTTAGTGTTTAATTGAATTTGTATTTTTTTTTAGCAATGTCAATAGCTTTTTTTTTTCTTTTTTTAATTCAAGATACCACAGCATTCAATGAGAGTTTCTAAATTTAGAAAGAGGTTAGTTTCATCATAAGACTTTTTCCCTAGGTAGGCAGGTACCTGAAATATTGGTATTTTGAAGCGAAACTTCATTACGCTCTGTAGAATAAATTCAATTTAATATGTAAAAACATGCAACCAGCATGTTAGATAGTGCAATTTGTCGCCAAATGTGCCATTTGAAATTTCATTTGGGGACATGAAAATCGGCTTGTTGGTGTACCCCAAAAAAGTCGATATTTTAATTGTTTGGCGATTTAAATTTTTTGAATCGAAATTCTAATATTCTTTTCCCGAATGTTCACTTTTACCTTACATCTTTTTCTTTGCTATTTGCGCTGAATATGCAGCCATCCACTCATTAAATTCTGAACGCACCCTTAAACTGAAATTCGATTTCACTCACATCCCTAAAATAAATGACGTTGTAATATGTCAACTACTTTGTTGTTTTACCAAATCGAAGCAAGATGGATTGGCACATTACAAAATTTGCAACTGTTATCTACGTTCGGTCAAAGCTTACTTAGAACGACATGCGGAACCAACCTTCTGAAGATATGCTTGTCAAATTGTCACACTGGCAATCTAGACACTTCTTTTTTTTAACACGAAAATATGAATTTCATGTTCAAAAATCAAATTTTATTTAATGCTGCAGGCGCGGTTAAATAAGTCTACTAAGGCCCAGTTCTGCAGTGCGAGATCATCCCAGTTTCGGAGTTAAGTTCAACCCGAGCTAACTCCTGAATTTTTTTTGTTTAGTAAAGACATTCGATAGATTTTTGATAACTGAAAGGCTTAACTCAGACCTCCATCAAAAACTGCTTTGGAGTTGAATCGGGGCGTTATTAATTACCTCAGGTGTAACTCAGAGTTAAGCCCTGGACTGAAAAACTGGCCCTTGTACTTGTACAAACGGGATTTAGTATTTGAATCATTGTTTTAGCTATTGTTTTGTTATGTTTCAATTTTATTGAGATTTTACACGTTTAGTTCCAGTGCAAATATATTTGTATTGCTAATCAAATATTTTAAGACATGGATTTCAGCGAATTAATTGAGGTTGAGGTTCATGCACGGTTTAATTTTAGAATTGGCTATTATGAACGTCAGTTAATCTGCCGGTATGGGTGAGTCTTAAAACATATTCTCATATACTCATATACATATACTCAATTCACCCTCTTAAAAAAACTGATTTTCGTCGAAATGTTTTCTTTTTTATTTTCAAAACTTTGAGAAATTGGAAGAAAAATCAAGCGTTTTTTTTTTAAAGTACTGATAATTTTATTTTAAATTATTAAACATCATTTAAAGTTTTTAAGTTCCCAACAAAAAAAAATGCAGCAGATAAATTTCAACTAGAGGTGGTAGGGGTAGACTTTTCTCTTGTTTGAAAATTAAATCACACACAACTTTTTTTGTTTTTAAAATTAGTTTTGTTGTTAGTTTTTGTTTTTTTTTTTTAATATGCACAGTGATCGGCAGTGCAAAAACAAAAATGATCCAAAGTGTGTTTTGCACGTCTCTAATGTAAATTCTGCACATTTCCACGACTATGGCTTTCCAACCATATAACATTTAACGAAATCGGTTGAACACTTTTTGAGAAAATAGTACCACAAAATTTTATTAAGTCTATTTGTATAAAGATACTAGCGGTGCCCGGCGAACGTTGTATCACCTTCAATTAAACTGCAAAAAGTTGGCGTCTTCATCGGATAGAGGAAGCCACGTACCGATACTATGGTAGACTTGTGCTTGCACTTTGATAGTTGCGTGAAACCTGCATTGTGGTTGTCAATTGTGTTGCTCTTAACGAAGTCATTTGGCAACATGTGTTGGACAGAAAATGTTTTGAGTCTGAAGTCAAAGTCATGCCAGAAACATGCATAGAAAGTTGTTCTAGAGGCGGTTCAAGTGGTGTCGGCTCCAGTAGCGACAATTTTACTTTTCCTATTTCTCAATAGAAATCTCGTGATGACTCCTCTTGTAATTTTTTTCTTTGTCGAAGTTAAAATGCTTTCAAATAAAAATTGATTCTTTCCATTTCATAATTTTTTTTTGTAGTGGATTAAGGCATGATTCGCGTGGGCTAAACGTTTCAGTCGGTTTCGAAGCATTTGCTCTGCGCCGCTGTTGTTCCACGTGAGTTTTAACTCGAACTTGTCAAATTCGTGATTCGTGTTGGTTGGGCGTTTCAGCCTCTCTTATTTCTGTATAAAGTACATGAATTAATGTTAAAGTGATCTTCCGGTTGTTGGGTTGTTTCTGTTACCCCTTTAGACATTGACCCTTTTTGCTTATGGGGTTTCCTCCCATCCAACGATTTTTGCAGGCCCTTAAGGAATATGTAATTGTACAAATGTTCAGGTAAAGATATAAGGAGGATATAAATATATTTGCATTTACATTTCTTGCAGTTTTAACTAACAGCAACTGCAATTTTCTATAGCCGCATACAAAGTACTCCCTGCGAATCTTGCTTCACTTTTTGGAAAAAAAAAGAAAAGAATAGACCAAAATCCTTTTTTTTTAATGCAAATGTGTAACTTCATTTGTGGAAAGCCGTGTACAATATTCATTCTGCGAATTGTTTTCCACTTTAGTTACTATTATTTACCTACTATTATGAACTATTGTAAAACGCTACTTTCATCTTTTTTTTCAAATCCAGGGTTAGTCGTTGGGTCAAAATTAGCAGCTGAAAATCTTATTGCAATTACTAATTGACATGCGCATTGGCGCACCTTGCAAAGGTTGGTAGGTAGGCACCTTGCTAAGGTTGGTAGGTACTCGTTCTGAAAAATTCATTAAATACACTTTAATTGAAATCAATTTAATGTTTTCCATCTTAAATTGCACCTATAACTGCAACTGCAATTACTATAATTTCAATTTCCGCCCAATTTGTATTAAGCCTATGTATGTACTGTACATAAGTTCATTATTATTATAATGAATTTTCAGTATGAATTTTTGTTAATTGCAACTGCAATTTCAACTAAAACTGCTACTCCTAGTTGCGAACAAATATTTGACCTCAGGCTGTCATCTAAGAACCTGAATATAACTTCTCAACACACATTTTTCTATGTGATATCATTGAATTTTGTTCAAGTTACCCCTTCCGGAATGCATTTTTGCTCGTGGTTGACAAATTGTCCGACCGATTTCAAACAAACGCTCGGACTTACATCAAAGATATCGTAAAAATGTTGGTTCAATTGGTTGGGTGGTTTCGGAGTCTATAACATATTTACAAACATACAAACATCAATTTTATATATAAGAAGAAGATACATATTCAGACAAAAATTTTATTCAAAACTTTTCATTAACCTGTTTTTGAAAAATCCAATTTTCCAAAAAAAATGATTTTTTTTAATCGGAAAACGTAGTTTTTTTTGATTTTTTTTATGATTTTAAAGAGCTTCAGTGCATTTTTACTCACTGAAGGACAAACTATGTCTTGGCGTTCCTTAGCCTATCTTTTCTAACAAAATTCACTCACGTATTCAACAAAAACCAGAAAAAAACACAAACGCACTTGAAACGTCAAATCATGGCCAAACTTTGAACAGCCACTCATGTCTTGTTCAAAAATCTGTTTTTTTTTTTTTTTTTTTTTAAATGTCGCTGCGTGGACATGGTTTTTTTTTGGATTCCTTTGGACTTTTTCTAGACATGTTCATAGTACTGCCATCTTTTATGGCCTGTGGCAAGAAATCTGGTTCAGAATTATTCGAAGATGAATATTTGTTTGAATATTTTTTTGGTTTTCGAAACAAATCAGTTCCAATTGTAGTGTTGATGAAGGGGCGGGGGTGGGTTGCTAAGGGTGTGCTTCAGGCTTTGAGTAGAAAAAAATACCAAGTCCTATAGCAGACCGGACTTGGTATTTTGTGAATTTTTGAGGATTTTTGTATGTGATGAGTACCTATATTTTTTTGAAATTTTATTTCAAAATTTTGTAAACACGTCCTTATGGGCGAAATTATCCATTTTGAGTAAACTTTGGCACTGAAACTTCAGACTTATCCTCATGCGTAAGAAAAGATTTTATTTGTGGTTTGTGGGTGCATAATTGTGTTTCTTGACATTGTTTTTTCCCCGAAAACCCCCTTGATTTAAGTGTGTGCTTCGGTTTGTCTAAGTAAATCCATTTTTCTTTAGATGTCAATATAGAAAGTAAGAACTTGGTAAAATTAATAAAACAGAATCCGAAAAGAAGGAACGAAATCTCAATTTTGAAACACCCTGATGTGTAGGAATATTATAAAATAAATATGAAGCTCTAAACTTACCCTTGTGCTTTCTTCTTCCTTGCGCGTTTGATCTGCAATGTACGTTACACCATCCATAGCTTTGTGCAATTCAGGACAAGTGTGCCACCGATGACGCACAGTGGTACACGATCTCCCCGAGGAACAACAAGGTGCCTGCCTCTGCTGCTGCTGATGACAACTACTACTGCTACTTGCCCCCGCTGTCCCCGCCAGTGAGCAATTCTGTTGCAGTTGATGATGTGTGGGTTGATATTGAGCCTGTATACTGCAACAGGACTCTGCTAGTGTCGAAGCTGTCGCCACGGAATTCACTGTCGTTGTGGACTTTATCACATTTGAGTTGCCCAGCAGGTCGCACGTTGTCGTTGACTGATGCTGCTGATGCGAATGCAACGGCGCTGGCGAGAAAGTCGCCGACGACGTCGACTGTTGGCGATACAAGTGATGATGTTGCTGCTGTTGCTGTTGCTGATGATGATGCAGCGTCGATGTGGATGCTGATTGATGTGGATTGTAACTGCCCATGCCGTTTGTTTGGCACGAGGTCGATGTCATCTGACGAAATCGTGAGGGCGTCAATGGGTGGTCTAGCAAACTTCCGCCCGTCTGCTGGTACTGGCTGTGATGGTGACCGTCAATTAATGACGATGTCGTCGATGTTTGCTGGTTGACAGTGGATATTGTCGATGGATATGGCAGCGATGTCATTTCGTCCATCAGATTGAAACTTTGTACTCTGTGCTGGAGATGGGGCGATGTACTCCTTGACGTTGTCTTTGGACTATGGTGGAGTCTGAAAAAAGGACTATGACTCATTAAAACCCCAAGGGACACGAAAATCCAATCGATGACTTACTTTGACAAGGCAACTGGTGGCGGCAGCGGTGGTATTTGATCCCTCAATTCCAGTCCATTGCATGTCCGGACCATAAGACGTCTAGATGATTGTCTATCAAATCACAAAGAGAATCGAATTAAAAGCACAATTTAAGGGTGACAAGGCTAAGCAAGCTTTCTTACATCATCTCACTGATTGGATAGAGTGGTCGCCGCATCACCAGTATTCGTGGCAACTGATTAATGAACACAGTCCGTACCCATGGGGCCATTGTATGAGTTTGTGGCGAACGAAAATGCACATTCAATACCACTACTGTAACGCATATACTGTTATGTGTTTCCATCAGTCCAAGGATCAATCGTGAAAAAGAAAGTAAACAAAATAAAATCATAAACATATGTAGGTAGGTATGAACACTGAATATATTTGTCGAGTATTTAATAGCTTTCGGGTACAAAGAACGGTTAAGTTCATTTATTGGCAATTTTGCTTATTTACTGCTTGGGATACCATCAGGGTTTCTATAGGTTGGTATATAGGCAAACCAAACCAACGAGTGTGGGAATAAAACGATTACTGGCCGGAAACAAATTATTTCGCAGTTAAGGCCGAAAGGGTTAAATCAAATTATTGTTGTCAGTGGAGGGTTGCTCAAAGTTGATTGGGCGGTTGATGGTTTGGATTCGTGTAATTGAGTTTTTTTTTATACAAAAACTGGGACACATGATGGTGGCGCGAAATACTTACACAATTTGTGCTTGGGTTTAATCAAATTTATTTTTAACGACAAAATCAGGGAAAATCTTACAAGAGTTAACGGTCTTGTTTCGAACGGTAAAGTTTTTGTTTTATAACATTTATTTAATGACGGTGTGGAGATTCAGGGTTTTTTGAAGTTAAATTAAAAGTTTGAAAAGTAAATTCGCTGCACTTAGAAAGCTTTTTTCAAGAACCTAATTAGGAAAATAAATTATGTACCAAGCATTTGAATGAAAGACACGAACTTCCTTGTATACCGTCATACTGTACGAGTACCTAATTTACGTACATCAAGAAATCTTACAAAGTGTCTTTGAAAACTTCATGATTCAGTAACCGTTAGGTGAAAATATAACCCCCTCCCCCAAATAGATGTTAACTTATTTCAGCCTGCCATAGTAATTGGTAAAGAGTTTGTTCTTGTGAATTTGTAATTTTTTGCGGGATATGATGGTTTTTGTTGGTTTGACACCGTGTACTGAAATAAGGTCATGCGTCATATAGGCTATTGACTACGAGTATATCGGAATATAAAAGGAAGAAAGGAATAATTGCGTTAATGGGTTTTTAGTATTGAATTTTGTTTATCTGGAACCTAAGTTTAAGTTTGCTCAAAATACAAAATCCGCCCAATTTCACCCATGAAAATCTGAGAGAATGGTCATTTTTTAATATTTTTGGTGTAACTCGAAAACTAAACCGAATTTGATAATTTTACCCAAATGACTTTTTGTCGGAAATAAGATTTCCTATTAATATGGATAGATTTGAGAAAATTTATAAAAAAAATTAACAGGAAAAATAAAATAAAATAAAATAAAAAAAGTTTAAAAAGATTTTATATTAAATTTGTTTACTGAACTGCTCATTACATTCTTTTGAGCAAAAATATATGCAAGACTTATTTAAGAAGAAAGAAAAAGAGGTGCAGTCCTTTAATATGATGTATAAAAAAAGATGATTTGATAAAAATTGGCGGAAATATACCAATCCAAAAACAACCCTGTTATTTATTTTTTGATTTGGCCTATAGCGTGAACCATGACTTCCTTCTTTTGTGTGCCCAAACCCCCAGTTTCACGTGGGAGTTTGAACTTAAGATCAGCTGAACCTTAAACTTAGTTTAAATTTTTAGTTTAATTCGTCCGGTTTCAGATCAGTTGAACTTCGTTTAACTAGATTTTATGAAAAAGAGTTGGCAGCATTATACGTTTTTGCTTCGCCAAGTGACATATTGCAAATAGTAATTAGCTTTCCTTGTATGTTATTTCCCTTTCTGAAGCAAAGAACACGCGAAACAGCAACAATTTTATTATTTTGGGTTGTTGATAATCTGTCGACATTTTTTTTTCAAGTGACAACTTTTCAACAGCAGACATAAATTTGCTGATGGAATTGGTTATGAAAAATAAGTAAATACATAAATTCCCGAATGTATTATGTATAGTCGTCCCAAATGTTGAATAGGCTTGACCACGAGACGAAACTCTGCGAGACTTTTGTAAGCCTCGTCTCGGTCTCGTTAGAATCGGTCTCGTGCCGTGTCGGTCACGTATAATTAAGTCTCGTCTCCGAAAAATACGATTTCCGGACAAACTGTTGTTTATTAGAACGAAATGTTTTCGAATGTAGTTTGATATGTGCAGAAGAAAATAAATATTTAACTGAAATTGAATTTTTTAATTTATTAGGCTTTCTGTAAATTTCGGTCTAAATATACAGTCTCGCCTCGGTCTCGTCTCCGTTGCTTAAAAGGCAGTCTGGTCTCGTCTCGGTCTCGTCAAGCGAGACTGAGATCGAGACCGAGACTTTTCTCGTCTCGTGGCCAGCCCTAATGTTGAAATTAGGTTTAAACAGAACAGTGCTATCGTTTAACTTAAACAACCAATAAAATTCATTTCAAGGTTTAAACGAAAATATGATAATATAAATATATGAAGTTCAAACCAAAAGTGGAGTTTAAACTTCCACTGTGAAACTGGGGGTAAGCCATCTCTTGGAATTAATTTATTTGTGCCCTTTAAATAATACATGTATTTCTTCATATTCTTAAAATAATGTTAAGATTTCACGAGCACCAATTTTATGCAAAAACATAATTTTTTGGAGTTTTGAATTTGTAAAAAGAACACATAATATTGGCTTTTCAATACACTTTTTGGTGATTGATTGAGAGTTTTGAAAGACGATGCAAAGGCCTGTCCGTTCTCTATTCAACAACGTCAACGTCAACCTCTTACGAGCCTTATTTGGAAAGTAATCGCCATATAAATGTTTTTAGTTTTTCGGTTGAAAAAAAAAAGTTTTACTTTGAATCAAAGTATCTCTGCAACCAGACCCCATACAAACCTCTAGTCAGCTATGGATAGCACTCAAGGAACTGATTAAGCGTTTAAAACCACAAGGCCTGCCGAGCCTTATTTGTGGAGCTACACTGAGAAAATTAATATTTTTTTTTGCGTTTGCGAGTAACGAATTTCGTTTGCTGTAATTGTAATACATTTGCTGGAAATGTTATACAATCCCTGCAAACGTATTTCATTTGTAGCAATTGTATTACAGTCGCCACAGAAAGTAATTCCATTGCGTCAAACATATAACAAATAACCCATTCGTTCGGAGCTCAATTTGCCAGGGTTGATTACGGTAAATGACAATGTTTCCCAAATTCAAACGACATGATGTTTGCAAGCAAGTGTAATTGTTTATGGCAAACGAATGAATCGATTGCGAACTAAGCTTTTGAAATGCAGTTTGCTGCAAAAAGTTTTACGTTTACTATATAAATTACAATTGTTTGCAACTAATGAATCGAACATTTGGGACGAATGGTTAATTCGTAGAAAGTAAACTAATTTGTAGCAAACGATTGAATGATTGCAGGGTATATATTTTTAAATCTTATTTTTACAAATTAATTTAATGCTTGTGGTAAACATTTCATGCTTTCGAGGCGAAAGAATTTTTGATTTTAGGTTTCATTAAAAGAAATTCGCTTGCAGCAATGAATTTCCTATTAGGAAAAAGTATTTTATTTGTTTAATTCCTATCTAACCAATTTCAGGTAATCTATAGGGCAAGTATTGGGTACGTTTCAATACTTGTTTTGCTTTATCAATTTGGTATTGTTCTGAAGTTCAGAACTTCTTGTACAAAAAATCAAATTTCAATTGAAAATATGTTGAATTTAAAAAGAATGCGATTCAAAATTGAAAATTTGTTGCTTTAAAAAATAGCAAAGTCAAAATTCGAAAATATTTGCATTAACAAATAAAATAAATGCTAGTTTAAAAATCTTTGCATTAAAAATAATTACATTCAAATAAAAGTACAATTTTAAAAATGAATAAAAATTACCTACATCTCCGTTCTTCATTTCAAAAAACAATGGTGCAAAATTTTAGATGATTAAGTACGATGTTAAATCAATTTTAGCGTGATACTAGGTTAAAAATTGTGTTTTGCTAATTTTAAACGAGTTTAGCATCGTACTATCATCCCCTTACATCTTACTAAAGTTAAAAGTTAGCATCGTACTATCCCCTTACATTTTACTAAAGTTAAAATCACATCTTTTTAGTATCGTACTAAATCCATATGATTGGAGAATGGAAAATTTTACTCCAGGTATAGCATAGACCCGAGGGTTGCCGGTTCGATCCCTGCTGGTGCCCAACTTTTTTTTTTTTGTAATACTGAAGTTAAAATGATAAAAATATAAACATTGAATACTTATTAAAAGCACATGTTGGGTTTCCATCAATATATAATTAATTTACAACGCATAAAAACAATTATTGTGTTAAACAAAACGATTTTCTTAAAAGTTTTGATTAAGTCCTAGGAGCACATCTACGTAGTAATAGTTTAAAACAAAAACTGAGCCAATATTTTAAATACTTCGGTCGTCCTCGTCATAGTTAAAATAATTAATCATAGTTAAAATAATTTAAATACATGAAATAGTCTAAGCCACATTTCTTAATCAGTACAATTCCTCTGCTCAACTAATTAAAAGGAAAATGTGTGAAGTTTTCAACTAATTAACATTTTGCCGGGGGATTTTATGTTGCAAATTAGCTCAGTGGATGCATGCCCGCTCTCGATACGGAAGGATACCAGTTCAAATCCAGGTAAGTAAAGCTTGACATTTTTTTCAATTAAAATAAAATAATATAATTTCGGTATTAAGGGAAACCAGCAGTCACTGTATTGATTGTGACAAACGTACAAGTCATTAGCAACAAACGTGTTATTCATTTGTCATTAACCCTGGATCTTCTATAACAATTGACCCATTCGCTTGTCGTTAAAGTATTAACGTTTACTCTAAAAGCTCCATTCGTTGGTCACAAACAGTAAATATGTTTACAAAACACCATTATTCGTCTGACAGAAACACTACATTCGTTTGACACAAACACTCTATTCGTTTAAAATAAACGATAGAATTTTGCTACAACAGTATGAATTGTTTGTCTCAAACGAATTTAAGAGTTTGCTGCAAACGAACTGTCAAAACTGGCTGGCAAACGAAAAAGTCGTTTGGGCAATTTTTACGTTTGCCGCAAACGATTCCTTCCCTCAGTGTATGGGCATACAAAGTCATCCAAACTAAAAAAAAATCGAAAATAATGGATTTACTTTGAATGAAGATATCTTGTCAACCAGAACTCAGAGAATGTTCTAGTTTTCAGCTATGCATAACTCCTGAAAAATTAATTAAGCCTTTTACGAACCCAAATGACCTCCGAGCCTTGTTTCTGGAACTGTAGCCATCCAAAGCCATACAAGCTTTCAAAACTCAAAAAAATAACTTTGAATGCAAGAAAACCGAAAACTAGACCTTGTAGAAGGGTTTGCTTTGGATGTGCTGATTGCATTTGAAAAAACCTTTCTAATATCATTGGAAAAAATAAAGACAAATGTGAACTTTAGGCCACATATCAAAATAAAAATGGGTATTGTTTTGAAGGTTTTAAATTTGAATTCGTGGAATGTTTTGAAAAATGCTAGAGGACTGTCCCATCGGTATGGAAAGTTTGGTTCTTGGCCCAAAAATTCCCGCACCAGTCTCTTCTGTCGTTCTCGATCCATCAGTGTACCACTTGATGGCATTTGCATTGAAAGTGTAGTTCACTGTTCCGCCTACCCAGTCTTTCTTGCAACTTAGCTTCGTTTGAAAGTTTTTCACGAAGTTATATTTTTTAATCATACCATCTCTTGGAATGTCAATAAGCTTTGTTATTGAGGACTTCGGAATACAGTCTCTTTCCCTTTGACTGATGCATTTTCCAGTCCCCGTTCCCTCCTTTGCAAATCTCATAATGGCTCCCTTTGCAGCACTTACTGCAGCACTTTAGATTCAAGTAGGGTAAATTAGATTGAACGTATTAAAAGGTCCAGAGCTTATTTTCTAAACGGTAAGTGATATATAGATACATCATTTTTTTTGTTGTAATCGATTCATTTTCTTAAATACATGAAAGTTATATATAATAAAAAAAAAAATTAAAAATCTACAACCTTAGCTATGAACGTTTGATAGTCAAAAATGGCGAAGTATGTAGATGTTTGAGAAAAATGTTACTAATGTAAGTAAGTGTGAGTTTTTTTTAAATAATTTATAGTACGTTTTTATAAAGCTGATTAAAAACAAATTCATAGGTATTTATATGCCATGTTTTTGATTAAAGTTTAGGTTTTGGCTAGGTCAATTTTTTTTTTAATGTAGGTACAAATATTAAAGTGCGTCAACCCCGAATTCCAACCAAGAATTTTTCAGAAATCCTGGTATTATCATGCTTATATAGGAGAATTATCTGCATTGTGATGTTAATTTCAATGAAAATACCAAAGGGTACAGAAATAAAAATAAAAAAAAAACTATAAATTAAAAAAAAAAAAAAATTGAAAAATTCACCTAGCCAAAACCAAAACTTCAATCAAAAATTTGTCAGATACCTGCTAATTTTATATTCATCAGCATTATTACCACATACAATGTATTTCAATAAAAAGTCACACTGATTTCTGGTAAATTTTTTCTCAAACATATATACTTCGCCATTTTTCACTTTAAATCGATCACATCTCGATTCTAGTCAATTTTGTTTAAACACACATTTCATGAATTTAAGAAAACCTAAAAAAAAAATAAAATAAATTGGGTGGCGCAAAAGCTCATGAAGAAACATTCCTGTGTGCGCGTGTCGACAGGAATGGAAGGGACCTATAATTTTATGCCGAATCCGAACGGCTAGACGAGATGCACTTATTCATGACAAGTGATAACCACTTGTCCACTTTTTTCTACGCAATTAACTTGTCCAATATGTTGATTTTTTTTTTTTTTTTATAATTAACGCGCACTCAAGGGATTTGTGGTACCCTTATAATGATTTATCATAGTGCGAGCGGTTGGGAAAGTTATAGTTATAGAGCATTAAGGAGGAGAAACCGATGAACATTAATCTTGAATGCTTTGAGGTTTTGTAAAGTATTCCACATACGTGTCGTGCGGCTAAAGAACGAATCCCTATATTTTACCGTACGTCCGAAGTTGGGCTCAAGGGTAAACTGGTGGGCATTCCTGGATTGACGGGTGTTGCGTAAAAATTGCTTCAGGGGAGGAGTGCAACTGGCTACTTCACGAGAACAATTGTTGTAAAAAAGCGATAGGAAATAGAAAGGCACGAATCTTTTCGACGATGCTCAAGGGTGTCTAAGGCTGCGTTGATGGTGTCATTCCCTATTAATCTTAACGCTTTTTTTTGGATCCGATCAAAGAGATGTAAAGAAGTTTGCGAAGCACCTGCCCAAATTTGGGAGTTATACTCTAGCTTTGGTCGGATGAATGATTTGTATATAGTAGCAAGGTCAGAGGGGGTAAAGAATTTCTTGCAACGTCCAAGAAAACCCAAACACTTTGCAGCATTTTTGGCAGTTTCATGTATGTGAGCATTCCATAGGAATTGGTCAGAGAAACACATACCGAGAACAGAAAGTTTTTGGGTTTCCTCAATGTAAGTGCCCTTCATAGATAGAGGCAATGGGGATAGGTTTTTCTTAAGTAAGAGCATACAGCATTGCGTTTTGGAGGCATTAAATTCCACGCGGTTAATGATACCCTACTGAAGAATTATGTTAAGATCAGAGTTTAAAGACGTTAACATATGCTGAGGCTGCAGCTCAACATCTGAAGAACGAGGAATTGAGTCTGGAAATGAGTACGAGAAACTGAGAGTGCTGTCATCAGCAAAACAATGAAGTGGATTAGAAGTTTTAGCGAAAATGTCATTAATAAAAATAAGAAAAAGGGTCGGAGATAAAACGGAGCCCTGTGGCACGCCAGCATTTATCTTGTGAATGTCACACTGGAACCCATCCAATACCACTTGTATCTAACGGTCCGAAAGATAAATTCTAATCCATCCAAGTAAGGGGTCTTCGAAACCAAAAGCACTCATTTTTGATAAAAGAGCATGGTGCGAAACTCTATCAAATGCTTTAGATAAATCGAGCGCAATAATTTTGCTTACACCAAAACGATGCAAGGATTGGTTCCACCTTTCGCTGAGATAAGCCATCAGATCACCAGACATTCTGCTACGAAAACCATATTGGCGGTCGTTAAGAAGATTTTGTTCTTCAAGGTATTTCATGATCTGGCGATTTACCAACGTTTCCATGACCTTAGAAAAAAAAGATGTTAGATGTTGCAATTGGTCGATAGTTCAAGGGGGAAGATGATGCACCTTTTTTTGGGACAGGCTCAAAAAATGCAGTTTTCCATCTATTCGGAAAAATTCCAGAAGAATAGGATAAATAGAAAAGCCTACGCAAGGGTTTTGCCAATGAGGAAGAATACCTCTTCAAAACTATAGGGGAAATAGAATCTGGACCAGCGGATTTGTTTACGCTATGATCTTTAAGTACTCTTTTGACAGTGCGAGTGCGAAAGTATATTTTTATTGTTGCATTGTTGGGGCCGCTCTCAAGCACAGGAGGTACCATTTGCTCTCAGGCAGGGTGGAGTTTGCACGAATTTGCGCGGAGCATCGTTGAAGATGAGCGTTGGAATTGATGACTTCGTGGAATTTTTAATGTTTTTGGCAAATGACCAAAAATGTTTGCTCCCTTTTGGACATTTAAGTATTTTTTGCCTTACTTTTTTGTCATACTTTAAGCTATCATTTGTCTTTATAAACTATCATTTGATTTAATTCAGGGAAAATACTTTGGGTCCGATAATGAAACAAACAACACGTCTGTATCTTTCGGCAATACACAGCAGACTCTGTGTTCTTTATTTTCAAAACAACTTAAAACCATCCCTAAATTGGTTATCTCTTCTCTCTTTTACTTTCCACTCATTCTACATAGTCTTCATTTTTTATTGAGTTTATTCTTTTGTTCATCAGTGTTGCCACAATACAGGAATTTTTCCCGCCGAATCACAACATTACACGAATTCCTACTTCGACGGTACTCAAGGCGGTTTTCCTCAGAACGGTCTGCCTTAGGCCGACGAAAACTTAGTTGTCTTAACCTGATAGCCTCTTTGCACCTCGAGTTGTACCATGATTTCTCCTTGGGTTTAATGCTCTTCGTTCTATTCGGGATGAAGGTCTTCATACCAAGGAGAATAACATTTGTAACCATGTCAGCAGCAGCGTCAATGTTGTCATCGAGATAGCAAAGCGACCAGTTAAAATTTCTAAAAAGGATGTTAAGATCATCCGAATTTGCTTTATCATAAAGCCAAACGGTTTTTTTAGGCTGTTTTCCATTAGGCTGATGGTTGGCGTATGTAAAATTGGCTGAAATGACGCAGTGATCGGATTTCCCTAAAGGGGACGAAACATTAATAGAGTATTTTTCAGGGTGAGAGGTGAGAAACAGGTCAAGGGTGTTAGCATTTTGACCTTCAATGTCTGGAATTCTAGTGAGCTCTTTGACTAACTGGGTAAGATGGTTATAATCTGCAAAGATCTCAACGTACCTGCACTCGGGTGTTGTTAGTCCAGAAAAACGAAGCCAAGAGGAATTTTGGATATTAAAATCGACCGCAATGACGATTTCAGTGAGAGGGTAGTTAGAAATGATTCGAGAAATAGAGTCAGACAATGAGCCGAAATTGGTATAGGTTGAATTCCTTTCAAGGTTGGGGCTTCTATATAAAAAACAATAATGAATAATAAGCCTACGGACGTGGAATTTAATCCACATAAAGTTAAATTCCGAGTTGGAGCAATTTTTATATTGTAGAAGAAGCTGATAGGCAATATCATTCCGAATATTAATGGCAAGACCGTGATGGGAAAAGAACATTAGCACAAAACTGTATCCAGATAGGTACAATTCTGAAGGGTCAGAGTTTTGGCCTATTTGGGTTTCGCTTAGAGCCAGGACAGCTGGCTTGAATTTGGCAATGTGGAAATAAGCAAAAAAAAATTTGATCTTAGCCCATGTATATTACTAAAGTCCACACGAAAATCTTCACCCATTATAAAAAACAAGAACACACAAAATACAACTCCGAGACAACAAATTAGAGTTGAAAAGTATAGATTCGTCGGATAACAAATTGAATTTTGCCACACTTCTACCGCATATAAGATACACGATAGATTTAAACCTAAAAACAATTTGTCAGCGTGGGGAAAGGAAAAGAAAAAAGAAGGGGACCAAAAAAGCAAAACAACTACTCGTCACCACAGCACTGCGCTCATTGTAGGTATTGCACATGCACTTTTTTTCGATTTTTTTTTTTTTATTAACAATTTAATTTTATTATTATTTGAGGGGCTTGCAATTGCAATAGGGATATTTTTCTATTTAAAGGAGAATTGCACTGTCGGGGTACGATTTTCGATTTATTTTTAAAAGCTCTCTTCATCGATTGGCTTTTCTTTTCCGATTAACTTCTTTCCGCGAATTTGGTGACGGGTTCGCGGAAGCTATGACCAAACGATGTTTGCTTATCGGAGTGTAGATCGGAACTGTTGATGTTGATGAACTATCTAGAATTATTATTCGGCTGGAGAACAAAAATAAGGCCCAATACTTGAGAAAATAATTAAATACATGGAAAAACTTTATTCTGGTTTAAATGAAAGATTGAATACCTGCTCTGATGAAATGAGATACATAAACAACTTCATTAAAACAATGATCGATTTAATTCATGGCAAAAATCAGAACTTCTTTTAATTACAAAATTTAACGAAAAAGTACCATAAAACTAGACGCTAGTATATAATTCGAGAAGGCAAATGAAATTTTATCCACGGCGTTAACAAGCATATCTTTCAATAAAATATCTCAGGATAGCTTAGTTTGTATAACTGACGTAGTTTTTGCCACTAAAACACTTTTAAACGAAGCTATTGCTTAAATTACATTAACGAATACTAAAATTTATAATGTTAATAATTTATCATCAATTATTGACTTAACGAGATCCAATACAATTCATGAAGAGTTATCATAACTTGATAACATGGTAAATTCTCCTATATCTGATGATGAAAGCAATATGTACTTTGAATCCTGAATCTGATTAGGGCTGGCCACGAGACGAGACTCGGCGAGACTTTTGTAAGTCTCGTCTCGGTCTCGTTAAAATCGAAAATTTTCAGTCTCGTCTCGATCTCGTGTCGGCCTTGTATAATTAATTTTCGTCTCGGTCTCGTCTCCGAAAAAAAAATTTCCGGACAGCCTATTGATTATTGGAACAAAATATTTTCGATTATAGTTTGAATATGTGCAGAAGAAAATAAATATTTAACGAAAATTGGATTTTTTAATTTATTAGACTTTCTGTAAATTTCGGTCCAAATATACAGTCTCGTCTCGTTCTTGCCTCGATTGCTTAAAAGGCAGTCTCGTCTCGTCTCAGTCTCGTCATGCGAGACCGAGACTTTTCTCGTCTCGTAGCCAGCCCTATATCTGATGCTAAAAGCAATACTTTGAGAAATTCAACAAATTATTTATTTCTTTGAGAAATTCAACAAATCATTTCATAACAAGCACAAATAACCCCAAAAGTTTTAAAATCAATAAAAATGAAAAAGTCAGCATTAGTACTCTAACCGCAAAGGTTGGTCTGATAGGAACGAATGAAAAAGCCGGAAAACGTAAGCCCAGAAGGGAAAAAGACAGAAAACATTATTAAACTGATTCCCAACTGCTTTCTCATCAACTGATTGTTACTTTACTCTATTCAACAAAAATTGTCAGTATAGGTTTTATGGGCGAGCTTTTTTCAAAACAGTGGCGCGCAGTGTTGCCATAATCTTAAATTTTATAATGCTAGATTTCAAATTTTATATTGCTAGATTGTATGGGAGCTCCAAAAACAAAATGCTAGATTTCAAAACCATATAAAAACGTCCTTATCGATGTTTAAAAAACAAACATTTTATAAATATGCAAATAAATATTTTTTTCTCATAAATACCTAACATACATGCATAGGTCATATCTCCTTATATAACAAAAAAAAAAACGAAAACAAAACATTATTATGTAATTCAAAAATAACAAAACCAAAAGCTTTATGTAAATAGGTAATAGGATCTTTTACAGCAAACTATTTTTAAGTAAGAACATGTTGTAGTAGTTAATTATTTAATTTTAAATCAGTCAGACCTATCACATTCTTATTTTTATAATATCTTATCTGTTTTATGGTTTTAATTAAATAATGAGTTAGCCCAAAGTTTTTCATACAAATAATCTTCTTCACCCTTAGGTTTTTCATACTTCGTCGAGACTCCAGCTTCCTCTATAACACTTCTTGAAACCTTATAAGAAAAGTAGCATTTATCTTCTTTCTTTAGCCCCTTGCATATTTGGATTGGACAATACTGTTCAATTCTCTTCCAATTGTATGAACAATTTTTATTTTGATGATATTCGTTTGGTTGAACAGCCGCTCAAACTCAGCATTCGAAATGGTCCAATGCCAATCACAAATTCCCAGCTACATCTTCAAAAGTTAGTAGCTGGATCCAAAACGCATTTGTGTTTTGTGAATTTCGAACTTTTGACATCGCATAGCTGATTTATTAACAGATTCTTAACAATTTAAGCAGCTGAATACCATATTATAACTCATAAAAGATTTTTTGACAGCTCAAACTTTTGTATTGAAATTGATGACAGAATAACAGAACAAAAGACCTAGCTGAATAGGCCCAAATAATTGACTTTCCAGATTGCACAGCAACATATGCTTTAATTAATTAATTTCTATTAGAAAAAAGTCATTAATTTTGTGAACGTATGTATGTGTGAATCTTCGTGATTTGATGTTATTTAGGTTAAATCAGAATGCTTTCTATTTTTTTAAATATCTTTTTCCATTCATGATATCATCAAATCAATCATTCGTAATCATTTTTGGCATTCAAGAACGCAAAAAATAAAAACAAGAATGCCAGAAAAGCATTTAGCATAGTTTTAAAATTTCATAATGCTTTTCTCTTCTCTATAATGCATTAATCTAGCATTATTAATGTCGTTATGGGAACACTGGTGTCGCGTGTGAATACTTTCACGACACTGAATTGAGAAATAAAAAAGATTCTACACCACTGAACAACGTACAGGAATTGTTATTGTAATGTCCTGCAAAATATCGTACCATCCACCATGGCCGTCCTCATTGCATGCCCAAAGCCAAAGCACAATGATCATATAATCGTTTCTACTCTGGCTGTGTGAGCTAAACAAAATATATATTCCAACAGAGTTACTTTACCCATTAAAAGCAATACAAAAGAGCTTTTTCAGTGGTTTTTATAAAATAGGTTTCTGTTTTCAAGCTTTTGAGAATAGAATTATGCCCTCCCAGGCCAATGGCACCGCCACCGTCGTTTTGGTTTTTTGATAGTACTTTAGATATTTATATACAATGAGATATAATGCAAAGTACGGAAACTCTGAGAGCTTTTACTTGAAATAGGTATATGCAAGCCCATGCGACCAGATAGAGATAGAATCGTCCTATCTTCCCTGTACTGACAATTTTTGTTGAACAGAGTATAGCGTTTTTGATATCTCAGCATTCAACTGCACCATATTTAAATTCAAATCAAGCGTTTATTATTCCACTACCTCCATCGTTTTCATGGTACTCAATATCGCAACCCACAGCCTTATCACCGTTACATTTACAACCACCCTGCATTTTACCAAAATTCAACACACCTTCTTTATTAAATAACAACAATTCATGTAATGTTTCAGTAAACATCAAACGAAAGCAGATTTATATTCAAAATGCAGAATATGGGACTACTGAAACCGGTATTGTAAATTTCATTAAGGATTTTCTACCAACATATTTCAGGAATGACAGGTGACTTAATTGAATTTCTTCGTGCTACATGCTCAGCTCATGTGAATACAATGTTATTGTGTTATAGATCTTTTAACGTTCGAAGACTGTTTATTTGAATGACCTTCTTTTTTTTTAATTTTTTTTTTTCAAGGAAGTACCAACATATGTACTGTTCTTGTTGGTAAAAATGAGAATAAGTAGAAATTTTCTTAAAAAACTTTGTTGGTAATAATTCCAATAATTCCAATAACTTTATAATTTTTGTTTGATTTTAAGGAAGAAAGACTCACTTTTATAAATTTATTAAAAAAAGGAAGAAATGTTTGTCCAAAATCGTACTTGTATACTTTTGAACAGTTTTACTTTTCCCTGAAAGAATTTCCCGCCCACTCCACAAAACCAAAAAAAAAAAGGAATACATTTTTTCCGCCCAATATAAAATCAATACTTATTTTTAAATTATCTGTTTGTTAAAGTTAAAGTTTGTTAAAATTAAAGTTGCAAAAATAAGCAATTAGGAATGCCCATCAGTTTACCCTTGAGCCCAACTTCGGACGTACTGTTAAGTACAGAGATTCTTTCTTTATTCGCACTACACGAATGTGAAATGCTCTACCCAGCTCTATCTTCCCCTCCCATTATGATCTACAGACATTCAAAACCAATGTACATCGGTTTCTCCTTTCAAATCCCCTCCAACCTACTTAATCGCTCGTGCTGTGTTTATCACTTTAAGGGTATTCATAACCCCTTTAGCGCGCGCTAAATATATAAAAAAAAAAAAATGAACAAGATAGAAAATAGTCCAAAATCAATATGGATTTACAGTATTATTTAAGTGTTCAACAAAAATCAGCTTCAGGTTCAACGCTTATAAGTATAACCAATTCGAATTCCGATACAACTTAATGGGCAACAGACATCATCAGCCACCCATTATAACTTGAAGATGTTTTTCCGCACTGTGTATAAGTCATATAATTTAGTAGATATTATGTTTGTATGTATATCGCAATACTTAAATTTTGCATTTAACTTCAATAAAATCGAAAGGAAAAATGTGCTCTTATATTAAACCAGAAAATAGCACTAAACATGAAATTCCATTTGAAATTGCTGACCGTAATAAGATATGTAGGTACTCTTGGGTATTTGACATTTGAAAAATGCTTCAACTTTACAAACACGATGATATTAAAATCCAAACGACTTATAACATGCGATTGCGATATATGTACGCGTAATAATTTCTTATCTAAATGAAATACCATAAAAATTCCTTAATTACATAATTTAACTTCGAAGTGAGTGCACCAGTCACAAGCACAACCACCATCATCATCATCATCCACAACTCAATAACGACGGCAGAAGTTCTGTTTACTTTTTCAGTTTTGGTGCGAGAAATTCCATGCCCTACGACAAACAAATTGAACTCACCACAGGAACCCATTGACATGGTTGAGGCAAGCAACTTCAACTAACCCTCCTTATGGCTCCTCTGGTAATGATCTTAACCACACGACACCATTTCTATACCACACATCATTATATACATGATGATGAGATAACTTCCGTTTACGTTCCGTCCCGTCTCGGCAATCATGGCAGGATGAAGGAAGGTTATCATCCGGATAAGAAGGATATACAAATACCTACTAGCTACTACGTATACTAAATATAACGCCGAACGCCAATCTTATTCGAGACAACACTCAGTTATGACACGTAAGAACATTTAATGATAAAATTGGAAGGCATTTGGAAACTTTTTCACACTTGCTGTATAAGAGTGAGGAATCTGGTGAGGAATTTTAGATAATTTTTCCCTGGGAGGGTTGGAGGTAATTTTAAGAAACTTTTCATGTGTTCTGTTAGTTTCCCGAGATAAACGTGTTTATCGAATGGCATTTTTTTTATTTTAAAGTATAGGTCTCAGAAAAAAAAGAAAACAACAGCAAATCAACTAATGACAATTATCAATTTAAATTTTAATTACCAAAAATTAATTAGCAAGAAAGCAAAAAGCTTTCTGAAAGCAATACGTTCATAGTGTGACGACCCAAAAAGTACTTTTCTTGAAAGCGTTTTTTTTAAAGTGATTTGCTTTCTTGAAAACGCTTTTACAAAAAATATTTTCACTGTGTGACTATTTCTTCAAACTGTTTTCAAGAAAGCAAATCAGTTACAGAAAATGCTTTCTTCTTTTAAAAAGCTTTCGTGACAGTTTTTTGCTTTCTTGAAAGCGAACGTATGTTTTTTTATCCGAACTGCTCTTCTATCACCCTATAGGCTACACGAGCCAGTACTGGCTTAAAGTTGCAATACACTCATTTTTTTGTTACTAACACATACATACATATACAAACCTCAGCTAGTTGCTCGTCTGTACGTGTCAGAATTCATTGCATTCCCATTTTAACTAATAATATTTTTAAAAGCTCAATTTTATTTTCACATAAAATATTCGATTTTTGCCCTTAACTTTGGCACTGCAAATTTTCAAAGTGGTGCGACCCTTTGTGTCGAGACAATTCTGTTTGAGCATTCAGATAGCAGTTGGTGTACAAAAATTTAAAAGTCAAATTGAAACCTGTAAGAGTTCAGTGTGAAACCTTTTCAAGTTTTTGTAAACCTATTCCTGAAAACTCCGTTTTTGGTTCAGTGTAAGGCTCCTGTTATAGCTTTCATTGAAAACCATCATTAAAACACAAATCAGTAAAATGGTGGAATATTTGCTGACCAGTCGGGTATAGCCCTCATGAAATATTCTTTCATTGAAAATTTCATACCCCATACCAAAACCAACTTTGAGGTTAGAGTCGATCATTGAACGAAAAACTGACAGACGAGAACAGGAAGAGAAAGGAACACATTTTGGGAACAAAATATCAGCTGTTCATTAAAAACGATTTTCATCATTGAAAAACTAAAAGTGATTTTAATAAAAAGTGCTGAAGCAAACTAAACATTTTTTGACTAAAAAAATATATATAACTAACAACCATCATTTTGGTACCAAAACGCCATCAGTTTTATTTGCTTAAGTGCATCAAAATTGAAAGACAAAATTTTCAATGATGGTTTTCAATGAAAGCTATAACTGCAGCCTAAAAAATATTATCAGAACTTAAACGATTGCTGCCAAGATGATCAGAGGTGGCATGGCGCTAGACCAAAATGAGGCGTGTGCGAGATTAAATTTGCGGGGCCCGTGAGAAAATGATTTCAGCCTGCATCATTATGAAAAAAGTATATTGCACACCTGTCATCAAATCTTCCGAAGTCAATATTAGTGGAAAGTGGGTAGGGGTACGTATGGGACACAGGAGGAATGGGACACAAGCATTTTCCTCAACGTCGCGTCGTATCCTTTTTTTCGTTTCTGCTGATCACAAGTTTGTTCTTAAGTGTGTGTTGTGCGCAGTTGGGTTTACGCAGTGCAGATCAAAAATGTATTTTGTGCATACAAAAGTAAATTTTTTAAGTAAACTTTAGGTGAAAAAATCATAATGAGTGATTTCATTTGACACAAATGTGAATTAAATAGCTGTTAACATCTTTAATGAAGTGAATCAATTCTAATTTTGTTTAGTTTGTGTCATGTTTTAAGTGATATTTTGATTTATATTTTTAAAGTGCCCTGCAGGATGATTGGGACACTTCAACTTTTTGGTCAACGAAGGTTTGTAATTTTATCTTATTTTTATTTGTTTGGAAGCGGAACACTTCCAGATCCACTGAAACTCAAATTCAAGCGGCTACAGAGGAAGTGACCAGTGGAACATCTACACGGTCAGTGGCACTTGCATATAAGATCAAAATCAGCTTTAGCTGGTCACGTGATTTCCGATAAATCAAACAGGCACGCCAAATATTATCTGATGACCAAAAAGTACTTATGGACCTGAGTCTATTTAATTCATATATCCCACAATTGAGCTCAGTCTTAAGCAAGGTTGCCGTTCTAGCGACTTTGTCGCTAGATCTAGCGACATTTCAATTTCTTCCGCGACAAAAAATATTTTGATGTCGCTAGATTATTTCGACTTTTCTAGCGACTTTTGAAGGTAAGCATTTGTGAGTTGTGAAACCCAAATACTATTTTTTTTTGCAAGTAATGGCCTTTAAATTAACTTCATATATTCTATTTCCAATAATTTGATACTGAAATTGACTAAACACAGGCACACATACATCAAAACATATGCAATATTTAGTGTGAGTGGGCGCAGACGTCTGGTTTAAGCAATTTATCTGTTTCAAATTTATTTTAGACCCATGTTTTTTTTAATTTACTTCTTTTTGAACAAAAATAAAAAATTATTTACTTATTAACCAATTTTAGTCTAGCGACTTCTATCGACTTTTTGTCTCTCGGATTTCAGCCAATCTAGCGACTTTTGGAGGTTAGTCTAGCGACTTTTCATTTTAGCTTGCGCCAACACTGGTCTTAAGGTAAGACGTAGTTCTGAAGCTACCTCAAGCCCAGCGTGTGACACCAAATAAGAGGAACCTACGGGATATTTATTCCTTTAGCGTGGATCTAAAATCAAAATTTGTATCATTGTCCTGACTGAAATACCTACACTGAGGGAAAAAATGCTTTCTAAAGTTAAATACGAGCGTATTTGATCTAAAGTTTTTTAAATTAAGTGGAGCATTTTCATTTTTACGTTGAAACAATGTTAACTTGAATATGCGACGTAATTTTAAGAGATTCAACCTAGTTTTAAAGTAAAACGTATTTATTTATACATCGAAATCAACTTTTGTACATTTACATTTCGTTCAACGTTGTTTTAAAGTGAAACGTTTTCATTTTTAAATTGAGATCCAAATTTAAAGTGCGCCCAACCTTGGTTCAAAGTGAAACGTATTCATTTTTACATTGAAATCCACATTTTACTTTGCGATCCAGTTTTATGGCACTTAAAGTGCCATCAACGTAATTGTGTTGCATAGTAAAGTAAACCCCAATTTGTTTGTATTTGTAAGCTTAATATAATGAATTTCGAGAGCGCGTTGTTGTTTTTCGAAGAAGCTCCCTTACATTTGTGAACAAATTAAACGCGCACTGGAAGTTCAATTTCATATTATCGAAAAACAATATTTAATTACTTTTCCTATATTTATATTACTATGAAATACTCATAGCATCAAACAATACACTTAAGTCGTCACAAATAAATGATTCACCACAAAAATGAAATGCGTCGATCATGTATATACATTTGTCTTTGTCTTACATAAATTTAAACAAAGAAGCGTGGCGTGGGTAGCCATTTTGAATCAATACCTTGTTGAGCGAAGTTCAATCTACAATGATTCGAAGTAGAAAAATGTTGTTTTAAAAGATGGATGAATTTGATTTACCTATGATTCCACTTTAAATCAACATGTTAACGTATTAAAATCTAGTTCGTTATTAAGAATGGAATCACTTTGAAATAAAGTCGCTTCACTTTGATTTAAGAATTTTCGGCGTTGGCGCCATATCGTTCCGAAAAATATTAGAATCAAAGTTTTTTGCTTTGATTTTGCGTTGTTTTTTTCTCTGTGTACTTATCTGAATTGTTCGTTTCTTCCTATTACACTTTATCATATTTTTAAAAATGAAGTTGTTTGTTTTTAATCCTTTTTGCTTAAAGTGAATAAATATTCTTTGTTATGTTTTTGTCTTATTGAATTAAAAGAAAACTTATTATCGTGTTTTGTTAGGGAAAAAAAGAAAGCGTAAAATTAAAAAAAAAAATAGTTTGAAGTTTTTTTTGTTATTTTTTTTTTTCAACAAAACTTTGAGTTGAAATTATTAATTTTTCAAAAACTGTTCTCTAAACGCCTTAAATTAAAAAGGAAATAAAAGAACGAAGTTCTGGGTAAAATGTTATAGATGTTACCGTTGTTTTTTATTAAATTTCTGTTTTAAGCAACTTTTTTTAGAAAATTGGCCCTCCCGCATAAAACGGGCGGATCAAACCCCACCCTCCTTTACGATCTCTGTATTATTCAAACCAACTTCAAAGCGAATCACCCAGTAGAACTTATTATGGTTGGTTATCAATGATTTGCGATGTCCAAAAGGATATAATAATGTTATTGCTATTTTGTGTGTGTTCGTTTAAAGTTAATTTCGTTTCTATAAGTAAACACCTAAGTACTTGACACAATCGATTCACGAAATATCACAAATTGAATCAAATTAAGTTACTTTGAAATCGTAGAGCTATGTTTTATTTTGAAAGTAGTCCTTCGAGGTTAGAAATGCCAAAAAATGAAAAAGGATTTTTTTTTTTTGAATTTTGTCATAGTTGCGTTTTGGCTCTTGAGGTCAAAAACTGGCATTATTCATAAGTTCAACATCGTTAGCAACTCAGCAAATTATCAGAATCAGAACGTCCAAATTTGACGCATCGTCCCATTTTTTTAACGTGACAAGGTTACTGTGCAAAAAGTCCCATTCTAGGTTTTGTTTTTTTAATGAAATTGGGAACAAAATTTCTTGTTATTTATAAGTTCGTGACATAAATAATATAATCATAACAATAACAATCTTTTTATTTACAAAATAAACAATAAGCATCAGTGATTTCATATATGAAAATATATTATGCATTCCAAATTTTATTAACTGTATACCTACATGTTTTGATTGTTTCTTTATAACAAAAGAAGATGCAATAACGTGCATTATATGAATAATTATCGTATAAGTTCAAATTTAATTATAGCACAAAACCATGACCATAATCAGCGCATTACAGTAGACAGTGACAAAATAACAATGTCAGTATTTTTTCACCCATAGTTTTAGTTTTAACAAAAAAGATACTAATCCCATGCCTACACCTATTTAAATTTACCACAACAATAAAAAATGGGTATTTAATTCAATTACATTTTATGAATAAAGGAGAATGGGCATTTTTGGGTGCGAGCGGCCGCGAATAAAATTAGTGTCAAATGAAAGGTCTGCTACAAGGGAGTAACTTTCAGTATGTGCATTTCGTTGCAGTGCATTAAAGAAAAGAGATATGAAGACATTTGAAAATGCATTTTTCAAATGCATATTTTGGGGAGATGGCATTTTCAAAAACTAACTTATGCGTTATCCTTATTTCAAAATGTCGAGTGACACAATACGAACCAGGTCAAGATAGCCCGCGGTTATTTTACTATGCCCATTATACAAGTTCAGCAGGCAACAATAAGAGATTACTTATTTCATCGCAGGTTTTTAAAAAGAGGAAACCAACCGATACTTTTAGTCAAATCGTTAAGGAAACCGGTGGCGGAGGTAGGACAAGCTTATTTAGGCTGTTTCGGTGAGAAAATGCACTTTTCCTATTGCATTTTGGTCTAAATATACCTAGTTCACTAGAGATTTCTAAGAATGGAGTATCAAACGACATATCTAAGATTGCCCTCTTTACACGAATGTAAGGCTAAAACATGCTTTTTTGGTTGATGGCGCATGTCAGAACTCAATGGCTTCGGAACCTAAGAAAGTTCTGCAAGACTATTTGAATAGAGCTTTAAGTCACATGTTAGAACAACGAGTAAGACGTCTTACGCAGTATATCCAAGAGCAAGACATTTGGTTGCTGCGCATCCGAATGCAGCCTAGACATTTTAAGCTCTATTTTCTAGGAATTATTATTCGTCATTTGGATTGGCCGACAAAAGGAATGTGAGAGCAGCTATTGCACACTATTACTGTTACTGTCTGAGTGGAAGCCGCAAATTCCGATGATGCGCGCATAATATGTGCGTGGTTTGGTATTTAGGCTGCTTAAGAAACCAAACCGATGATATTTGATTACCAGCAGCGGAATTAAGTCCGATTATAGAGTATAAGTAGGCACTATACTTAAAAAAACATGTTTTTAATATACCTAGATTATTAGGTATACAAAGTATGGTAATTGTACTAATATTTAATGATGTATGTGCTTTGTCTAACACATATCTCCTAAACTCATGTTTTTAGCTGTTATTTCACTTTCATTTTCTATTTTTCCATTCACATTAGCCACAATACTAGCTAAAACTCTATTAAAGTGTTAAACACAAAAATGCATTTTATACCAGTTTGAAGTTTACCACAACGAAAAAACTTCTACACCGTACTTGTAGGACCAAACCACATCCGAAAATAATCAAATCATTCTTGGCCGCTCGCACCCAATTTCCATACAAATTTGCCCATTCACCTTTAAAACAAAAATTCTAGGTTCGTTGAATTGAATCAAAATAATGTACTAACACAGAGAACTTCCAATTAATTCCTAATTATGTCGTTTATTATTTGAGCAGAACCATAAACTTTTATCCTTTTCTTACAAACTTAAAAAAGTTCAAGCTACAACCCTTAAGAATAAGTTAACCTTTAAAGCAACACTTTTCCTACAAAAAAAAAAAAAAAAAAAAAAAAAAAAACATTTTATTTTAAACGTTTATATTAAAAATTCTTTTCACAATCAACCCGGAAAAAGGTAGATTAACAAAAACAAAAAAAAAAAAGGAGAAGAAAAACAGATAAACAGCCCTCCCCTAATCAATTCACTTAGATAACCTTTATTCGCAGCCATTTTTGTTTATACTTTTTTTGTTCAACATTTTATATATACAAGAATAAGGAAAAGGTCGGTTGGACGGTAGGAAGAAATAACCTAATACAAAAGTTTATGTATTCAATGAACTTTTGAAAGTTTAGGAATTGTGGTTCCCGAGTGATGTTTTTTTTTTTTTTTGTTTACCCCCCGTTAAGGTATTAAATGACCCATGGCAGTGTAAAAAATGTTTAAAACCTATCAGGCGCATTTTGTTTTCGTTTGTAAGCCTCATTGGAACGAACAAGAAAAGATATCTAGAAAAAAAAGTATCTTAAACTTACCTGAATGTATCGAGAATCATTGTAAATAGTACGAATTTTCCTAATAACGGAACAACTAATGATGTGGGGGGTATAATTTCTGCCAGTAGCAAGAAGAACACAGTCAGCGAGAGCAGAATAGATATGCTTAATGATACCTGAAAATATAGAAAGAGAAGTAAATATAAAATGAAAATGAAATGAAATTGGTAATTGATGACGATGAGGTAAAAGTGTTTGCTCAAGTGAAAATCTTAAGAAAATCATAAAACGAACCAAATGCTAATGTCTAATTCGATTTTGATTGAAGCGCGTGGATGCGTGTGATGTGTTTTATTTTTATGGGAAAAGCTTAGGTATAATATTATTATGATGGCAAGTGATTGAAGATACAGGAGGATTATACAAAATGAAAGGAACAGGAAATTAGTGCTCCCACTTTATTATATAAAGAAGTACCTATACATATATTTATATATTTGGAAAATTATCTTAAAACTATTTCTCAAAAATTAAGAGAATACAAAATGTCATCTTTTATTGAAAATTATTAAAAAAATTATTACCATAAATTTTTATAAATTTGTTATTTTAACGGCTAAAAAAGATAGAATTCAATTAAAAAGTACAAGTGACCTCAACTCCAGAAATAATTGTGTTTCGCCCCAGGTATAACAGTATAACACTTAAAACAGAAGTAATTTTAATATTTAAGTTTCTTCATCTTCTAATTATAAAAAACCTCACCACGGGTATTTATTTTCTGGGTGCACGAATTTAAAAAAATTCCCCTAGAATAATAAAATTCACAGTATCTTTTTGCTGTGTTTTTAAAAGAGTCGGTAAACATCGACCAAAATTTGTGTCTAAGTAGGGTATAACACACTGACTGAAGAGCCAACTGTTATACCTTGGGCGAAAAACAATTATTTCTGGAGTTGAGGTCACTTGTACTTTCAATTTGAATTTTATTCATTCACTGCACTTAAATAGAAGTAATTTCAATATTTTAATATTTAAGTCTTTCATCTTCTTATTATAAAAAATAAAGAGCTCAAAACAAAGTATGCCATCTGATATGTTTGATAAATATGAATTTATGAAAAAAAAAATCAAAAATCGTTAGAGCGGTTTTCATAAAAATTAATTTTCTTATATATAAATTTGTTTTGGACAGTTTCCCAAATAAAATCTGGTATGCAAACTTTTAGTATTTAATAAAATACAATTTAACACAAAATAAAAAAATATTCATCAGCCGGTTTTCAAGATACTGAATTAAAAAAAAAATTACAATATTTTTTTAAAAATCCAACAATAGTTTTTTTTTTCAAAAATTTGTATATGCAAAATTGTTTGTGTTGTGAAGGAGCTCTTCTATAAAAATTTTGGTTGAAATCGGTGAAGCTTTTAACGAGAAATTTGAAAACAAAAAAAATCGGTTCTATGACAGGTACCGTTAATAACCGATATACATTTTTTTCTATCAAAATATTAATTATGTTCCTATTTGTACCTCGAAGTTTGTTTTTATTCAAAATCGCTAGAGTCGTTTTTGAAATAAATCAATTGTATATTGGTTATATGGTACTGTTATTTTTTGAGCTAACAAAAAAATCAATTTCCCCTCTAGGGAATCACCTAAGAACCTTAATTCTAAAGTTTGAAGAAAATCGTTTCAGTGGTTTAGGCTGCAGGTCGGGTATAGACAAATATGCAGACATACTGACAGACAGATAGACATTATTTCCGGATGCATTTTTTCGCGTTCTCTACCTCTATACCATCGTAATGTTAGGGAACATTATTATCACAAATTCGATTTTTTGCACGAATCCTAAACTTGCCTTATACTACGTATGTATATCGCAAGTCAAAATTAAACGTTATTATTCACAACGCTGTGCTGTTAGATAAACTGCTTATTTGTTCAAAAGAGTAGCACTCAAAATATTGTGATAGTAGGTATATACAGGGTGTCCCGTAGAGGATGGTCCAAACTGAATATGGTGGTAAGGCCAGGTCATGACCTTTCAGAATTTGGTAACTCGTTCATACCGAATCATAACGGTTTTCGGTTAGACGGCTATTTTCCAAATTTTAAAAAAACTTTACTTTGAACCAGTTTGTTGCTCACCCTGTCCATAATTGACTCTTGTTTTTTACAATTCGTACACTTAAACTTTGGCTAGTAGTTTGACTTATTTTATTGAATAAAAAAATGTTCAATTAAATCACCATTTGCCTACAAACTAAAAGATAAACTTGAACTTTGACAAAACTTAATTTTTGACCTCAATCTTCTTAAGAGCTCCATGAATAAAATTCGTATTACACAATACAGGTTTTATCTTTCAAAAATATTCCGCTTTGCTGTTGTTTTTAAAATGGTATAAAACTTGCTGAAGCGTTGCTCAGATAGTTATAACCGTTTGAATACAATAAAACAGGTTAAATGTAAATAAAACAACAATAATAACATTTTTGTTCAAGTACATCGATAAAATTCAAATATCTTTTCAAATATAATTCCGACAAAGCTAAGTTTTGGTGGAGAGCTTCAATTTGACGTCTTACGTATTTTCCAATAAAAACCTTAAATTTGGGCAAGGACTTTCGATTTTGTAGGGTGAAAAAGAAAAGTCCAGTATTTTTGAAAATTTATCGAAAAGCATCAGGTTTTTGAAGAACTGTCTTTGGAAAAACGGTAGCTATTAAATTTCCGCAAAAAAAAGATCAACCACTTTTTTCGCCGGAGCAAGAAATTTTGAAAAAACAGGGACAAAATGTGGTCTTACTTTAATGTGATATTTTCCACACCGTTGCATTTGCGCTCATTTGTCTCAAAATCCATTAGTCTAACAAAAAATTTATAGTTATCTATTCTTTGTAGAATATTATAAGCTACACTGGTGATGTAAATGAACAGTTTTTTATTCAGTTAAATAAGTCAAACTATTAGCCAGAGTTTTAGTGTAAAAATTGTAAAAAACAAAAGTCAATTATGGACAGGGTGAGCAAAAAACTGGTTCAAAGTAAAGTTTTTTTTTAAATTTCGAAAAATAGCGGTTACTCGAAAACTGTTATGATTCGTTATGAACAAGTTACCAAATTCTGATAGGTAATGAGATGGCATTTCACCAGTTTCAGTTTGGAATATCCTTTACGGGACACCCTATATAAATAAATTTAAAATAAATTGGGTAGCGCAACGGCTCGTGAAGAACCAGTGCCTAGTGACTTCCAACTCGCAACCAATCCTGTGTGTGCGTGTCGACAGGAATGGAAGGAACCTACAATTGTATGCCGAATCCGAACGGCTTGCGAGAAGCAGTTATTAATGACAAGTGATACTCTTGTAGTCGCCATAAAAAAAACATTGTTTTCAGGTGGCTGGGAAGTCAACCCAGACCTCCAGCGTGACAGTCCAACGCACTAACCACTACGCTACGGGCTACAACTTGTGATAGGTATAGAAATGTTTATTCTTGCCTAAATGTCTCCAAGCTTTATAGGTTAATTTTTGGGCTATTTTCAATTTTCTTACCCATCAGATAAGATAGGGAAATTAAATTCAAAGATATTATATTGCGTAATTTTTCTAAACTCGCATTTTCGGCAGGATAAATTAGGATAAACAAATACAAAGGTCGAGGATATGACTTTTTATTGGAAAATGATAAAGAATTGTTATCGAAAGCTTATATAAAAAGAAAGAAGTTGTTTTATTATGCAAACATTAAAAAATCTAGAACTCGAGATATGAAGATTTGAAAGTCAAAAAATGATAAATAGATGTTTGAGAAAATAAATTTTATGTTTTAGATTTTTTTTTTTTTTTTTTTTGGAAATAAATTATGTGTATAAAGTTAGCAGAGCAACTTCGAAAATTCATAAAAAAAAAATATATAGTCCTGAGTTGGTAATTTATTGCTAATTAGTAACAAAAAAAATGTATTAAGCTGTTGGATTTCGAGATACGGGGTTACCTGCTAACTTGACGTCAAGTTATAGCAGGACAACTTGCTCAAAAATGTAGCTAAACGACCTGAGAGCGGATAAATGTTTAAAAATAATTAATTACTAATTTGTAACGAAGAAAAAATATTGCTTTTTTCATTCTTGAGATAATTAATTAGATTAGAAGATGGGACACTAAAATGTTTGGCTAATTTCAACCAACATTAAGGATAAAATGCTTACCAAAAATAAGGCAAATTTTATTTATACCCAAGGAATCTAAGGAAAGTTATCTAAGAACTTACCAGGTTCAAAACGGCACTGGGACTAATTAAATTTGCACCACGATAGGTTTATTTTACCCATTTTTTTTTGCGTCAGTGATTGACTTAAAAATAATAAGAACATTGAAAATTAAAATCCAAACTTGTATCTACCTAATTAAACGTAAAATGTTTATAAAAATAAGGTTTTAAAAAAGAATCATTTTGAGTGTTAACAAATAACATATGAGTGTTTTTTATAATACAAATTCTATATACTACTGAAATACCTCAGCCAAGTAGAAGACTTAGCATTATTTATTTGGACTTGTTGAATTATTGATTCAATATAGCTTTTAACGGTCTTTAGTCTTCTACCTGGCTGATGTATTTCAGTAGTATATAGAATTTGTATTATAAAAAACACTCATATCTAAACAATGCCAGGCCACGGGTAACAGAATTTCCAACAATTCTTGATTAGAAATTCTAATTGGGTTGGATATAGTTCACAATTAATTTTCGCTGTAAAATTGATGTAAGCTGGACTGAACTTAATAAAAATTGCGTCTTGACAAAGCCCTCGTTGTCAACTAAAGAGTCCAAGTGAGAACGCCGCACAGTGGGGCAGAACCACGAAAAGTTGGCAATAAATCAACCAACAGGGCTAGGAAGCTTCTTATGCCAATGTTAATGCATAGTCAAAGTTTCTAATGGCCACGCCCATTTTTAGGGTTACCACCCATACTAAAAAGTTTTCAGATTCCGAAATTTACATAAACGGCTCCAAAATGTTAATAAGACTTATTGTATTATAAGTAATTATTATTCTAGGTGTTTTCTTATTAATTGTAATGCAATTTCTTCTATGAAAATTAAAAAAAAAAGGTTGCCACTTTTGAGATTTTTTTATTTTTGGTTTGTATTATTATTGTTACTAACTTCTTAATTTTAAAACACATTTATAATTACAAATATATAATTATTATAGATTGAACTTAGATTTCTTCATCAATTTCCAACATTTCATCTTCATTTGGTAAGGGTGATATTAATAATTCAACGGCTTCCTGAGGCAGATGTAGTAGTTTTTTAGGGAGCTTTTGCATACTTGTCAAAACTGGATCTGATGATAGTAAAAAAAAAATTAAATATGTCTGCATTAGTGTTTTCTCTGCTATTTTTCCTTGAATGATGCTCCCTATATTTTTTAAAATCTTTATTCCGGGCTTCTTGCTCTTCTTCACTGAGTTTCCCAATAGGTAATGAAGCATATGAAATTATCTCGTTCCCATGAATTAAATATTTATTGACGGCAGGCGGCATACAGTACCAGGGATATTTTGAAACAAAATATTTTGCCGTTTCATGGGAAAAATTTCAAAGAATTAACTTCATGGCCACATGAAACAACTATTATTATGGTATGTATTTTTTTAATTAAAAGTAAATCAATTTGAGTTATTTCAGCTGAAATTTCAGCGTTTTCGAAAAATCTTCTGGCCGTATTTCCATCATTGGAATTTCCGAAGCCAGACTTTGTTTGAATTTCTTTTTTTGTTGCATTAACTATTTTTTTATGTTTTTCTCCTCTAATATGCCATTTTTGTATTTTTAATTTGTATGAGAGATGAAGAAGAAATTCAAAAATCGGATCCATCCATGTAACACGGATAAACAAAATTGTAAATGCTCCGTTTTTACTGGCCTTCGTATCATTTTTTCTACAAGATTAAATTCTTTTTGTTTGGCATTACAAATATAACATTTTTGGGAAGATGTGTTTCCCGAAATGGCATTACACACTTTTCCGTCAACCATGGTGAAGATCAAATTGTATTGAATCGAAATTGTATTGCCACTTTCCCTTGGTTGAAGGTCGGTAATTTCTTCGTCTACTCTTACCTTTTCAGCTACAGATACTGATGAATTTTCTCTCAAAACTTCAATCTTTAAAGGCCTGCAATACCTGGTTGAGCTTGGACGAGGATTTTGCCATATAATTTTTGCACCAGATACTAAACGAAGTGGAACTAGGCAAGTAAGAAAAACAGCGGAATCATCTGCGTTCAATCCATGAAAAGGCTTGCTTATATGAGCTGTGCCCAGAACTACCATCAAAGCCCCATTTAGAGAACAAGGACGAAACGCCAATTTTTATAGACTAAAGGCCGCTAAAATCTATATTGAATCGTTAACATTACATAATTTAAAATAAAATAAGAAATTTGATCTCTGTGGCCTAGAAAAATGCTATAGCATCCTATTGTAAAATTGTCCGCTGATTTTTAATATTTCATTTATTTTTAGTATTTGTTTTTGAAAATTAATTTTTTTATTTTCTCGACCCATTCTACCTTTACAGTACACGCCTTAGCTTTTTTAATTTCTTATGCGAATCTGTAAAATACCTGCAAGGATGTACGCAATGAGGGCCAGAGGGAGGTATAAATAAGTTGAGTACCAAAATCTTTATTTTGAAAACTATAGGAATTTACACTGAATTTTCTTGAAATATACTCACTTAGTAATGATCTCAACGTTGCGTATTTCTGTTTCATTTATAGCTACATGCTACGTTATTCTTTTCACTAAAATTTAACCTTGGATTGACTCTCAAATCTTAGGTGATGCAAGCACACATAAATACAGAAAGGAAAAATCAATAAAAAAAAAGTACACAAAGCAAAAGTAGAACCTTATACGAAATTTCAATACTTTGAGTCAAGAGTCTAACTCTATCAATGAATGTTTAAGATCCCCTCGGCATTTTTAAATATGAACAAGGGTCTTCTGCTATTAACAAAAAATGTTCGATGATAGGTATGTAAAGTAGGTGCACAAGTTTGTAATATGATGTTTTCATTTGAAAATCCGCAAATCCGCCAGAGGATGTCTATGATGGATATGAAATCTACCCATGGGTATTTCGCAAAAAATATGTAAAGAATAACCTCTGTTGCTGATGGTGGCTTCAATACAGTTTACTCGTTACTGCTTTTCAAATACATTTGGTTGGCTTAAATGAGATGTTTAATCGATTTTTGATGTACAAAGTCAACGGAAGTTGGGGTGAGATAAGAAGACTGCCATCATATACATATTCCTCGGAGCATAAGTATGGTTGTTGATGTTGAGTTAAAAACATATAATACTCGACTTGTACATACTAAATTTTCTTCTTTTTTCGATTATGAGTTTTTTTCCCAAGTGATTTAAATTTGATATGTCTCATATGATGCACAACTGTACTTATATGCGTATCGTATGCATAAATATAACACATCAGGGGGTTATATAGATGTTAAATTATTAAAATCTAAATATGAAATGTGTAGCATACACTTATTTACCTATACAATCATACACACTTAAACAAAATAGGTTATTTAGCTGATTGTCGAGTTAACCTTAGTATAGATAAGTTTTTTCATTAATAAAACAATTTGTCCTTTATCATTCAGGTTCTTACAACATTCAAAATTGGGTCGCTCGAACTTGCTCGTGCATAGCTAGCAAGCTAGCTAACAACTAATATGACGATGTACCGACATTTATGGTCCAATAATATATTTTATATCGTAAAACCAGAAATGCTAAAAACTAATTATTTAAAAAGTGAATTTGAATTTTTTTGATTTAAAATAAAATAACAAAAAATGTGTGCAAAAAAGTAAAAAAAAGAGACAAAAATTGATTTTTTCGTTGAATATTATTTATATAAATTTTAAATGCAGTATTTGTTAACCAGCTTAAAAGTACCAGAACGCAAAATTAAAACAAAATCAAAACCAAAGTTATTAACAACACATTCGGATATGCCAAAAGAAGGCAAATCACTTTTCTTTCATTTTAATATAATTTTTAAAAGATTTCGAACCAACGTGAGTGCGGTTCCGCTAGTATGTACATTAGGGTGCCCTATAGGGGTCATTGTCTTATTTTAAAATACACACCCCCTAATTTGTTCTAAATAAAAAAAAAAAACCTGTACAATTTAAGCTCATTATTTTTAAGTTATTTTTTTGTAGGCTTTTTTGGTCAATTTTTTCTTTAATGCAAATAAAACAAGTCTATTTCATCTTTTTCCGACGTTTCGTCGTTATTCACGACTTCTTCAGGGGTGTTTTGTAGATCTTTATTAAATTATTTAAATTTGTACAATTAATTATTTCTATTTCTTTTCAAAGTTGGGAAAAACTTACTTATTTTAAACTTTGTTGATTTTACATAGTTTAATTTAATTTTCTGTTTTTTTTTAAATTTTTATATGAAGAACTCTGTAAATAAATTAATTTGAAACAGCACAAAATAAATAAACATTAAGTAGACTTATAACTTTAAAGAACAAACAAAAATTATCACAGTAGTGTTGACTATCAGGTACTTTATTTAATTGCGATCACGATCGTATTTTCTCTATCCTCTTTTGTATTCATTGTTTTTGTCAGTTTTTTTTTGAATTCGTAAGCTCTCTAGAGTAAATCTCGCGTTTGTTCTCTTCTCCTTATCAAGTACTCTTACATCGTCAAAGTTGGCTATGTGTCCACTGTCAAGTAAATGTTGTGAGAGACCCGTTGATTCTTTTCCTTTTCTAATGTCTGCTTTGTGCTCCGTCATTCTTGTACCTAATAGTCTTTTAGTTGTTCCAATATATACCAAATTGCACGTTTCCCCCTCCTTTACATTGCGACCGACCTCATAAACGACGTTGTATTGTTGGTTTTTGTCTATTTTAGCTTTTGTGTTGGTAAAAATTTTTCTTAGTGTTCTGTTTGATTTATGTGCATATGATGCACTCTCTTGTTTGATTGCATGGTGTAAGCTCTTGCTGTCAGTTAAATTAGGTATATATCTAATGCTATAGTATTTGGTGTTGGTGTTGCCGTTCTGTTGATTTTTGATTGTCTTATTATTTGTTTGGTCAGGTTTTTGTTGTTTTCTTTTTTAATAAATTATTAATTAAAAACATCGGAAAGTTGTTCATTTCGAGAATGGTTTTAATTGTTTTTATGTTCTGTGATTTGAATTGCAGATCGCTCATGTCTAGAACTTTGTTGATAAAATTTGTTGCTGTGTTGATTTTCTGTGTGTACGGTTGTGTCGATAAGTAATTAATCATTCTTCCGGACGATGTGGATTTCGAATACCAATTAAATGCAATTTTTTCGTCTATTCGACAAAGTCTTACGTCTAAATATGGTAGGCTGTTGTTTTGTTCCATTTCTATCGTGAACTGTATTTTGGTGTGATAATTGTTGAGTGTTTTTAAAATTGTTTCCTTATCCCAATCTTTGATTATTGCAAAAATATCATCGACATATTTTGATGTGTTTGATATTTATGTTTATTGCATTTAAGCTATTTGTTAATGGATTCCCCATAGGCATTCCAAATGTTTGGTTGAAAAGCTTATCTTCATATTGGAAATAATTATTTTCTTTTAGACAAAATTCTAACATGCGTAAGAACTGCTTTTTCGGTATTCTTGTAAATTTTTCTATTGTTGACCATTGTTTCATAATAGTCTTTATAGCAAGATAGGTGGGTATGTTGGTAAAAAGCGATACAACATCAAATGAGACTAACTTTTCATCTTGATCTACCGTAGTGTCTTTAAGTTTTTCTTTTAGCTTGTAGCAATTTTTTACGTTATACTTGTCAGAAATAATATTCTTAAGAATATCACCAAAATGTTTCGACATTTGGTAACAGGGTACATTACAAGATGAAGAGATTGGTCTGAGTGGAACATTTGTTTTATGTATTTTAGGCAATCCATAAAGTCTTGGTGCGTTTGCTGCTGAAGAGTAGAGTTTTGTTTTTTGCCACTGGGGTATATATTTGTTTTTGAATAAATCGTTTATTATTTCATTGTTAATTTTTTGAAGTTTTTGAGTAGGATCTGTTCGTATTGTTTTGTAGGTATTTCTATCTTCCAATAGTTCAGCCCATTTTTTCATTGTATTCATCTCTGTACATTATAATAGTTTTGCTACCTTTATCGGCTTTTGTTACTACTATATTGTTTTTATACAAATGAATTAATTTTTGAGTTTTTTGATAAGTTTTTAAAATAAATTTTTCTATTGTTGAATTTTTTAGTTTTCGTTTGTATTCAATAATTTTGTGTGATATTGCTGATCTGGCTACTTCCCTTTCTCTGTCATCTTCTATTGCCCGAATACTTTGTTCTACATCAGTGATAATGTGTATGGGTGAAAAGTTTTTGTTGCTGATTGGGATTGCAAATTTTTCAATGCAAATTTTATAATGTGCTAAGATTTTACAGGATTTTTTTTTTTAATTTATTCAGAATAAATTAGGGGGTTGCGTCATTCAAAATAAGACAATGACCTTTTTAAGGACCACCCTAATGCACATGTATTCAATTTTGGGTATTACCTATTCCTTCATACTCATTTTTTTAATGTTTTGTTGAAGAATAATTTGTAGGTGCAGATATCGTGGTATCGAAAACAAAAGTCTGTCATGTTTTTTTTTCAGCCTTTGGCGAGGGTCGGAGTTTGACGTAGCGATTTTCAATTTTTTTTGTCAGAGGTAAAAAATATATGCCATGCATGATGCTCTGTCATTTTCCTTAAGTCCTAAAATCATAATCTTGGCAATCCGACCGATATATCTGAAATTGTTATTTTTTATGAAACTTAATCGTTTTTTTTTTTGGCTAGGGTCCTCTTGTTTCATGAAATGTCCAAGCCGTTTGTGGAGAGAGTAGGGCAAAATCTGATGCCTTGGAACCTTCAGGGAAGATCTAGCGGCTGCCAACTGAGTGCTAGGGCCTCTTAAAGAGGTGTAGAGGGTTCCAACAGAGCTATAGGGTCTCCAACAGAGTTGTAGAGGCCTCCAACAGAGTTGTTAAGACCTCTTATAGAGCTCTAGCGCCCTTCAAGAAGGATGAAGGGGCTGCCAACTGAACTTTAGGGTCTGTAACACAGATCTAGAGATCTCCAAAATAGATCAAGAGCCTTCCAAAAAGATGACATGAAGCGGCCACCAACTGAGTTCTAGGGCCTTTAACAGACATTTTAAGACCTCCAATAAAGCTATAGGGCCTGCAACATAGCTGAAAGACCTTCAACAGAGCTCTCGGGTTCTTGAAGAGAGCTTAAAGGACCTACAATGGAGCTGTACAGGCTTTCCAAGATCGCTTGGGTGACACGAAAGCTCTATATTTACTGTGGAAACCCTCAAAAGACTTATTTTGTGAGAAACTTCTCCCCTAATGAACAAAAAGACAGAGGTCTTTATTTACTTTTTGCTCACCCAAGGGCCAACCGGGCAAAATCACGGTTTGCCCGGTGGCCCAGTCCACGTCTGTACTTGAACCATTTTAAGGAAAAAAATTTATGCACGCTATTATTAAGTTTTAATTGGTGTGTTACTTGCACCTTAGTTTTAAAAAATAAAAAATAATAATAGTAAATAATATATAATAATAATAAAATAGTTAAGTTTAGTTTAGTAAGTTTAATTTTAAACATAAGATAGTACCTTATAACGTTAAATTTTAAAGAAATAAAATGCACCACTGGATCGCATGAACTTGTTCTTGTACTTAACAGCTAGACATTTAGCTATTGACGATATATTCTAATAGTTTAATAATGTAATGTTAAAAACAAGTATTATTTAAGCTCATGGATAGTTAAAAAAATTCAAAAACATGAAATTATTTTGAATTGCTTAAATTCCTTAGCTATAGTAGTTTGAGGTAAATAAAAAATTCAATCTTTCTTTCTTGAACTAATTTGAATTTATGAAGAAAAAATTTTAAAAATCGTTGGAGCGGTTTAAAAAAAAATGTTTTTTTATATATAAAATTTTTAAAACGTTTTTAAGAATAAAATATGGAACGCTTATTTTAAGTAATTTATTTAAAAACATACAAACATTGAATTTTATAAAATTTCATACACAAATTTTTGAAATTTTGATTTTTTTTTTGAATATTGTTATAAGTTTTTAGGTGCGTCGACATAACAAAAATTAATTTAATTGGTTTATCTTATAATGAGAAAGTCAAAAACATGAAAAGTCATTATATGGCAAGTACTGTTAATAAGAACGTAAAATAAAATATTTTCTAATTAAATATAACATAAATATTTTTACCAAAATTCTTGGAACTGTTTTCGAGAAAAATAATATTTTCCTAAGAAAAATGTGTGGCAGGCAGAGAGACAAAATTGCGAGACTCACTTTTAACGTGTTCTCTATCATCGTAATGTTAGTGAAAAATAATATCTGGAGTTCAATTTTTTTTTACTATATATCACGAGTAAAAATGGAGCTACCCAAAATTTTTAGTTCGAAAATTTATTTTTCAAAGAATTAGAAACTGACTTACAATTTAACAATTTAAAAAAAATGCAAGGATGTATTTATTTTTGATCTGACTTCAAAATAGTAAACAAAAATTAATTGCAGGGTAGGTGGCTGACGTTTGGTTTTAAAAGTTCCTTTCTTTGTTTTTGCTTATATTTTTTTAAGGAAATGAAATCTCCTGCCCAAACGAGGGCATATAGACCACCTTCCCCAATGGCGGGGTATGGCAGTTCAGATTCGCAAAGGTGTTTTTTATAAAGCTGTGTTCTTGTACAGCATAACAACATCCCCGCAACAACACATCTTCGCAAAGCAACATCCCCGCAACGACACATCCTCGCAAAGAAAATCTTCGATGTCACTAATCAACGCAAGCCACTGACCGTGGTATTTCTTCACTCGGCGTCTATGTCAGCTTTAACATATTTCAATTTCATCGAATCGAACAAAGAAGTTGACATTTTTTATAAAGCGGCCCGCATTTGCATAAATACCTCTCCTATTGCGACCCCATATGATTATGTTTGTAATTTACCATCACATAAAATCGCTCCCCCCATTTTCATATTAGCTATTCCACTCGCGTTCTACTTTAAAAGTGCTTTGACTAATCAGCTAACCCATTGCTATACAACATCATATTTGTCCTGATTGTTGCCAACTCAAATGCCGCGCCACCGAGCGAAGAAATACCACGATCAGTGGCTTGCGTAGATTAGTGAAATCGAAGACTTTGTTTGCGAGGATGTGTCGTTGCGGGGATGTTGCTTTGCGAAGATGTGCCGTTGCGAAGATGTGTTGATTCGGGGATGTTGTTTTATGAATATGTCACTTTTGAAGATGGGTCATGCGACGATGTTGTTTGCGAAGGTTAGTTACAGACCCGTAAATGCAAGTAAGAGATATAGGGAGTCTACTATTAAAAACGCAAACAAAATATATTTTATGTCGTGTGTCCACTTAATGACACATACAATTTATTTACTATTAAATAGCACAACTATCATCTTTAATTCCGTATAATTTAAATAAAAAAGCACCCTGGACAAATAATGCATTCCCTTATATGTGTACTGCTATAACGCATTGATGAGACTTACAAGTGGTAGAGTAGCATCATCATCCCCATACAACACAGTAATATAGAAAAATAATATACACACTTAACTCATATAGCTAAATAAAATCATGATGACTAAGGGAGATATTATAAAGTTGTATGAGGATGACGACGACGTTGAAGCTTTTCCCATCGCTAGATTTTCTTTTTCTATTTGTCCATTGCCTCCTCTACTACTCTACTCTATATACACATAATACGAGGTCATATACGCCACAACAGATATTTATCTATATATGTACGGAAAAATAAAAATCTCTTCCCCAGATGCAAAACACTATAGATAGAATATACTCTCATAGCACATACACGACACCCGACCGTTATATTCGCATGAAATTTATGATGGTTTTTCCTGCAGGCAATTAGAAAGGCAAAGCATCGTGCTTTCGTGCTTTATGCATATTTTGACACCCTCACCGTGAGTTTTGATATATTATGTTGTTGTTATTGTTGTTTTTGGCATTTATGCATATACAAATATTTTTTTTATATTTGTATGATTTTGCAGTTTGTGATTAGAATCGATATTAGAAAGTTGAAAATATTATTTCTCATTAAAAGAAAAAAAAAAAATGAAAACTTTCATCCTGCCATTTCGAGAGTGCTTGTTATAATGCTTTCCGTTATTATGAACATTCAACACATCCATACATACTTTAATAGATACCCACAAACAAATATTGTTGAATTAGAATTTTAATTGAAAAATTATGGAGTCTATTAGAATTTGGTTATTAAAAGTGAATATTTAATAGCAAAGTCATTAATTTAAAGTGCGCATTATAAAATATTAATACAAAAATTGTTTTACTTTAAAATTTTAATTAACTTTAATTATTATGAAATTTATAATATTATTTTTTCTCTGATAAATTATAATGAAGTGGGAACACTGTTTGAATTAGAATTAATACGGTGGTGTTATTAATAATGAAAATTGTAAACGTTTTTATGTACTTACCTTCTCTCCACTATCCGATGGTAGGTAAAAAACTAAAATTGTTAAAAAACTAATTCCCATACAGGGAATAATTAAGTTGACAGTGTAAAATAATGTCTTACGTCTCATTGTAATATTAAATGTTATATCTAAATATGGCTCATCGCAGCATGTGTAGAATTTTTCATTTCTGTAATGAAAAATTAAAAAAAAAATTATGTTATTTTTTTTTTTTTTGCTTATTTTTATAAAATAATGAGATAAAAAGTTAAACATATTTAATTAGCAGTCATAATGAGCGCAGAGGATTTATTAATTATTTAGGATTTAAAACTCCCGCCAGTAGACAGGTTAATTGGCCAAATTATTTATGCCCAATGTAAAACAGGAAACAGGATGGGATGGAATAGAATTTTCACATGATGGTGATGAGGTAATGTTGATAATGATGATGATATGGTTATGGTAAATGCAGGATAGAGATATTAGACTGTATACATAAATATGTATTATATTAGGTTTGGATTTAAAAGCTAAATTGGTTTGAAGTTGATAGGAACTTATAGAGCATTTTAAGTGGATTTGCAAAATGAGATAATCGTGTTGGCATTATTTTGCAATCCAATTAGGTTTAACTTAAGTGGTGTGGTTGAGTCTGGAGGTATGTAAGTGTGTTTTATTGAGTCAGTTGGATTAATGGATATTGATGAATTATTACCATGTAAAATGTTTCCTATACTACCTAGCACTTTAGGTGATTTATTAATAATTTGTGCTTTTAAACTTAGTTTTTTTTTAGACTAGGAAGGTGTTTGCTCTGGAGATTTAAACAAATTTCTAGATATTACTGGGCATATTGATTTAAAATGCAAGGACTTCTAAAATAAGCTACATTAATGAAAATATTTTATATAGAACGGCAGCTCATATGCCAAATTAATTTTCTGTAGGTAGGTAGGTACCTACACATTCTTTTTTTTTTGTTGCAACTTAGTATCTAGCAGGGAATGAAACAGCCTTCAATTTGATTTCGAAACATCGCCCAACAAAGCTCAAAACAAATAGATGTTGTAAAATGTTTTTTTATAATTTGGAGCAAAAGTTAAGACCAAATTTCCTGTTTTTTCTTTGTTTTTGGGCTATATTTCCAAATCGATTTGAGTGTTTTCCTTATTTCCTAGCGCCATCTAGTGGTTCTAATACACTTTTAGAAGATTAAAAAAAAAGATTAAAATGAAAAATAACGGTACCTTTCATGGAACTGTTAAACAACCTCTACGACAAATTTTATAATTCTCGAAAATTAATACAAAAAAAATCGCTTATAGTGTGACCTAAAGCTAGAAATTCTTAAAAATTGACTTCAAACCCAAAAAGAAAATAAAAACATATTTTTGAAAGGCCTTTCTTTAATTTTATTTTTAAATAAATTTGAAATAATAAAATTAAACAAAATGAATAATAATTTTATTTAAAATTGTACGTAATTAAATTCTGTTTTTATTTAAACAAAATTAATGCTCTTATCAATTTTTAGTCAAACAGTGAAAATCTGATGGTTCTAGGGCTTTTACACGAGACGAGACACGAGATTGCCTTTTAAGCAACCGAGACGAGACCGAGACGAGACTGTATATTTGGACCGAAATTTACAGAGAGTCTAATAAGTTAAAATAAAACAATTTCAGTTAAAAATTTATTTTCTTCTGCAAATATTTAAACTATAATCGAAACTATTTCGTTCCAATAATCAACAGGCTCTTCGGAAAATTGTATTTTTTGGAGACGAGACCGAGACGAGACTTAATTATACGAGACCGAGACGAGACTTTTAATAGTCTCGCAGAGTTTCGTCTCGTGGCCAGCCCTAAAAATAGTCCAGTCTATTTAGCCTTGCCCCCTAAGTGAATCTAAAAAAGATATGGGAAGCAATTTTTTGTGCGGGTATCGTAAGATAACTTTATAAAAAGCTTAAATCCAAGTTTTTGACCATGAATCCCCTGCAGGGTTGCCGCTTTATAGATTTTAAGGCTCAACACGGTGTTTTGTATTTTATAAACGGAGGGGTGTGCAGGAGCTTTTGTTTTTGTAATCAATAGACTAAAAAATATAACAATTTTTTACACATACAAAATAAATCCGAAAAATTTAGTCATGGAGATATGATCGTTTAAATGTCGAAAACAGGAAAGCAGACGTTTTAGAAATAATTTGCAGTAAATCAGGATGACATTTTATTATAGTAAATTTTATATTTTTGGAAGGGTAATTAAAAAATATTTTACCCATTTTTGAAGAATGTTTGATATATGTGGTTATGTATTTTTGTCGCAGAAAAGTTTTGAAAACCTCAACTTTTGGAGTTCAATTTTTTTAAGCTTTTGAATTTTATTTTTTTTTTAAATCTGAAATTCTTATGAATGATGGATATTATTAACTTCAATTTTGGATGGAAAACTTCGTTTCACCACGGTGAGCGCAGAAAATTCACAATTTAGTATGTTTAGGACTCATCTTATAAAGCGGCCCCTAGACTATCAATATTATTGTGCAATATTTGATATTGCACAATATTATTGAGAGTCTAGGGCTCATATTGAAGGGTTGTGCAATATATTGTACAAAATCAAAATCCTTTTAATATTTATTGCGCAACCAAATTTATTGTATAGTCTGTGGATGTGTTTGCACAATATTTTGTCATTTGTTTTGAATTTTCGTAGTGATAACATCTCCCGGAATTAAATGTTGAAATGGCAAACAATAACAATAAAAAAGAGGAACGCAAATTCGTAGTGGAATTAATCGAAGTGTATGAAACTTTGCCTGCTTTGTGGAATGTGAAGTGTAAAGAATATTCCAACAGAAATGTTAAAAGTGATCAATACGAAAAAATGCTTGCAAAATACCGCGAAAGATATGCCGACGCTGATAAGACTCTAAACATAGATGTGTAATCTTGTATTTTATTTAACTAACCTTGATGTAATCCTTCAGGACGTGTATTAAAGCTGTACAAGTTTCAGTGACGATTTAGCCAATCGATTGCGGGGATATTGCGCTTGTAAATTTTAAGTCTTCGAAAGTATTTCCGGTAGCAAGGAATCGTAGTGTAATTGACAAACGCTGGGAAGGGGGAATAGTATATTGGTATTTTTCTTTATAATTATAGGCGTAATCATTTCAAGCAGTTCATTATAAAATCCATCGTCCATTCTCAGGAAATTTCTAAAATCATTGGGTTCGCTCAAAGCCAGCTCATTTAATAAATTTTAATGAGTAAACACGTTTAGTTTTTTGTACCAGTCCTTCATTCATCTCCGTTTGTTTTTTTCTTTATTTTTTAATGAAATAGCAAGAGCAATTGCCACACAACAATAATCCATATAATCGAGCATGATGTTGAAGCACAAATAAAGAACTGTCAAATGATTTATTGTGCGAAATATTGTTTAGTGTGGGGTACCAGTCAATAATATTGTGCAAAATATTGTTCAATAATATTGATAGTCTAGGGACCGCTTAAGAGTTAAGTGCTTACATGTAATAATATTAATATATACATATATACAATAAATCGGCAAAGAACCAAACACTTGTATATGAATCAAAGGTAAGTATATTGCTGTATCGACTTTCATAAATTTATTAAAATTGTAAGCATATTACTCTTAAAGTCAGTCACATTATTAGGGGTGTTTGTATTATTTAATTAATTGATAATAAGTTTTTTGTTTGCCAATGTTTAAAAACTACTTACACATCTAAAAAGCTTGAATACAGGTATTCGAGAAACAAACCAATTAAAACAAGATTTTCTTTTAGCACTTTTGCAAAAAGTGTAATTTTGTACGTATATGTATATGAAAAGAAAAAATTACAATTTATTTATAAACTTTTTTCGTAAGCGATGTAAACATAAAAATTGTATCATCTGAAATTTGACCCAATAGCCGTCATAATATTCAAAGATCACTTTTCGAAAAATGTACTGATTGTTTTCGATTGTTACGCCGAAGATCCAGATAAATAGGTGACGAAAAGCGCTGAGCGACTAAGGCGTTCCTATAAAACAACGTTTTTCGGCTTCCAGCTTGAAGCATTTATAATCAGCAAAGGAAAATATATTTTTCTTACATGCATTTAGTGGATGCGACACGACGACACGTCAGCAACTTTCGGTATAGGAAAAATTAAATTTATTGTTGCTCTGGAAAAAAATATTGATGTCAGTGATGTAATTGCAAAACTCACGTCGATCCCATTGTTACCGCGGAAAATTGATTTTTAGTAGCACTTTATGGAGGAAACCCATCTAAGGATTCTTTAAATGATATGAGGTACAAGTGCTTTGTAAGATCATCTAAGAAGAGAACTTGCAACCTTGCAAATCTTCCCCTAACAGAAGGGGCTGCAAAATATCACTCATAGGACATATTTTCAAGTTCAATAGTGGTTGAACAAAATAGATGAAAAAAGTCCTATAGTGATTGAGGGTGAAAAAAAACAACGTTGGGTTCGATGCCTCAAACAAGCTATGAAGATCCGGCACCAAGTTCACTCCTCAAGATTATTTCCTGCAAATGTACCAAAAATTGAGAAAAATCTTGTGGTATAATGTATTTGCCAACACTGTTGTGGGGAGACTTGCAACAATGCCCCCAAGAAACAACCAATAATGGAAGATGATTCAGACGACGAAGGTGGAAGAACTGTGAGCACAATTTCCTTCCAAGAACATAGTCTGCCAGGTCCTTCATCTATGAGACCAAGGTTTCAGGCACCGGGACTTGAAATCAATTAAAGATTACAAAAATCAATAAAAGTGTATATTTTATATGTATACCTCCAAATAATAATTATTTATTTAAAATAATCTTAAATGAAGTTATTGTTCAATTACATACACCATCATAACTAGAGAATTACCGGAATATAGTACTTAAACTGCACATGCAAATGTGATATATGTAAATGTACATATGTACATTATACCAGTTAAACACTGTACCATGCGAATCCCACACACTAACTGAATACTTAGTTGCGGTTTTACGTTTGAAAATTGGGTAATGAAACTATAAAGTGCTATATAGTAAATAAAGAATTGCTCGGACAAAAAACATGTTTTGGTAAAATTGTATGTGATAGTGCTTTCAACAACTTGTAGAAGAAAATTTTTGCGAAACACTAAACGAAAAAAAAGTATTTAACTTTAAAAAAATGTGAACTCCATTTTTTGTAACTTGTTATAACTCGTTAAATACACAAAATATAAAAATATATATAAAATATGTTTCTCTACAAAAATGTTTTTTCAAAAATATAAACTCAAAAATACGGGTTAAATTCATTCACTTTCTAAATCTAAATAAATAGTGGCAACCCTGCAAGGGGTTGGTGGTCGAAAACTTGTAGTAAAGCTTTCTGTATGATAAACTAACAAACTCAAAACGAAAATTGCTTCCCCATATGTTTTTTTTAAAAAATCCTAAATAGTCTGGACTAAAAATAAAAGACCTAACTTTCTCCTAAACCTAAGAAGAATCCGGCTAAATGATAATAACTGGTAGATTATAACACAGTGGAACAAAATTTGTAATAATATGATGTCTGCAGCTGAAACAAGATTATTCTTTTTTGAATGCTTCCCAGAATTGTTGGATTGAATCAGGTCTTCGAAATATCTTAGTCTTAAAGTGCAAACAAAAGTGTTGTACGGTATTATTAAGGTCATATCACATCATCTATGATTTTTTTATTTTTTCGAAAAAACTTGTTAGAGAATCAAAAGGTTAATCGAATATGACCTCTGAATTGTCTCAGGTTTTCAAGATATCTTAGTCTAAAAGTGCAAAAAACTTAATTTTGCGTTATTTTTGAGGTTTTACACCACTAATTACATTTTCAACACAAAAATCATTATGGCATCTGGAACTACTAATCTTTTATTAAAAAACCCAATTTGAATATTGCTAAAATTTCTATTCTTCTTCGAGAAATCGTAAATTAAAAGTAAAAACTATAGGGACGTTGAGACTTAAACTGACTAAAGTTCTTAGAAGAAAAAAGTTCGTATTTATCCAACTCCAAAAAGGTATAATTATACATTTTCGCTGTTGTCTAGGAGTTGTCAAATTTGTCAACAGAATTAGTTGCATTGACTATGGTGACATGAAATTCAATAAAAAAGAACACATTTTTCATACATATTTCAACATGCAATTTAGAACTATAAGGACATCGTCTAATTAGATATAACGTCTAAGAAATAAATCTAATAAATACGGTAACCTAAGCTAAACATAAAACTTCCTTGAGTAAAAATTTCTATTAACTATAACAATCCTTACTTTTACTATGACTCGTTTAAAAACCCATTACTCCATTATTATTATTACCATCAACCTCTTAGGTTTCCGTATAGTTTCCAGTAAAATAAAAATTACGTTCTCAACCTCGTTAAGAAAAAAAAAAACTACCTATCTAAACAGAATGTTCTCATGAATATTACGTTGTTCCATTTAGAAGCTTCAATATTATCCCATTAAAACTACCTTTTATACTCTGCTCTAAGAAATCTCCTTAAGTGCCTACTGGCGCTTCCAGGATCCACGTGCCACGTACAGTGGATCACACTCTATTTCATGTGGCACTTGTTCTTAAAATCATGACGAAATTATTTAAACAAAAATATTTAATGCTTTTGCTTATTAGTCTAGGAGCTATACTCCCTCCCCGTAGGCACACCTCAGTTTGAAGGTGTTCTTTTTATATTTTCGGGGGTGGGGAATCCGAATCCGGAGTTAGTTTTTGCAAAATCCGGTGCGAAGTCGTTGTTATTAACGAATTTTGATGCATTTTTGTAATTCAATAAAAGTTAATAGTGTAAGGAAAAAATGTTCCTTGTAAATGTTCCGAGTAGAAGTACTTTGACTAAAAAGTGTTTGACTTAAAATTAATAAGAGCATTGAGTTTTGAAAACAAAAATAGTACTTAATAACGTAAAATTTTGAAAAAAATAGTTTGAATTTTTTTTTTCAAAATTTTGAGTTTGAAAATTAATTTTTCAAAAACTGTTCACTGGAACAACTTAATTTGAAAATAATATTAAAGAATAGATCTTTGGCTTTTCAAAATATTATAGCATGACACTGTAAGTATTACCGTTATTTTTTAATATTTTTTTCTGTTTTAAGTGAATTTTTTTTTTGAAAATTTGCCCCATCCTGCCTAAACGGGGGGAAATAGACCCCCCCACCCATACGGTTTTTTTCTTGTCTTAGTCCAGTCTACCTTACCTTTTATGACACCTTATGCAAATCACCCCTTATAAGCACAAGCTGTTATTATTTTAAAAAATTGGAATTTAGAATAAATCTGTCATGCCTTAAAAAACTTTATATCTTTAAAACAAGACGTTATAAATAAAAAATTGAAAAATGTTTTTATTAGTTAAAATTACAAGTATAAACTAAAAATACTTGTTTTACGCTTTATCATGCGCAAATTCCAGTAAATTGGTCTTCTTTAACCATGTAAATGTTAAAAATCTTATCCCAAGTCTACGTTTCTGTGTATGTCTCCGAATCTAATCATTTAATTGAGACAAAATACAAACGAAAATGTTTGTCAGAATAAAGAGAATAATTTCTTCTTTGCCAAATTTCACGATAACTCTGACCGTTTACCTAAAAAACACGTTCTTCCGTCTCGCGCTCCCTTAATTGAGCAAACGCCCTTCATACTAATAAACAATTGGCAATATCTTGGGCAATTATCAACCGACTTACATGAATAAAAATCAAATTTCTTTGTTCGAAAATAAGAAACAACATTTACTCGGAACATTTTTTCTCAACACTTATAACTTTTATTGCATTACAAAAATTCATCAAAATTCGTTATTAACAATGACTTCGCACCGGATTTTTCAAAATCTTACTCCGGATTCGGATTACCCACCCCCGAAAACATAAAAAACCACCCTCAAACTGAGGTGACATTAAAGTGCCTACAGGAATGGGGTATAGCTCCTAGACTATATGATGTTGTTCGCTTTTTAATAACATATTTCAAAAATAAAATTTCTTTTATTTAAAGTTGAGCAATTGAAAAAAAATCAATAAGGTAACTTATGCTGTGATTTTTATTAGAGTGGGTAAACATCAGCATCTTAATGACGAGTCTACTGTTTAACGAAGGCGAAGTACTCTTGGAGTTGAGGTCACTTGATCTTTTTAAACGAATTGTAATTAAATATGTATTAGGGTGGTCATAAAATAAGTGCTCATGTCGGATGATATGCCTATATCAGCTCCAAATGATGACAAAAATAATCGTCCACATTGTTCAGAATTTTTATTTTCATTCCACTGTTAGCAGTTAAAAATTTAGTATGGAAGTATGCTATTTTTAATGCATTTTGTAATTGGGCGATTCGCGTACGATGTTAAAAAAAACCTATAGAGCATCCGAGTTGAGAGCTGAAAACAAAAATAAAAAGACATATTTAGGAGAGGGATTGCTATTTCCCCTGTATAGTTAGGAGGTGCATGTCACTATACTCTGTTCAGTTTATATTTTTATTACAGGCCTTTTGGGAGAGCTTTTTCAAACATACACGTGCCGGCTGGTGTTGGCATGGCACTCAACTCAAGAAATTGCTTGTGAAATATAAAATAGAACCCCTGACTTCCATTGAAATTGTTTTTGTAATATTCCATAAGCCCACGTACATTCCAACATGACCTGTCTGCTCCCTGGCAGGGATGACAATGCTGAGCCCAGAAAGTGAAGCAAATTGGAAAAAAAAAACGAAGCATATTTCAAAAATTTGTAGTAGATAGTGAAAAATCAAAATGAGTATAGAAAAAAAGTTTTTTATTAACAACGTTTTGCGTTTAACGTGTTATACGTTCAACCGTGACTATTCTTTTTAAAGAATAAGTTTCACGTAGCTGCTACGTAGTTCACGTAGTTGCTACGTAGCAGATGCATAAAATAAATAAATGTAGTAGAAATATTACATATGTAGTAAATAGTCATCTCTGCTCCCTGGTTGTGAGGAGACTGATACAAGCATACACATAATTTGCTCTCGCTCGCTTAATGTGTTTATTAAAAAAAAAAACACTGATTCAGAGTTACCATACGTCCGTGGATGGAAATTCTAATACCTTTTGTTTTTACTATGAAGCTTTCAGAATTGAAGCTTTCTAAAGGCTTTTAAGAGCATATATTTTATGTTTAAGGAAAAAGTGTTGTCTCTTCGTGTTTTTCTGCTTACATCTTTTCATTTTTTCTTTTTTCGTGGAAAACAGCTAAAATGCTGCTATACAATATCTGTGGGGTTTTTTTTTTTTTTTAAGAAGAATTACTATTTGAGCAAGTTTTCGATGGAGTTCAGTTCATTAAATCATTACAATTTAATTTCAATTCATTTCAAATCAAGTGAAAGAATTCGTGGCAAGCCAAAATAAGTCTTTTAAACTGGCAGAAGGAAAAGATCTTCTAAAAACAGGACTTGCGAAGTTTGACGCTGAAAAATGGCAAAGGTGTGTCCAACACGTTGATCATCAGGTGATTGAGCCAAAGATGTGGGAAATGGATGTTTTTACTGAAAGAGCAGTGGAAAATTTAGTTATAAACTTAAATAAAGAGAGTAGCACCACCAATTACTCGTCGGAGTGATAAAATGTTTTTTTTTTATTCAATTTATATTTTGTATTCCGTTATTTATTTAAACTTTTTGTCTGCGATTTATTAGGCCTTCTAGGGAACTTTTAAAAAAACGCGCCTACTATCTTACCTCTTGGTGGTGAGGAAAAAGATGGATTTATTTTTACTTGCATATACTTTAGGACTGGCCACGAGACGAGACTCTGCGAGACTTTTGAAATTTCGGTCCAAATATACAGTCTCGTCTCGGTCTCGGTCTCGTCTCGGTTGCTCAAAAGCCAATCTTGTCTTGGTCTCGTCATGCGAGACCGAGATCGAGACCGAGACTTTTCTCGTCCTGTGGCCAGCCCTAATTTACTTTAATTTTTTTAAGATTTAGTTTGAATGAATAATAAAAAGGGGTTTTAGTACACTGCGACCTTAAGATCTATTATGCCCCGTCTAGAGCTAGATGAGATCGCTCATTCCATAGCTCTTCCTCCAAGTTTGTTTCTTTGAGAAACTTGAGTATTTGGAGAACTTTTAGAGATTGTAGTTCGCTTTCTTCTGTCTGGTGACGTCCCAGATACCTATGCCTTGTTGCACGAGTGCATCGCATTTACCTAATATGTGGTCAGGTGTTTCCTCATGAGTGTTGCAGAATCTGCATGTGGCACTACTCACCAGCCCAAGAATACTTAGGTATCTTTTTAGTTTGCAGTGACCAGTGAGGAAACCGGTTATTATTCTGAGGTCATTCCTGCTTAACCCTATACAGGATGCAAAGCGTTGTAGCTCCCAAGAAGTAGTTTCGCTTGCCTTAGGTGGGGGAGTTCTGTCCATAATTTTGATCTTTTGGCCTCCTCTTCTGTTTTGATTTTATTTTTAATCACATTCTCTCCTATATCACAATAGGGCTCTGGACCCGTTAAGGGTGTCGTTTCTCCTATTTTTGCCAAGGAGTCTGCGTCTTCATTACCCTGGACACCTACGTGCCCAGGTACCCAATGAAGTGTAACATTATTATTTTTGACAAGGTTTAACCTATCCACGCACTCCCATACCAGTTTTGAACTATTGGCATAGGAGTTCAATGCCTTGAGTGCGGCTTGGCTATCCGACATAATTGCAATGTTTTGGTTACGGTGTTTCTGTTGAGATTAACTATTTTCTTTTCTATTTTTCGCTTGGCAAATGCTAGTGGACTGCCCCATCGACAGAGAAAGTTTGGTTCTTGACCCAAAAATTCCTGCACCCGTCCCTTTAAATGTTCTCGATCCATCAGTGTACCATTGGATGGCATTAGCATTGAGAGAGTAATTCATTGTTTCACCTACCCACTCTTTCTTGCTACTTAACTCCGTTCTGAATTTTGTCTCGAAGTTGTACTTTTTAGTCATGCCATCTCTTGGAATGTCAAGTAATCTTGATACTGAGGATCTGGAAATAGATTCTCTTTTTCTAATTCCTATACATTTTCCCTTCCCAGTACCTTCCCTGGCGAATCTAATGATGGCTCCATTTTTGCTGCGCTTTCTACCACCACATAAAGTGCGGTTAGGTGAAGGAAAACCTCCATTGCTGCAGTGGGACAAGTTCTCATTGCTCCAGTAATGCATATGCATGAGAGCCTTGGAATTTTGTCTAGTAATTTCCTAGTTGTTGCTTATTCGGTTCTTTTGTGCCATGCAACCGCACTATAGGTAATGATGGGCCTTACCATCATGGTGTACATCCATCTAATGATAAAATTTTTATTATTAAACATTATTTATTTCGACATGTTTATTCCAGAGTAGTTTGCTATCTAGTGTAATTCCTAGATATTTTACCTCCTTCTGGGTATCAATTACTTCATCAGCTAAGGGGCCAGTTATAGCTATCATTGAAAACCATCATTGAAAATATTAATTGTCAATTTTGAGTGATTTTGAAGAAAAAATAAATGATTATTTTGATGCCAAATTAAAGCTAATTGACTTAATAATTATTTATAGGTAAAACAAAATTCAATTTTGCACAACTTTTCTCATCAAATGACTTACCAATGATCATTGAAAAAATTAAAAGTTACGTTATGGGGAAGATATAAGTCAAAATGAATTTTTTTTTGAAGGAGACAAAATTTTGAAGCCGTAAGCTATATTTCTGCATTAAAATATTCAATGATTTAACTTTCCAAGGATCTCAAAATAAACAGCTAACTTTTTCAATGGTGATTTCCAATGATAGCTTTAACTGGGCCCTTAGTAAATGGTTGTGTTCAGTCCTACCGAAAGGCACCATTTCCTAGTAATTGTCAGTCCTCTTTAGATTAGGTCACAAAGGGTTTTTTCAATCTTCCCTAAGGCTATTAAAACAATGTCATCGGCAAAGCCAATGAACCGTATGCCTTGAGAAGTAAGACTCTCGAGTAGTTCATCAACTACAAGACTCCACAGAAAGGGTGACAGTTTAGTTTACGAACAACATTTTTTGTTCATGAAATCTAAATACTCTACCGACATTTGCATGAGAGAGAAGAAAGAAATATACCAATTTATAATTCTCGATACGGCAACCATAGAAAATAGAAAAGCTTTATAAGAAAAGAGATAGCTTATTGCAATGCATAAAAGTAAGGTTGAAAGGCAAACACCCTATCTTCCCTGTACTGAAAATTATAAAATGAACAGAGTAAAAATAAATTACGAAAACACAACGGGAGCACAAATAACAAGGGATATCGGATGTCATACAATTCAATTTCACTGAAGAAATGTTGTTTATTTTATAATAATATTGAACTTTAAAGTACATAGCCACTACATTGCATTAAATTTAACTTAAAAAGAATACAAAAATTAACAATAAAACTTACTTACACCCGAGGCCGTAGCCAGACAAATATTTCGGGGGAGGGGGGGCTTAAACTGGTTTTATGGAAATTGAGAAGGGTTATCAAGCTATAACAACTAACAAACTAATTTTTTCTTGAAAAGAAAAGATCGCATTTGCAATATTAAATTGGGAAATGTAGAGGCATTTTTTTCCTTTTTTTTTCTCGAAAACTCCGAAATTAACAACATAAAATCAGGCAAAGAACACAACGTACTCGAAAACATGTTAGTTACTTCCAGCAATAACATCACTGTTAACCTAAGATTACAATGACAGGGGCAAAATTTGATCATTAAAACTGAAAAGTAAAAGAAATTTTTTGCAAATTGCCAACCAATAAATAAGTTTTCCGAACTTAGTTGCTCACGAGTTGCCAAGAAGTATCTACCTTTTTATAGATTTTTTTATAGATTATAGATCACTACCTAATATAAAATGGGTATAGACTTTGTCAAGAGGAAAGTAGGAGCAAGAAACATATTTTGAAAAATTTTGGGGAGGGGGTGGGGGATCAAACCCCTGTGATCACCCTTGCTACGGCCTTGCTTACACGAATGGTAAACTTTTTGACTAAAGCATCACATCCTCTCTTCTAAGGAGCTTATTTGTTGTATTAAGTAAATACGAAATCTTTCTGTTTAAAAATTAGAAATGAAGGTAGATATTAAAGGATACCTTTTTTGATCTGATAAAACTTAACACGTGGCACAAATAAATAGGCCAAGCGGACGTGCCAGGCAAATATTTATACAAGTAATTTTCAGTGAACTATACTTATTGTCTTTGAGTTTGTTTTCGAATAAAAATCAATTGCCTTTCACGTTTTCCAAAGGAATGAATTTCTTTGTATTATTCTTAAGGAAGGAAAAGTATAGTGTTGTCCTTAAGTAACATACATATGTATATTCTCAAAAAATATATTTGTTTTTTTTCACATACAAAATTAAATAAAAAAAATTTTATTTATTGATGAACATCAATTTCTTATGAAATTCAGTTCCGGAAAAAAACAGTAAAATACTCTTTGACAATTTAAAGCTAGTGTGTGTTTTTCCTTTTAAAGAATTATAAAAAGGATATTCAAATTTGACACCCGTATAACGATATGCATATGAATAAATTTAATAAAAAGGAATGAATACGAGTAGATTTCTACAGAAGCCTTTCAAGACTTTGCTTCAAATACTTTGCTATATAAGTACACACACTCTACTAAAGATCATATCTTTTCTAGGTATTGCATTCAAAGTGCATTCAGGTCCGAACTTGGGCCATTAAAAAGTCCTGAGTCGTTTTAATTCTAGACAGTTATAAATTCTAGAGCCCTAACGTATGACCAGGGTTGGCGCGAAGATATTTGAAAAGTTCGCAAAAGAAGGGGTCACGAGAAAAAGTCGCATTTGGAAAATTATTGAGGTACCTAATATACAGGGTGTCCCTTAATTCGTCAAGAGTATTTTAAGGTATGATTTTGGGGTATATTCTAAGAAAAAATTGTTCCACAGTAAGGGCCTATCTCCAATTTTAATATCATTTATCGGGAATTTAAGAAAAGTCTAACTTTGGGGTACCCTGATCCATGTTACCGGTAATTGCGCCGTAAGTACTTATGATAGAAACTTCGTTTAGGCCTTTATTTTTAGAAGGAATACCAGCCTTTGTTATTGCGTTTAAATAAATTTGATACCTTGTTTCAGTCTTAAGGTTTTAGCCCGTTTAATTTTTCTTGGCCATGCTAATTTTTTGACTTTGGGGTAAATTTTCTCCGAAAATGCGTAATCAACATGATGTTTTAATAATTTTTTTGAATGAACGTAATAATAATAAAAATAAAAGTCAATTACAAGTCTGCCGAAAAACCCATAGATTTTATGATAATTTGGAAAAACAGCGGCAAATAATATTAAAAAAAAAATGTTTTTTTAGCTTTAAGCTCGAAAAGCTATGAATACAAATTATTTGTGTTATAACGGGTGCACTTTGACATTCCTTGGTTAGCAAAAATGCTAATTTTAGTAGCCACTTAAATTGAATTCTACAAACTATCTGCAGTTGTTGCAAAATGATTTATCAGAACTATTAAAGGACATTCCATAGGTTCAACTAGCTTCATCTTATTCATAAATTGATGGTGCTTCCGCCCACTTTGCTCGAGAGGTTTAAAATTGACAAGATGAAGAGTAAGCGGTAATCGTTGGATAGGAAAAAGTTAGAGCAGTTCAATGGCTTTCAAGATCGCCTGACCCTACAATATTAGATGTTCTTGAATGGGGAAGAATGAGATAAATCCTTTATTCAACAAAAACAGCAACTTAAAGTGAATTAGAAGAGCGCATGCTCAAAGCGTCCTCAGAAGTGAGGTAGTAGCAAGGATCATTAATACCAATATCATTGAAATACGAAAATGGGCTCTAGTATGCATACAAAATCAAAGAGGACTCATTTGAACACCTGTTGTAACTGTTTTAGTTCACACATAAAATACAAATTATCGATAACCACACATATCATTTTTTATTTATGGCTTTTCGAGCTTAAAGCTTAAAAAACATTTTTTTTTAATTTTACCTGCCGCTGTTTTCATTCAAAAAAATTATTATTAGATCATGTTGATTACGCATTTTTCGGAGAAAATTAACCATAAGTCAAAAAATTAGCATGGGCAAGAAAAATTAAACTGGCTAAAAACTGAATATCTTAAGACTGAAACAAGGTATCACATTTATTTAAACGCAATTACAAAGGCTGGTATACCTTCTAAAAATAAAGGCCTAAACGAAGTTTCTATCATAAGTTTTTACGGCGCAACTACCGGTAACATGGATCAGGGTACACCAAAGTTAGACTTTTCTTAAATTCCCGATAAATAATATCAAAATTGAAGATAGGCCCTAACCGTAGAACAATTTTTTTCTTAGAATATACCCCAGAATGATACCCTAAAATACTCTTGACGGATTAAGGACACCCTGTATAGCCAAATTAAACGAAATTCGTATAAATTGTAAAAAAAAACATTTTCAGCGTTTTTTACAGTTTTTTTTTATTATTAAAAAAAAAAAAACTAAAATGAAAATAGTTTAAACTTTTTGGTACAGATTAAAGTCTTTTAAATTAAGAAGGCGCTATCTAGTTAAAGTTTAATGTTTCAAAAACAAGAGAGTATTGAGGTATTATATTTAATATGAGGAGACTAATAAGGTATTACGTATGTTATTTACTACATTCACTTTGTGTGGTATTGAAGCGAGCTGGAACTCGAAGCTGATTAGAACCTTTGTATTTGTATGCTCTCGTTGAGTGGTAATGAGATTCGTTTTGGATCAATCCTATTTAAAGTGTTGAGTCGAGTCAAAATTTGTTATGTAGGAATAAACTGTTTTTTGTGCGTGTTTGTTCAAAAATATGGACTTATTTTATGTGTGTGTATTCAATTTTATTTTATGATTTGACCAAAATCCTTCTTCTCTGATCTCAACACCTTTTAACACAACTCGAAATCGAAATCTCAACACATGTTATGAAAATCAGTCTTAAATCCCATCCTTCGGTTAGTGAAGGGGATTAGAAAATCGATTCAGGCCACACGAATAGCTCATTTAAGTGGAGTGCAGAGCAGGATTAGGCAATATTATCCAAACGCTAGATATTTTCACTATGCAAGTTATCGTTTGAACTTGGCCCTGTCTATAATGTTATGTCAACTCCTGCGATATTAAGTGAAATTGCTGATTTATTCCAAAACCACTCAAGCAACAAATTTCAAAATGTCATAAATTAACCATGCAGCAGATAGCAGAAAAAACACTAATTCTGCGCCTTTGTGAAACCATAGGTTCATTGAAAGGCACGACAGTATTATTTCCTTTGTAGAACTATTCCAATTTATTTCAATAAACCATGAAGAAATAATGAGCAGGACATGGGCGATGTCTTCAAAAGTGTCAAGTCTTGCTATTCCAGAGACAAAATCTACTGAGGCATATTTTAAGCTTTCTATCCTTATTCCCTATGTAGATTAATTAATACAAAATCTATTCGACAGATTCATGTTGAATGAAGACACCCTGCCATCGTTTAAAGCTCGCTTCTTCCAGGTTTTGTTGCAGTTCATCGAGTTAACGAAATGGAAAAGCTTATTTCTTACTACAAGCTATGAACTTTTTGCTAACAGTTTTGGCCACCCTTCCAGTGATAACAGCTTATGTTGAGAGAACCTTTCCAACGACGAAGCGAATAAAAACGGTGACATGAAGCGTTGTGGGAAATCAAAGACTAAGTGGACTTGCTATGTTATTAATGTGGATCCAGATGGATGAGGTAATCGATCTCATTCCGAAAAAAAATGCGTCTACTTTTACTGTAAAACATTTTGTATGAAATTATAAGTTCATTAGGGCTGGTCAAGACATGAGAAAAGTCTCGGTCTCGGTATCGGTATCGCATAAAGAGACTTACAAAAGTCTCAGGAAGTCTCGTCTCGTGGCCAGCTCTATAGTTTATTCATATTATTTTATTTTAGACAAACTAAAAGCCCTACTTTTTCTTTTGTTTTGGTATAAACTTAAAGTAATTTCGTTTCGCCAAACTCAAACTTTTTTTTTTCTCAGCCTTTGGTATGGGTGTTAAAAATACAAATTTTCTAAATTTTTTATCAGGAGTATTATCCCTTTAAATATTTTTTTTTTTAAATACATCATGATGCTCTGTCATTTCTTTAAGTCCAAGCACCTTAATCTTGGTGATCCGATTAATAAAACTCAGGATATAAACTTCTTAAGGGAACCATTTTCTTGGAGGTTTATAAAACGCAAAAAAAACAACAACAAAACAAAGTCTCCAAAAAAAGACTGTTAAGGTTGGCTTAAAAAGCTTATATCTTCCTGATAAGAAATTTATAAAATCTCTATTTTCAACCCCTACCCCACCAAAGGCTGAGAAAAAAACCTGTCAGACTTTTGATTTCCATATAGCAAAATATGCATTTATAAACCCTCATACTTATATTTTGGTTATACCACTCTCAAAATTAGCTTTTTGCTCTTATGCTATAAGCTGTTTGGGATTTTGGGAATCAAGATTTTGAGATGCAAGATTTTGGCATTCAAGATAACCAAGCGAGAAAAAAAATTTATTAAAAATAACGGTAATACTAACAGTAACCATGTTATACCTTTGGTAAGGCCAGAAATTGTTTCATTATTTTATTTTTGAATAAAGTTGTTTTAGTGCACAGTTTTTGAAAAATTAATTTTTCTATGGTAGCTGAGGGTTCCAAGTACGTGTACAAAAATCAGTGCCCACTTAAGTGTCCTACTTTGACCACAGAAGAAAATCTTATAATAAACAATTTTATGGTGAATGGCTTTTTCCTAACTTGCTTATTTCCAAAGTTATAAAAGTAAATATCACAAAAAATGGAGTGATTTTAGAGTTTTTTCACTGTTGCATTTTAGCTACAGACTACTGTCACATGCCCCAACAACATATCAAAAATGCAGAACTACATCGCGATTTACGATGCTTGTCCTTATTTTTGTAATTATTGACGTGGCTTACCTAAATATTTTTTTCTGCCTTTTATTTGTTTTTGATTTTATCAATTCGTAGTCAAACACTATGAAAAGGGGACGGTTCTAGAAAATTATATTTTTTTAAATTTTGAAAAATAAATTAACCCACTTTTTCATAAAATAAGAAGAATCCAGTTAAATGGTCATTTTGTCAATCGGTTCATTATGACGATTTTTTTTTTCATTATTTTATAAATATTTTTTTTTTTTAATTTTAAGTTTGAAAATTAATTTTTGATTATAATAATTACTAATTTCTGTTGGATGAACAGTTTGTCCTAATTTCTGAAAAAGCACAGTTTTGCCGTTAGTTTTCACTTGTTACACAAAAGAAAAGGAAATTCAATTCTTGTACCAAAAATTGTTTATTTTTAAGGGCCAGTTTATCAGTGCGGGGAGAAGTTAAACCCGAGTTAACTCACGAAATTTGGTGAGTTAAATTTGGATTAACTCAAAAAATATATATGATATTTTATCTTGTATTTCTTTAAGGCATTCTGCTTTCATAATCAATTAAAAAACAGGTTCATGTTGTAACTGTAGAAAGATCTATTTCCAGAGTTAACTAATTCGGGCTTAACCCAACACTGAAAAACTGCGTCTAAGAATTTTCTTCGGTTTTCGTTGTGAAGTGGATTCAGTGACCCTTAAAACATAAAGAACGAGTGCGAGACACTTCTGGAGACAATTTAACTGTTATTTTTAAATATGTTTTTTTGTTTTTAGTATTTTTTGTATAAAATTGACCTACCCATCATCTAAGGGGGGAATAGAGACCTCCATGCCGTTTTAGTTTTGTGTCACAAATAAAAAGTGCGTATACGCCCTAGTGAACCATTGTCGATTTGAGTGAAAATAAAAAAGACAGCATATTTTTATTGTTTGACTTTAGATCCAGTAAGCATGAGCAAAGAGAAATGGCAGCAGATATTTCCTCGAAGGTGAAAATGCGTTAGTTGGTTAGCTTTCCTCACACTTATAGGGTTATTTGTACAAAAACGTTATACCATTAACGGATTAATAATACAAAACTTGGTTAAACTTTCAATCAAAATTTTAACCCATCGATTTGGCTGGATTAACTGAGGATCAATCTGGGTCCAAGCATTATTTTGGCTATAACTACATTCCACATATTTAAACTCTTGTTAGCGAAAACCACATGTTAATACTTGAACTTTAAAAAATACGCACTGATTTAAATTTTTCTAAAGGATAAAAGATAAAAAAAAAACATTTGCAATACCTAAGGGAAAATTAATTTAGTTATAAATTAAATTAAATTAAATAGTATATCCGAATATTCAGGCCCTACAAAATATGCTTCATACATTGATTTAAATATAATCCAGGACTGGGAGTCTGCACTGCATGAAATTGAGTAAAATGTGTTTATTTGCATAAAACCAAACAACGTATATAAAGTGTATGACTGTATATGCATTATAAACATTTTGAGATCAAATGCAAGCAAGGAATATTTAAATATTTAAATCTCTCCTTTTTTGCTTAAAGATTGCATGTGATGTGGGAAAGCAATAGAATGCCATCTACATACAAAATAAAATGCATCTTTCTACAAGAAGCAATAAAAAAACCGAATAGAATTGCTAAGAAAGTGCGTTCTTTGAGTGCAAAATCAATATTTAGTGTTTGCATTATAAATTATTCATGGTGACTTCAGAAAAAGAGTTAAAGCTTTTCTACAATATTCTCTACGTCTGTGTTTTTTTTAATTAAGTTTTATTGCAACATTTCATGTGATAGATAGCTATACGAATTTGGTCTGAGTTTTATTATGCAGTTTTAAAATCGACTTTGAAACCGAATTAACAGCCATTTGTCACATTTGTATTATTTTTTTGATCTGGTAAGGAAGAAAATCTGTGGGTATTGACAGTAGGTATTAATTTTAGTATGTGTGTTAATTTATAAGCTGGCTATCTTAAATTAATTTTTAATGTATTTCGTTTGCACACAATCATCTTAGCAAGAAAATATTAAATTTGGAATTATATAGTTTGTGATGAATCCTTTAGTAATTTAAACCATCATTGGTAAACAAAATTTTGTTTGTCATCCTTAGAGAACATAATAAAATGCTTAGTTATAAATTTTCGAACATCAATTTCTTTCAGAGTTTCCACTATCTTGGTTTAAAGACAGAACATTGTTTTAAATTTATAAGACCTACAGAAGGTTCAGGGAAACTTAGCAGTTAGTTTAAGGGCCTGAAGGTCTGTGTGCCACCTGTGTTATGCTTATGACTGATTCATCGTAATAACGTCTCTGCAAAATCGTACTTTGACTGAGGTCGACGCCCAAAATTAGCGGAGGAAGGTACGATTAAGAGTCGATAGTTAATGGACAGTTAGGAGGGAACTTAAGGAAGCAGACCTTAGCCCGAGATGTCCTGCCACGGCACTAAAATAACCTGCAACTCACCGAAAAGCTTGAGTATACGATTTTCAATAAACACTACGTTTGGAAAGTTGAGAAATGTTGTCGATTTACGTTCTCGTATGAGTGCAGAATATTTGTCTGCATTAAAGCCGGGTCATCTGTATACTCTGCCTCTACAATGCCATCCAGACACATTTTGCACATCCGAGAACGCAAATTGCCTTCATTGCTAAACTTCCCAATCGTAGTGCATAGTGAAAATCTTTTCGGTGAGTTGTAGTTAATTTTGGTCCTGTGGCAGGACATTTTGGGGTAAGTCTGCTTCCTCAAGTCCTGTCCTAACTATCTATTAACTAGAAACTTTTTATCGTACCTTTCTCGGCTATTGCTAGACGCCGACCCCATTCAAAGTACAATTTCGCAGAAATGTCATCGGGATGAATCAGTTATAAAACCGGTGGCACACATATCCTGGCCTTAATATTACCTTAGAAGTTACCTTAAAGGTTGCAAACTTCTGCAGATCGCACGATTGGTTTATTCCATTTATCCATTTTTTTCTAAGATAAGGAGGCCAACAGGCCCAAGATATGATGCAATTCACTTTTAACAACACACTGAAAACCAAAGACCAACAATGGGCGCATTTATTGAGTTTCAATGTTTCTAACTCTTTCCTATATTTTAACAAGTATAATTTGTTATTTTCGTTTTTATGGTGGATAGCGCGAAAACTATCCAATGGATTTTTATGATTTTAGCCTTAAATTAAAGTTTTAGGGTCAAGCTTGTATCCATCGCGATTGTTATTTTTAGAAGGCGAAATGAGTAATTCCATTTTTTGCTCGGGAGTGTATATTTCTTCTTTCTCGACAAGTATTTTAAAATTAAGCCTAGTACGCTGCTGATGTGACACGCAAAATCCCATACAAAAATGAAATGACGAAATCATAAACGAACAATTTCGTTGTGCTTTTCGTTTTGTCGTACCCTGTTCGCCCAGCAAAATTGATGATTATACCAGATTGTTTTGAGAAGTCTCCACTCTCTTTTCGCACAGAATTTATTGCCCGGACCATGTATTGTGTGCGGAAAATAACATTTGGGTTTGTTTGTGTCTTTATTTGTGGTTTCTATCATTACAGCATGGATTTCTTTGATTTTTTTCGTTTTTTCGTTAAATTTTATTTTATGTATTTGCAATTTGTGAAACTCTCCATGAAAATTTGTCAGCTGTGTTTTCGTAAGCATTTCTTTATCTCGTGGAGACCACAGCAAAATTTCATTTCGCATCAGCAGCGTACTAGGCTTTACAAAAAAAAAAATGAACAATTCTAAAAGCTGAACAAACAAGTGTTCTGTCTACTGTTATTTAGTTCATATAAGTTCATGAAAAAGTGTAAGGAGCTCAACTTGTTTTTTACGTCTCAGATAAAACTTTCCGAAATTTATTTGCCCAAATATAAAGAACTGCAATGTTCCCATAATATATTGTCATAACTGTGTCAACGATATTATTATACGTTTTTTAACTATAATGTAAGTTAATAGTGAACACATGATATGGATTGTAAGTAGAATACCTTGATTCTGATCTTCTTCGTTATTCTAAGTTCATATTGTTAAATATATCCAATTCTAAATGCAACTGAGTATTCCATTGTTCTTGATAATTTTTTTCTCAAACTTATTCTCATTCAAATTTCATTACAATTTCTATACTTCTTTCGGCACATATACATATATGTGCAGTCATAAGATTCGTCATGACCCAGATAGATTTTTACTCCTCTCTAATATTCAATCAAAATGTTCCTTTTGTAAACGCGAAAGTTCATCAAAAAGAAAAATATAGAATTCAATCAATACCAATTCAAAGATAAGTCTTTATCCCCGAAAAGAGAGAACGTTTCAAATAAAATAACTATACACCCAGAGAGTGAACCTATAAATACCAAACTTTAGCCCATTGACACAATTTCGCCCCAATACACGTTTCACAGTGTTTTTTTTTTTCTATATGAATATAGACGAATAGTTAACCGCTTGTAGCCCATTGAACTATTTTCTCGCCATTCCATATCATCTGCTTATGCATCAAAAACTAAACATAAAAATACATCGCTCAAAAAAAAAGGAGAAGATAGAATTACACCGACGGAAATTGAGAATCGTGACCAGCAATGTTAAGTCGTTCAAGTCAGCTATAGAGAGGTACAGAGTTCCCAAGCATCCTGCTTCTTTTTAAAAAAGGTAAACCTCTTCGACAGGCATGGAAACACACCCACACAGACACACATTGCTCTGTTAGTGGTTTATACTGTCACGCGTACACGAACATCCAGGTAAAGTTGATTGAAGGGGCTTTTGATGTTAAACCTTCAAATGTCATGAAATAAGCTGAGTGGTAGGTTATTGTTTCCTAATAAGTTTCAGCATCAATTCTTTATGCTAAGCTCAGCCCTGCTTTACCAAACACACAACTCGGTTAACGATTTGTCTTTGGCCATGGTGTCCTCAGAAGTCGGAACCGAGAAGCTGCATTTGCTTCTGCTGACTTAGCAGTGACATGATGGCTGCTGTGTTTACAGAAACAGCATATCGAACAAAACAGGCGATGGATGTGCAGGAAACGCCACATGAACACAAGTCAATATGGTTGCCTATAAAAAATAAACTAACCTCGAAGCTCCAAGGTACATAAGTTGTGAAGGTGTTTGCAATCGAATTGGATAATTTTCAAAAGTTTTCCACTCCAGCGTGGGCGGGTGCTGGGAAAAGATCTTAAGAGGTGCGGTGCGGTTCAGCTCGACACGGTGCGCGGTGGCTTGCAGGATACTTAAAAGTTCCTTCATTTAAAGTTTGCTTCCGTACTCGTCCTTTTGAAAGGCAATATTTTTTTTTTTAAATTTCAAAAGCATGTTTAAAGAAGAAGCCTTGAGGAGGATGAATTTTGCATGAGTAAAATTCCATTGAGCATAGCTGTGGCATTGGTGCGGCTGGGGCTAGCTATGCAAGAGGTATAGTTCTTCTACTGCAAGCAAGTAGGTACGTGATGTTTTGAGTAACTCAAATTTAATGTGAACCGTTGCAAGTTGAAGTTGTGTGCGATTGTGGGTGGTTGACGGTTTTGAGAGGAAAGTAGTTAGGTTCAATTCATGTGCATTGTGCAAGGATATAAAAATACATACCTATAACAGTTTAAGGTGAATCCATTCATGTGATGGAGAGGATATGCTAGGGGGATTATAAAAGGCTCTTTTCCGGTGTTTTTGAAACGTTAAGTGGTTTTTGCGAAAGAGGATTATATAGACATAGTTGTTTTAGAGATGATTTTTTTTATAGTTAAGATTTTGTTGTCCGCGCAATCATTTATTTAATAGCTTTAAGGATGATAATGCGAGGTTTTTGCAATTGGATTTTTGGTTTGCAATCTAATTGTATCTTTTGCACGTTTTCAAGAAATACATACATAAATAAGTTAAAAGAGTTAAAAAACGGGAAATTCTTAGTACCTATTCGGAGTGCATGATTAACCTCTACAATTTGAAGCCGTTTTCATAATAACTAGGTAAGCTTTGTTTTAACGGATCTACATACATATATTAGAAAGGTGCTATTATTTTGGAGCTAAAAAAATGTCCCTTTGGACATAAGAGACGTATTGGGAATCACAGAAAACTCTTAAATCCATAGTTTCAACAAAACAGTTGATATAGACACAAATTGTACTGACAGAATTGCGTTATATACTCTCATTTTACAATTGACACCCTTCTTCTATATATATATATAATAATACATATTTGTTTATTATGGTGTCCCAGAGTCACTTGAGCAGACGGAACAACGGTTTCCTAAGAAGGGCTGGCTACGAGACGAGAAAAGTCTCGGTCTTTGTCTCGTCGCGCTTGACGAGACTTTTTTGAATCTTAAAATGGATGTATTAATGCAATATCCCGAACCTTTCGCAAATTACACTATTCCATGAATTATCTGACCAGGATTTTCGTCCAGTGAACAAAACAATAAGCCTTCCATTTTATGATCCTGATCTAAGTGCGTTCGACTGTCACGCTGAAGGTCTAGGTTCGCTTCCCAGCCTCGTCCACCTAAAAAATAAAAAGTTTTTTTTTGTCAGGGCTACTGCTTCTTGCGAGGAATTGACAAATCCAAATTGTCACGAATAAATGCTTCTCGTCTGGCCGTTCGGATTCGGCATACAATTGTAGGTCCCCTCCATTCCTTCGACACATGCACACAGGAATGTTTGAGAGTTGGTTCTTTACGAGCTGTTGCACCACACCATTTTTTTTTTCTTTTCTTTTCTTTTCTTTTCTTTTCTTTTCTTTTCTTTTCTTTTCTTTTCTTTTCTTTTCTTTTCTTTTCTTTTCTTTTCTTTTCTTTTCTTTTCTTTTCTTTTCTTTTCTTTTCTTTTCTTTTATTTTATTTTATTTTATTTAATTTTATTTAATTTTATTTAATTTAATTTAATTTAATTTAATTTTATTTTATTTATTTGTATCCAAGAGATTTGTGGAGCAACCCTTGGGTTTTTATATTCAAAATTTAAGAGCCTCCACCAGAGGTGTAGGGGCCTCCAACAGAGCTTTAGAGTCCTTCGAGAAAGGTGCAGGGGCCACCAACTGAGCTCAACGGCTTCTAACAGAGATGTATTGGCAAGAGGCCTGAAGGGCCTCCAACAGAACTGTAGAGGTCTTCAACAGAACTCTATGGTCCATCAAGGGGACCACCAATATAGGGCTGGTCACGAGACGAGAAAATTCTCGATCTCGCATGATGAGACCGAGACGAGACGAGACTGCCTTTTAAGCAACCGAGACAACACTGTATATTTGAACCAAATTTTACAGAGAGTCTAATAAATTAAAAAATACAATTTCAGTTAAATATTTGTTTTCTTCTTTCTACATACAAAAGATAATCGAAATTATTTCGTTCCAATAATCAACAGTTTGTCTGAAAATCGTATTCGTCGATCGAGAGGTTTAGGGGCCCCCAAACGAGCTGTAGAGGCCTTTTGGCCACGAAAGCTCTATATTTACTTTTCGAACCATTAAAAGACTTATTTTATGATGAATCTTGACACTAAGTAACAAAAAGTACAGAGGCTTGACCCGTGAATTATTGTTATTATTATTTATAGTGGGATATGTGAAGTCGCCCGAAACGATTGAACACTTGGAGTACAACATTCGCTGCGTTATTGCCGATATACGGCCACAAATTTTTGAAAATGTCATGGAAAATTGGACCTCCCGATTAGACTATGTTCGAGCCAGCCGTGGTGGTCATATGCCATAAATCGAATATTTAAATTATAATGCCAGAAGATTATCCTTAGAATAAAGTAAATTTCATGTCAATTTAAAAAATCATCTTTGTTTTATTCCATTTCAAAGTTCTATACCTAAAAAAAACACCCTTTATATTTAAATAATGGTTGTTTAATGTTCATGTATCAATGTGATAATAATGCGCTTGTGAATTCTTACCTACAAGATTTATATAAGTAGACAGCCCCATGAGAACAAGTTCGTGAAACTTTTTTTGTTGTTGTGTTTATTTCCAAGCCTTTATCAATTTATTGCTTATAAGTGCCTTCAAATCCCTTTACCATTTCCTATTCCCTGTTCGAGTCTACAAAATCTCTTGGTTGAACCAATCAAAATGTCCGCCTTTTTCATGTTCGCCATCTTAAGTGGATTTATTTTTACTCCTTCGAATACAAATATTTTACTCACTTCAAACTAAACAGGCATTTTCTTAAAACAATAAAAACAAAAAAAAAACAATGTCATTTACGCTTAAGTGATTACGTCACATCCTTAAATTTAAGGTCAATCTAATAAATAAACTGGTATAGAAGTGGGGAATAAGGCGCTTTTCTATTCTAATAAATTCTCTAAGAAACCCACACCATTGTTTATTCTCCATCAGAATGTCACCCTACATACCTATGTACATTTTTCCTTCGGTAGCTGGTATAATTCAAATTTAAAATATTCGTACACTTTCATGCATTAAGGAAAACAGAACCTTCTTTCACATTTAAAGGTGTTTTAAGTGGTTTTGTGGTTTAGGAGTTTGTCTGGTATTTTTAGTTTAATTTGAATCTTTCAATGACTTTGTGTATCTGAAAAATCTCGAAAGAGTAAGGTGACCCTTGAAAACAAAACAAAAAAGCAGACTTAATTTCAAGTTTAAGAAATTAATTAAAGCATGTTTTATGAAAATATTTAATGGTTTAAGCTGTAAGGGTTTAAATATAGCAAATAGCTAAGGAATTTGCAATATTTTTGAAGTTGATAAATTGTCTGATATCATCAACAACTTATTTGAACACTAATTAGCTAGTAGGCCACTACAATTTATCACATATTAGCATTATTAATTAAAAAAAAATAGTTAATTTATTAAATTTAGTAGAATATAAATAATTATTGTTCTACAGGAAAAGTATTGCCTTCGTGTTAAAATACTGTCGACTTTTGAATAAAACTTTAACTTTAAGATGATCGAAAATACAATTGTCATACCAGATACGATTATTTTTATGTGATTTTTCGTACTTTGCGCGCACGAAAGAGATTACGAATACCCTAAAAGTGTTTGAACACAGTGTGATAATAGAAAAGGATTTAAAAAGCAAACCGGATTGGTTTCGAATGTCTGAATATTGCAATGAGTGGAAAATATTGAGCCAGGTAAATCATTCAACATTCGTCTGGTGCGACTAAAGAAATAATCTCTGAACTTAAAATCTTCGTTCGCAGTTGTTCTTGAGAGTTAACTGATGGGGATATCTAGAAACAAAAGTATTACGGTTGAATCGTTAAGGGGAAGGAATTCAACTGACTATTTCATTGAAAACAACGATAAAATAACGAAAAACATGAAGCACTTTTGCGGTTTTTGTACTCGTATTCTGTCCAATAAGCTCAAGTGGGTTGTTGAAACACATGTCCAAATGTGAGAATTGAAATCGAGTTCTGGACGAATGAAGGCATTGTAGATCACAGTTAGATCAGAAGGGGAGATAAATTTGCTTGCGCCGTCGTGTTAGAAAATTTTACAATTAGGAGCGTTTTTTGGTGACGTGACTCCGAATATGTGGTCGTTGTGATAAACATAGTGAGAACTGAAAGCTGATCAATTTCCTGGATGCAAGTCACTCTTATGGCTATTGACGTTAAGGATGGGTTGCTTTAGCGACAAGAGATTGTGTTTTCATTCAATTCTACGTGGTTTTTGATTTCCCATTGAACAATGCTTTCTAGACTCGAAGTTAATGGGGTTATCATATGCTACCGTTGTAGCTCCACACCTGAAGGAAATGGATGTGAATCTAGAAACGAATATTATAAGCTGAGTATAATGTCGTTTGCGAATAAGTTTAATGGATAAGAAGTTTCAGAAAGAAGATCGTCAATTAATATAAGTAGGAAGAGAGTTGGCGACAAAACGGAGCCAACCAGCGATTATTTTTTGAGTTTCAGATTTGAAACCGTCCAATAAAACTTATGTTGAACGACCCCAAAGGTAATTTCTAATCCAGTGAAGTAGAGATTCATCGATACAAAATGCACGCATTTTCGATTCGTCCGCAAGAGAAGAGGAGTACACATGGGGTAATGGCCCGGGACCACCATCCGATTCTTCTACATTTTAATTCCCGAAAGACATGGATGGGAACATAACTCACTAATCAGTAAACAAGGTATCCCGTTCTACACCGATGGGTCACAAATGGAAGAAGGAACAGGGGCAGGGGTGTTTTGGTGAATCCCTCAATATTATAAAATCATATAGACTCCCAGATGAGTGTAGTGTCTTTCAAGGTGAGAATTACGCTATTGAAAAAGCGGCAGAAATGGTTCACAAGAAAAAACTGAGCTCGTCAGAGATCATATTTTTCGTGGAGAGCCAAGCTGCTTTCAAAACAATAGCCAGTGAGACTATAAAATCCAAGACAGTAGCAAAATACCGAGGCTTACTGGAAAACATTTGTAACTCCAACCATGTCAAAACCTGCTGGGTTCCTGGACATAGCAATATAGAAGGAAATGATATAGCAGATGAACTGGTAACGAAAGGGTCATTATCAAATTGAAACAATAGCAGCCAATTATTTACGGGACCTGAAATCCCGATCGGCGTTATTAAAGGGAAAATTGACCTAGTAACGGAAGAGCAAATCAATAACTCCTGGATTTCCAGAAACGACTGCGTTATCTCTAGAAGTTTCTGGCCTAGAATCAATGAAAAGGAATCCCAGTATATTTTATCGTTAAGTAAAAAGCAAAATAAGAATCTTGATAGTGTACTAACGGGTCATTGCGCTATTGACACAATTACCACCAGAATAGGCGCTTTCGCACCAGATCTCTGTAGGAGCTGTCAGGATGTTGATGAAATTGAAACCATTAAGGACCTGCTATGTGATTGTCCAATCCTCCAAACGAATCGCCTCCAGTACTTCGGAAACAAGTTTGTTGGAGAACTAAACAATCTATATAAATATACACCTCTCCTAACCTAACCCAACCTTACCATCTGATGGTTGCTACCATAGATACGTACAGTTGCAGTTTGGAGATCCAAATAAAACACCCTAATGCCTTAGTTTAATACCGACATTTTTAAATCAAAAGTGTGGTTAGGCAAGGCTGTATGCTGTGGCTGTCACTTATACTACTCCTGTTGTTAATAAATGATGTACTGCACGCAGCTTTGTCGACTGGAAGTGGAGGAATTCTCTCAAAGGATCTTGGATCTCCATCAAATGACAGCAAGGATGGAAAGAGAATCTGAAATCATTGCGAGCTAATGATGAATACGGCAAAAATGAAAAGTGATCAGCCCAGGAACTTCTTCATCTATTCAAGAAGATATTTCTGGACAACCAGTAGAGATAGTAGAGAATTTTCAATATTGCCTCTACTGTGGTGGCGGAACCGAACTTGATACAATTAGCCGAATCAGAAAAGCAAAGGCTACGTTCAGAATGCTGTCCAAAATATGGAGAAACATTTCTATTAAGCTTAAAGACCAAGCTGCAACTGTTCCGCTCTAATGTTGAATCCGTGCTTCTTTTCGGATCCAGCAATATAAAAAACCCACTGACACAAGAAAGCTGCAAACGTTCCTGAATAAATGCCTGCGAAAGATCTTGAGGATTTTCTGGCCCAGACGTTTTTCTAATGATGAAGTTTATGTAAGACAGGTCAGGGCCCCTCGAATATTTTTTTAGGAAGACGTAAGTGTCACTGGATTGGACATACACTTCAAAAAGATAACGAGTGCATTGCAGGCCAAGTGATGCACTGAAACCCCTTTCATTCAGAGTGGAAGGCGAGTGTGTCGACCTAGATGTACTTGGAAAAGAACGGTCTTAGAGGAATTAGCACAACTGGGGAAGAGGTGGAGTGAACTGAGAAACATCTTCAAAAACCGTACACAATAGCACGTAGGAGAAGTGGAGACCCTATGCCCGCAAGGGGAACCTCACGAATGTAATAAGATCAAGGACTTAAGTAAGTTATTTAGTAGTGGACCTTTTGTTACGCAAGCCGTACAGCCGGTACCAGCCATTAAGAAGCTTACGTTCTTCGAGATATTACTTGAGCTGAAATTTGATCAGCGTTTCTATGAATTTGGAAAGAAATGACTATGACTTGAGTGTTCTTGGGCAATAGTTTAAGGAAAAAGAAGAAACGCCTTTTGTATGACAGGCTGCACAAATGCTGTTCTCCATCCGCTCGGAGAGACCAGTAGGGAAGGGCAGATGAAAAAGGTTACGCAGTGGTTTTGTTATCGATGAAGAACAACTCTTGAAAACAATGGGAGGGATACTAACTGGGCCTGCGGATTTTTGTGTATCGATTTCTGCCAGAAATCTAGCAACTGCACGAGTACGAAAGAAGATTTGCCCCATAAAATCGTTTACGGCCTCAAGTACATGAGGTGTCAGCACTTTCTGGCAACGTCATATTAACAAAAAAAAACTGTGCTGCCAGCAAATTGGCTTTTTCTAGTTAGCTGACAAGACGAGTATCGTTGAAGACAAGTGTTGGAACGAGGAAGAGGTAGTATTTCGTATGATTTTTACCAGAAATGCCTTTTTTACTATAACTTTGGGGGGATTGTAGTATTTTAGCCTTAAATTTTGGTCATGGAAAAATTTGGTTGTTCGAATGTGGCCGTTACAGATCTTTCTGAAACTATTCAGGTTTCAACCAGTTAGGTTTTGGGCTCTCTAACAACGGGTACTTACTCCTTTAATCCTAATACCCTCTTTACAGCTCAAATAAATACAATAAAACATGAGTTTAACTGGTCACTTTGCTCCATCAATAGTGACATAGACTCCAGAGCAGATATTTCATCCAGAATAGGGTGAAACCTTTGATGAACTCAATAATATGGTATGATAATCGTATAATTCAAATCTAACTCACCTTACAGCAGGAACTTCCAGTATATCCCATTCAACTGATGTGTAAAATTCTGATAAATCAACACCAACTTCAACTATATTTGTACCATTAAGTTCATCGATATGCCTCAGGTCCACCTATAAAAAAAAAAAAAATACCAACAACAATGAAAACAAAATAAAAGTCAAATACAAAAGAACACACATGAATATTATGATAAAAATGTTATAACATTTTTATAAAAGACTTCCACAGAGCAATAGCTTTCCATTAAATATAACAAATAGCTAATACCTATGTATAGTACCTATGCCCTCTTCAACATCAACAATAAATTCTTTAAAATAAACTGCTTAAATCAATCGGTCTTTTCGGCAAATAATAAAAAATAAAAAATAGAAGAACGACAACAGCTTACACAAATTCCCTGACAAGAGAAATCGAAATTGAGAGCATGAAACCTGCAAATAAAAGTAAAATAGCTATATACGAGTATAGCAACGAGAAAAAAGTGATTTCAACTTCTAACACAGTCTCACTGATTGCGGCTCGTTTTTTTTCTGACTTTTTGGTCCTTTTAACATAGGATACACAATTTGTTCTTATACTTTTTTCACTCAATGCCCATATTAGACCATTTTTCTCTCTTCCTGTCTGAAAGACTCCTTTGCCCATCGTTCATTGTTCAGTTAACGTCATTTGTGAAAAGTCAAATGAACATGAAAAATCTTGGCATCAGAAAGGAGGAGGTAAAGTTTAGCAGCTACAAAAGACCAACAAAATGGAAGAAATGTTTATTTAAATAACAAAAAACAAAAAAAATAAAAGGTATCAGTAGAAAGGATGATATTGGTCTTGTATTGGATTTTCAGAGTCAAATTGCTGAAAGGATATCTTAGTAATTCATCGGGGATGACAATATCTATACAGATACACCTTAACAGATATGCAGGTTTGTGCGAAAGCGAATCCTGATGACAATCGATACACTACACGAACTACAAGGTAAATTGCGTCTTTTCTCAAATTAAAGATTTGCATAAAGGACCCAAGCAAGAACACTATTTTCTGCATCGCATTGAATGGACAGCACATGGACGAGTGAGGACTTTTTTTTTCTATAATTCTAACACAACAGTAGTTTCTGTTCCTGAATCGATTGAAATTGTTGCCAACAAAAGAAAAAAATAGTACCTAAGCTCCTTTGGCATGAAAGTGATGCATATTTTGATGAAACACACTGTGTTGTCCTATAGTTAAGCTCAGGAACTTCCCGAGGATTCGGCACCGATTTCCGTTTATTTATTACTTTGCATGGCAATCGCCTTGGGCTGGTACTACTCTGGCTATATAGTATGATACATAGCTTCTTGGCGTCAGCAGGGGTGATTGGTATGGGATGGAAGGACATAAGACATATAACAAAAATAAAAATGAAGCCTATCAGAAATTTAGCTTCACTTTTTTTGTATACCTATGTTCAGTATTGGCCCGGCAGGAGATCTGCTTGTAATTTGAAACGTGTCTTCCTGGCAATTTGCGATAAATTGTATACACGAAAATCTTGAGGAGATTTGACTGACAAAATTGGCAGTTTTTTCCTGTGAAAAATACGTGCGCTGCAGGGTGTTGAAAGCAAAATAAGAATAAACAAAAAAAAACTGTATAACAAAACACGTACTCAAATTGCAAAAATGTTGGAGTATGTATTTTTCAAAGAGAATGAAGTGATATTTAAATATACGATAAACGAGATTAATAATATTTATAAATAAATAAAAATTGGTCGATAGCTATGTATGTTTTTGTTCTGTGTTATAGCTACGCGTGTGCTGCATTATTAATAACGATAGTGACGGGTAAAAAAGAGTGTTGTTGGAAACACGTCCAGAAGTGTTTTTTTTTTACTTCGTTTCTTCTTTATTTTTATCAAAAGGAAAGGCCACTCAATTAAGCTGGAAGTTTTGACGAGATAATTACAATAGCTAGTCAATATAGTTTCGGAAAAAAAACATGTTTAATTATTGATGAATAAATGAGGTCATTAGAGAAGGTTTAACCTTGGAAAAGAACATGATTATTTTTATAATGATGTTATTTGGTAAATAATCAACGAATTTCTTGGTATAGGTACGTAATTAAGAAGACGTCAAAAGTGTAGTCATAAAATTCATACTTTGCCCAAGAATAATTGGAAGGTATTACAAAATAAAGGAAACCTGAGACTGAGAGATGCACGCAGAAAAATATACCCTCGCTGAAAAATGAACGAAAAACGAAATCGATACATTTTTTGCGATATTTTCAAAGTTAAACTGTATGCATTCTTAAAAAAAAAAAATGGATAAAAAAGGATACGACTGTATCGGACGAACTTGCTCTAGTAGCTAAAAACTTTAACGTAGATAGAAATTGATATGTACAAGAACATTTTGTTTTGGTTCGAAAATATTATGATGTCATTAAAATAAACTTGCCCTATACTACTAGTCTAGGAAAGATAGAAAATTTAATATGGCCAAGTGGGAACAAGTTATGGTGACTTTTTTTAAGTACCTACAACAAGTAAAATATTACCCAAGACCATTTTAGAATAATGGAATATTAATGAAATTTTGAATAAATGTTTAATTTGGCATGTTTACCAAGAATAAAAAGAGTCCCCAAACATATCTCTGGTGAAAGGGTGTTTTTTTTTTGACGGAGAGATGCAAGTGAGTGATTATTACCATAACATCCATGAACAAATTCTGACACTTAGGAAACTTGCTAAAAATATTAAATTTGTATTGGCACCAAAGGATCAAAAAAATCCATACAAAAATATAATAATAATATTTAATATTTAACCTGGTTAACGGAAAAACAGTCATTTTTGCTTCAAAATTAATCTAACTTTTTTTAGGGTGCGTGTATCATATTAGGTTTTCTTTTATTAAATTTGGCGAAAAAAATACCTTTAAATCATATATTATATGTCATATTTACTATCTCGATTATATGAAAATACAATTTTTCTTAAGACCTAACATTTTTCTCCGCATAGGGCAGGTCAAACATAAACTCTCTAAAAAAACTATTTGGATCAAGTTATTTTAATGGACTCTTTTGATACTTGGGAACCACATGACATATTTAATATTTTAAGCAAATTTCATCAGTGTCAAAACTTATTCATAGACTGATGTTATGGTAATAATGACGCACTAACACCTCGACCTAAAAAAAACACCCTTTCACCACAGTTATTTTTGGGGACTCTTTTGAATCTTGTTAAACATGACAAATGGAACATTTATACCGAATTTCATTAATATCCAATTATCTTAAAATGGTTTTGGGTAATATTTTACTTGTTGTACTTACAAAAAGTAACCATTCGATAAAAAAGGACTTTAACTTTCCACAAGATACATATATGTATCTTTTCAGTTTTTGGTCACTTTAGGGCCAGTTTCACAGTGAACACTTAATGGAAAAAGTTGCACTTAAGGTTTGCATAATGGTACTTTTTGGTAAATTTTGCAGTCTGAGTTAGTGACCTTTAAGTGCCCAACATCGGATACTTAAGTGCAACTTATTCAGGCAAGTGTGCACTGCAAAAATTGGCTTTTTGTATCCTTTATTTCGCACTTAAGTGTTTCTACTATTACTGTGAAACTGGCCCTCTGAGTCAGCGTTTTAAAGCACCCTAAAAACATGTGTGATATAGTTAGGGCGTTAAGGCCGTATTTAAGGTCAAACCTTGCACCTCATTCTGACGGGATGAACTTTGGTACACTAATAGCCCACATTCTAAGTTAACTTTTAAGAAGTGTTGTCACGGTGGTTACACTGGCAGACCAGAGATATGAGGGTTGCCTTCTGACCACGAAATTTCACATATATTAGCCTATAAATCGGGAACCAGACATCGGTTGATGTCGTGGAATGTCTTGTTGGATTTAAAATACTAGAAGCCATAGGAATATGTTCATTTTTTGACCCCTCCCTTACCCTTGTGAGCGGGAGGAGCAAAATACCCTCGGCGAATAAGGGTTTTTATTTGTCAGAAAATAATGGTTATAAAATGAATATTCAGAAAATTTTAAGATAAGCATCGACGTAGAATTTCATATTCTACAGCATATCTAAAGTATATTTTTATCCATGTATTAGTTTTTTGTATAATCGCTTTCAAAATGGGGGGAGGGGAAAGTGGGAGTATATCAAACCACTATATTTTTGCCTTGGTATAATCTAAGCATATGACACATGACCTTAGGGTAATTTTTCATGCCCAATACTATGCAATCAAAATAATTTCAATATAAATTCTCTAGAAAAAGTTATAACCTTTATATAAAATGATACTTAAATTTTCAGTGAAACGAGCATAACATTACCAAATTTCAATGGTACGGTGATGAAACTTGGCACACATGTCTCATTTTTCGTAAGAAATAAGGATCAAAAGAGTCCATAAAAATATCTGTGCGAAAGGGTGTTTTTTTTTTTTTGAGTGAACGAGAAAAGTGAATTACTATTACCAGTAAACCCCTCCCAAAACTGGTATGTTGATGAAAGTTGGTAGAAATGTGTTATTTCTTGTTAGAACCAAGACTCAAAAGGATCCATGCAAATATATTGGTTCCAGGGGTGTTTTTTTTAGGCGGAAGGAAAATATGTGCTATAAAGCCAACATTTTATTTGTATGTAATCGGCGTACAAATTTTCAATATGGTAAATGATTTTAAGGTATTTTTTAACGCTGAAGCCAATTCAAGTACAATTAAGACAATACAATCATTAATAAAAAAGTTATCGTTGTTTTAATGGAAAAATTAATGTATTTTTTTAAGTAGAGCAGATAAAACATTTTCCCTCAAAAACCACCTTTGACAATAGATATTTGATTTATCGTTTTTTATTCTTGGAACAATTAATAACAAAACATTCCTACCAACTTTTATCAACGCAATAGTTCTAGGGGGGGCTTACGGGGCATAGTTTTACACTTTTCTGTTTTACTCTAAAAACACCCTTTAGCGCTAGATATTTTTATGGACTCTTTTGATTCTTATTTCTTACGACAAATGAGACATGTATGCCAAGTTTCATCACCATACCATTGAAATTTGGTAATGTTATGCTCGATTCACTGAAAATTTAGTCATCATTTTATAAAAAGGTAATAACTTTTTCTAGGGAAATTATATTGAAAATATTTTTATTGCATAAGATTAGGCATTAGAAATTACCTTAAGGTCATGTGCCATATGCTTAGATTATACCAAGACAAATATATAGTGGTTTAAAATACTCCCACTTTCCCCTCCCCTTTTTGAAAGCGATTATACAAAAAGCTAATACAACTAGGAAAATACAAAATGTTGTTTTTTTTTTTTGTTGGCCTGTAACTTTTATATTGTTATCAGTAACGAAAAAATGTTTAACTTTAAAAACAGGAAATTTTATTCTACGAATTGTATGTCTTACAATTTTTTCTGTAGGACTTATTTAAACTGAGATATTTAGTAAAAATTAAAATCCAAGACGGCGGCAAAACGGTAAATGTTAAAAAATGCGAAAACTGAGATTTATCATCTTCGATCAACTCTCTATCGAATAAAAAAAAAATTGGCGGTGGTACAAACTGATGGGTCCCTCATATAAAATTTTATAATTGCACAGGACTATTAGTTCAGTTCAGTTCAAAATTGAGACAGTGATTTCAGAATAACTGAAATAACGGTTTAGGTATTATTATTAACTTTTTTCTTGCATATTCCCGACATTCCCTCATGGGCCTGTTTTGCTTTTTCATGGTATTGCACTTCAGTACTACTAAGTTAGTCAAACTAAATTTTGCATTTAAAATTTTTGTATGAATAATTTTCTTTTTAAGGAAAAATATATTTTTTTTTTTTTTGATTCAATATAGCTTTTAACCGCCTTTAGTCCATACAAATTGGCGTTTCGTCCCGGCGTTCTCACTTTTTTTTATTTTTGACTTAAATTCGACACTTTTTTGTATATATCACAAAACTTCATATATTTACTATTTCAAATTATTTTTATTATCTTCTCAATAACGCTATACAGATATTATCGAATCATTTATATTCACCGTCAATTTCTTAACGAGCAAGCTAGAACGATCGAGTCGTGCATTTAATTTGTCTCCAAAACGTAAAAGGTGATGAGATAGATTAAATTCAATTTTTATATGAATGGATATTTGTTAGGTGTACTGTACACATACATATGACATAGGTACATATATAAAAATTCAAATAAGTGCGCGTTTAATTTTTGAACTTTTGACTCGTAACAGGTGGCGCAGACAAGTGGATGACGACATCAAAGCACTCGGTGTGCGCAACTGGAAGCGGCTAGCTAGGGACAGAGCTGGCTGGAGGGGCTTGTTAGTTGAGGCCGAAGCCCATCCTGGGATGTGAGCGCCATAAAATAACTTGCCACGTTGGCAACACTTCTTAAAATTAAAGTTAGGATATGGACTATTAGTGTACCAAAGTTCATCCTCTCAGGATGAAGAACAAGGTTGATGCCCTAACGCCATATCTATACGAAAAATCTATTTTAAAAAATATATACCAGTATATTCACCTATTTAAATATTTTATCGAAAAGAATCTTGTCTCACACAGCCTATGTATATCAAGGGCAAATTTCATTCTATTTTAAATGAAGTTCCATCACCCACACTCCTTCCAATCAAATCAATCAAAACATGTCATATTTTTAACATCAACAGCGCCTTTATTATTATCAATTTCTGTTTTCATTTTCCACAAACTGATTTATTTGCTTTAATTTAAATTCAATATTTGATTGCATCGGAGAGGGAAAACGTATATTATTTCTGTTGATAATAATTCCATCCAATTCGAGTAAAAAAGAAATAATTACTTCAGGTTTTGTGTGATTGCCTATCATCTCTTCGTACGAAATGATCCAATACTTCCTTGATTTTCTTTTGAAACCAGCGAAGTAAAAAAATTGCTTAAGCATTTCAACATATACGAGTAGTTAGAAGGTATTTCAACCCTCAAACTCACTTGTACTAGATATAGACCTTTTTTTTTGCAGGCGGCAGTTACATTTATGTGTGTGTAGGGGAGGGGGGAGTAGGAGTAAAATGCTGGTAATAACCTCGCATAAGTTAGCAGCATTTCGCTCTATTTCATCCGTTCTGCCTAAACGGAAGTTACATTTTCACATCACTTGAGAAAGGTTCTATTTCCGATGCTCCTGCACAGTCAAAGGAGGCAACACAATTCGGCTAAAGCAAATCTTATAGGAATCTATTCGCGGCATCAGCCTTAATGCTGGTTTGGTGTATACGAGTTGGAAAATATAAGGCCTACCTTCATCTCATAGCCCTTTAGGATACATCATTAGACGAGTGAAGTATAGGAGTTATAATAAATCTGAGATCGGGATGGATATTGAAAACAGCGTATAAATCGAGTCGGTGTTTTTATGTGCATACATAAACACACAGCAACCCCCACCCCCATTCCAATAGAAACGAATTTAGGAGGCCACAGTTCACGTGTTTTTATCACTATAATACCATTGTTCATGAAGGGGTTTCCGGAGTACTGTGGATGTGGACACTTTTTGCGTAGTGTGTCGATCTATGTATTTTGAATCCAATTTACGATACACATACATATATACCTACTTTCATGGCCTTAACTGTGTGTTTCGTTATTCTGAATTTGATGGGCACTGTGGGGAGTGTTTTTTGCTTTATTTCAATCTAAGATACAATTTGTCTTTCGGAATTGTTCTTATTCTTGTACACAACACATAAACAGGAATATAAATATAAATAAAACCTGCTGTTAGCATAGTGCGTGTGCTAAGAAAAGGAGGCAAATATGACTTTCAGCTAAATGAAAAATAGTCCTGACTTATTTAAGGAGGGTAGGGGCTTAAGCAGTCTTGACTATAAGTCAAGTAGAGTAGAGATTATTCAAAAATAAATGGCGTATAATTAAAATCACAATTTTTTCTGAAACTAGGGTGAATTCTCGGAAGTACATATATATTTATACAAATCAAAATACGTCATACTTAACTAAAACTATTAATGGAAAAGCAAATAAGACTTGGGTCTCGTACGCGTTATGGGAAAACAAGGTCTAAATCAGCGCAACGAAAATGCCTGTCGACTTCTGTAACGCCCGCGCCCCTTAACTTCTGATTGGAGGATCCTTATTTCCACTCAAGACCTTCCCGTAGCGTAGTGGTTAGTGCGTTCGATTGTCATGCTGGAGGTCTGGGATCGCTTCCCAGCCTCGTCCACCTAAAAACTAAAAAAGTTTTTTTCAGGGCTACTGCCTTTTGCGAGGAATTGACAAATCCTCCAAGAGTATCACTTCTCACGAATAAGTGCTTCTCGTCTAGCCGTTCTGATTCGGCATAAAATTGTAGATCCCTTCCAATCCTGTCGACAGGCGTACACAGGAATGTTTGCGTGTTGTTAGTCACTATGCCCTGGTTCTTCACGAGCCTTTATTTTTTTTTATTGAGACCTGACAAAAAAAAAAGAAAGTCACAGTGCGATTTTCGAAACGAAAGAAAAGCAGACGCAGGAAGCGATCATCACTTGCTGTTGGCTCTTCGGAAGTTACGAACAACTATGCTGTCCAGCATCGCTCAGAAAGTACATCAAGGAGACAATCTTTAAATACAAGTTCTCTTAGTGACCCGAACGTACGCCAAAATGTTGGCAACACACTCAGAGACGAAGCATATCAAACTTACAACTAAGTAGTTGTAAAACCTGTAAATTCAAGTAAAAGAATTTTATGAAAACTAGATCTTAAATCGAAAATAATAATTTTTATGATAGGGTAACTTCGAGCATTATGGCGCACTTAACGTCATTTTTTTTTGAAATAACCTTACCACGGATAAAATTTTTTGATTCAATCAACAAAATTTATTAAATTTAATAAAAACGGAACATTAAAAAAATAAAATGAGATAACTATTCATGTATTTTAAGAAAAAATAAATTAATTAAAAAATAGTTTAAAAAAAAACATAATGCCCTACCTATGGGCAATATGGCGCACCCCTAAGGGCAATATGGCGGACAGCTTTTAGCTTCTGATTCGAACGTCCACATCCATCACAAGTGTTTTTAAATGCAGTACATGAGTCGAAGGACCACTGACCATAAAGGTTTTTGTATCGTCTTCACCACAACCGGCGGAAATATATTCGCCAAAATCTTCGGACACATCAAAGTCGTCGGCTAGCTGGATATTAACGTGTGTTCTTCTTTGGATAACATCGATGATCTTGAGCTCCAACGCTTTATATTATTTTTCTTTTGTTTAGCGATTTTAGAATTTTGGTTTTTAGTGTTGAATTTTCCGATACTGAAGTAGGATCAAACTAATTTTACATATTAGCTTTATATGGGCATTATGGCGCAGTCGCGTCATAATGCCCTCACAGCATGTGCGCCATATTACACAAAGCACACATACTCACAACACATTGCACAAAAAACTAAGTTCTCTTTTCTTTTTAAATATTTCCCATTACAGAAGAAAGGCAAGACTGTACTCTGCGTTTCAGTATTCACACCAAACATGTGCGCTTCAAACTTACCGAGATACACATATTCAAAAATAAAGCAAAAATTTATTGGCACCCAGAAACGGTTTATTTTGTTTGTCAACATTTTTTTTTGTTGTACTAAACTAGTCCTATTGACTTACGGTCTTAACCCGGCACGTGTTCGTTGAAGACGGCAGTTTTTGCATCGTTCCTTTTTTAATTGGAGTTTTGGAAGTGTGGTGCACCATAGTGCCCTCTGCGCCATAATGCCCGAACTTACCTATCCAAAATTGTAGCTTTTTAAATGCTAATTTCTTACCCAAAAATTAATTTCTTATCTCTTAAGGGTAACTTTTTATTTGAATTTTAAGTTTAAAAAGTGCATTTCCGGTCCGCTGAAGCTGACGGACAATTTGTAGCTTGCATGGTTTTTTTGGTATACGAAATTCCTCTAAAATAAAATTTAACGGTCGAAATTAAAAAAAAAGAGCGCGTGTAACTCAGTACTCGCGGCGATAGTGAAACGTCTTTGGCGATCTAAAAATGTCGATATGTATAGGGATATTAAGCTTATATATGCGTAAGACGCAGCTATATTGTGTTCTGTATCAAAATGATCGATGGGTTGGGGTTGTAAACTTGAAAATTAAATAATAATGGTGAAAATTTAAATTAAAATAGTAAAAATTTAAAAGATATAAGTCAGTTTAGTTGAGTAGGTTTTTCGACTATTTCCAAAAATTCATACACTCAAAATCTCTGAAAAATCAAAAATTTGTATATGACAACTTTAATTTGGTTTTATTTATTTTGCAACCATATATAATTCAAATTTTTAGCGGACTCTTTGAGATAAAATGTTTAAAATAATTTATATCTCCATACCAGTAAGAGGTATAAAGCAGTAAGATTCGTAGAATTTGATTATATATTCACCAAAAAAATTTCAAAATTCTAGCATTCTAATTAAAGACATAGAAGGACATTTTCCCTTTTATCGGCTGCAATAATATAGATTATCAAGACCTCCAAACTTATTGCACTATTAAATATATTAGCCTATCAATACAAATTTTTACTTTTACCCTATCTCCCACCACTTAGCTAATCAACGATCTCAGCATTGCACATGTGGCGATACATTTTTTTCGTTTCACAAAAATTCAACCTTGAATTTTCACTCTCAACGCGCACAAAAAAGTTTCACTTCAAAAATGTTGAATTTTTAAACTTCTTTTTTGCCAGGGTTGGAATCGGCTAAGGTGATAGTTGACTATCAATTCTGGTGATCGTCGTTTTGACTATTGCCGTCTCTATTTTTGCCTTTAGATGTGATAGAGACAGCTGTGTTCAAAACGAGGATCAGCACAATTGATAATCAACTATCACCTTAGCCGCCGATTCCTACCCAGAAAATGTAGCTTTTGAAATGTGAATTTGTTGCTTAAAAATTAATTTTGTACTCGATTTTTAAGTTTAAAAAGTGCACTTTCGGTCCGCTGAAACTGGCGGCCAAAATCTAAAAAAATGAGATTTTTAATTTTTTTCTTTTCTTTTTTGCTACAAATTCTGGCATATGAAAATTAAATTAAAATTCGAATAAAAAATCACAAGTAAAAGGTACAAAATTAATTATTTAGCAACAGATTCACATTTCAAAAGCTACAATTTTTGGTAAGAAAAAAAGTTTAAAAATTCAAAAAAATTAAAATTTTGACCGTTAAAATCTTATTTTAGAGGAATTTTGTATAACAAAAAAAAAACCATGCGAGCTACAAAATGGTGGTTTGCGCGGTATATCTAGTTCAGAAAAGCTTCAAATTTTGACTAAAAAAATTTAAATTTGCTTAGATTTTAGAAGGTTTTATTTTTTTTTTAGATTTTGTCCACCAGATTCAGTGGACCGTAAGTGCACTTTTCAAACTTAAAATTCAAATAAAAAGTTACACTTAGGTTTGGTTAGGTTCGTCCGGTAACTGCATACATAATTGAGCGGGAATTTGAATATTTAAAAAACCGTTATATGTACGGATTTTACTTTTTCAGAACTGAAGAGCAATTAAAAAGCTACAAATTTGGGTACCAACTCTACTTCAAAATTCCCATTATTTTAGATTTCGTCCGCTAACTTCAGACTTAATTTAGCGGAATTTTCAATAACTTAAAACCTTAGCGAGCTACAAATTTTTGAATTGAGCAACATATTAGCATTTAATTAGCTACAAAAACCGATACTAACTTTTTTCGATTCCGCCACAAAGTGTCCCCAAAATAACGGACGTTGGTCTTGGTCTCGCTAAAATCGAAAATTTCTAGTCTCGTCTCGGTCTCGTGTCGGTCTCGTATAATTAAGTCTCGTCTCGATCTCAGTCTCGCCTTTTTCGCGAGAAAATTTAAATTTGCAGTCTCGTCTCGGTATCGTCATGCGAGAGCGAGACTTTTCTCTCAACTAACTAACAAATACGCGTGTAGCTCTTGAGTTATCGAGGGGTGGGGGAGTCCAAGACCATGAATGAACAAAAAACTGGAAATTACTGCGTTGGTCCCAATTCTCTAGGTGAAAAGTTGCCCTGTCAACTTCACAGACGTGATTTTGAAACGAAAAGTTTGAAAAAAAAAAGTTAGTTAGAAAATTTTTCTTCCCATTTTTTTAAAAATTTAGCTTACGGAAGTTAATTTTACAAAAACACTATTAATCAAATCAGTTTAATAAAAAAAAGAAATTTTCTAAATGAATATATGGCCTTTGAAATAGTATTATCTAACACTGTAGGTGCTGCCGTTATGCTTATGTTAATGCATTTTCTATATTAAGTCAATTAAATTGCGCCTCCTATGCCTATAAACGTGGAAATTGGTCCTCCTACTATACTATTTTTTTCTCTTTTCATCATTGCTCTATATCCTATTGATTCATTTTATGCAAAACACCCTGTGTATATTTATATACACCCTCAACTTTATGCTTGAGCACATAACCTAAGTATTTGTAGTCTCATTCAAAATTGGCCATAAAAACGAAAACTAATTTCCTCTTTTAAATTTTTGTAGGTACTGGTACCTATATATAGACGATGTTATCTACGTGCTTCAATATACCTATCTACAACTTCAAGCTCCTTTTTACAACTCGAAGGATATTAAATTGCTATTTTTTGTTGCGCTTCATTCTTTCATTCTATGGCTTAACTCAAGATGTGAGTCTCTTCTGTTTTTTTTTTTTTTATTTAACACACATTGAAACTATTTCCGCCACGTCAGTTTTAGATTCAGGACTCAAGGAAGAAAAACCACGTACAAAATAAATCTCCCACAAGGACTTAACAAAAAATTCCATTTACTGAGAGGTGATGAGAACACCAAGGACGATCTATGATTGCACACGATGATGATATTACCAATGAGACAAACGTCCAACCAAAGATATGCCTTGTTAAGGTATAGGTACACTCAAGTGTTGGTCCTTTGTCACAGCCAGCGTCATAGCAATCAAACTTAACTATTCTACATACATTTACAAATACCTAGTTATAATATACCTTGAGTGTGTGTGTGTATGGCGTAAAATATTAACAAATCTAAGGTGCTAAAGAAAACTCACCTGAAATCCATCGTACGTCCAACTGCCAAACTTCATTACACACGTTTGTTCATCGAACGGAAAGTATTCCACATCGATTTCACACGAACTCTTGTAAATCGCTGGCGGACGCCACTCTACTCGTCCTGTGTAATTTAGTGTTGCCTTGGTAGCTAATGTCACCTCAAAGTTTCCATCGGCACTGTGACGAGCAAAGGTACAAAAGAAAAAAACAGTTAATAACGTACAACAACATACAAGAGAAACTGCCCCCGAAAAAGGACTTCTCTATAAATACACGAGCACTAAATCATGGTATACTTACTTGTTATACAGGACAATATCCGGTCTCCATATGTGATCCGAAGGCACATGCAGCATTTCAACACCACCATACTCTTTGGGCTCCCACTTAAGCTTGTAATCGTACCAAGATTGCTCCACCCACAAGTTGGTTGTCATTATTTGATTCTTCAAATTGACATCAATCAATTGCGATAGCTTTAGTTTGATGCGAACTGTCAGTGCATCTGTCACATTGACAACGGGACGAACCAATTTATTATAATTACTGAGGAGATCGTCGTAGAGGCGCTTAGCATCTGGATTTGCTGTGCTGCCTGGAAGTAAAAAGAGCCGACCAAACAAATAAAAAAAGCAAAGGGGAATTTCTGTTTTGTTTGATTATTTGATTCATTCAATTGGTATAAAGCTTGATAAAGGATCACCATCAGTCTTAGAAATAATTATGCTATAATGTCTCATGGATTTGGATTTTTATATCTCAATTCTATATTGCAGTTTAAGGAAATCACACAAATTAACAAGAAAAGAAAAGAACAATAAGACGGAAAGGCAAAGGATTATTGGTAGAATTATCATGTTAATAAGAAAATCCGTGCTGTATGTAGCCCATTTTGTATCAACGGCGTATACAGGGGGGGGGGGGTCACGGGGTCATGTCCCCCCCCGAGAACTCAAGATAATTTTGTTGATCTGAAATAATTATTTAGTAACCACATCCAAAAAAAAGCAAGTTGGTTACCTAGAAAGCTAATATGATTTTCGATTGGTAAATTCAGAATTCAATAGAAAATTTGAATGTTGGTAACTTGGATTTCAATAAGGAATTTAATTTTCATGGCAATGAAATACCTACCTACCATATTTTGTATTCAATTGATGCAACTTAGATTTTCTTCCTCGTACCTCAAATTTAAGATAACAACAAACTTCTCATATGATAATACATTAAAATCTTAAAATATATGCATAAACAATCATAGGTTCCGTTTTAAGATGACAGCCAAAACCTATTTAACCAAACAGAAATTAAAGACTGTAGTTGTTTCCAAATGTTCACTCAGTAAAGTAAAACCAATAGGATTTTGAAAAAGAACATTTTATATTTCTGAAAATAAAATCTTTAAACACATTATAGAACACCATATAGAAATTATTTTATTTGATTTCTGTATGACAGAGTAGATTATTTTTAAAAGCAAACAAAAATATCTACATAATGTGAGTGACAACTTTCGATTTATTGTTATTCTAACCAAAAAATGTTAATGTGAACGAGAAATAGTCATAAATATATAAGACTATGATGAAAACCTATTATTATATGATTTTGTTTGCACTTATTCAACATTTATGATCGAAAAATAATGTTGTTAATATGCATGTGGATTATTTTTACAAAGGAACCTATGAATCCCGTATCACTGAGGGAAAAATTGCGATCTAAAATTAAATACGACCGTATTTGATCTAAAGTATTTTAAATGAAGTCGTGCATTTTTATTTTTACGTTGAAACAATGTTAATTTTAATATGCGACGTAATTTTAAGAGATTCAACCTAGTTTCAAAGTAAAACATTTTTATTTATACATTTAAATCAACTTTTGTACATTTACATTCCGTTCAACGTTGTTTTAAAGTGAAACGTTATCATTTTTACATTGAGATCCACATTTAAAGTGCGCTCAACCTTGTGTCAAAGTGAAACGTATTCATTTTTACATTGAAATCCACATTTTACATTACGATCCACTTTAATGGCATTTAAAGTGCCATCAACGTAGTTTCAAAGTGTTGCATAGTCAAGTAAACCTCAATTTTTTTTGTATTTGTAAGCTTTAATATAAAGAATTTCGAGAGCGCGTTGTTGTTTTTCGAGGTATCTCCCTTACATTTGTGAACAAATTAAACGCGCACTTAAAATTCACTTTCATATAATCGAAAAACAATATTTAATTACTTTTCCTATATTTATTAATATGAAATACTCATAGCATTAAACGATTCACTTTAGCGTGGCGTGGGTAGCCATTTTGAATCAATACCTAACCAAGCGAAGTTCAATCTACGTTGATTCGAAGTAGATAAATGTTGTTTTAAAAGATGGATGAATTTGATTTTTGATTCCACTTTAAATCAACATATAAACGTAGTAAAATCTGGTTCGTTTTCAAGTATGAAATCACTTTGAAATAAAGTCGCTCCACTTTGATTTGAGAATTTTCGGCGTTGGCGCCAAATCGTTCCGAAAAATATTAGAATCAAAGTTTTTTGCTTTGATTTGTTTTTTTCTCTGTGAATGCAAAAGTTTATAGCTATGGTAAAGGCGATTTATTGGAACTCCTCCTTGGTGACCGTTTGACCAGTCAAATGGAATCCTTGACAAAAACGCGACAAAGTTTACAGAATTTAACAACTTTGTCAATTATTTTTATCAGAAAGGCTTTACTGGTAAGAAAGATAAAAAGATTAGGTATATTTGTTGTACATATTATTCCGAGCCGAACAGCTCGGAGCTATTTGGTTCCGGTCTCTCATGGAGAAAATAAGACAGTTAGATGTTTTTTGTGAAAATTGTATTCTACAATTTAATGAGAAGAGTGAGAAAGTAGGATTTTATTATTTAGTAACGGTGCGGTGGAGCGATTGGAAAGTTGGAAGCAAACATAACTGCTAGGCTTGCTGATTCCCCGCAGACGATAGAGCCAAACATTCGAAGGTTCATGTTCGTAGATTTTGGACTGGCTGAAAATCCAAATTCTTCGGCCGAACCAAACGAAGCCATCTGAGTTTTCCCACTCACGGGCAATTTTGGTTCACCTCCGGGCCGTTCGGCTCGTTAGTTCGGTCACGTATGGCCAGCTTAGAAACAAAATTATTTTGTTTTCAAATCAGAAGCATATACAAATCACTCCTGAACTTTTTTCACACTTTTATTGAAAAGCAACGAAAACGAATCTTTGTATTCAATTAAAATACGAATTTGTAATGTATTTTAATTTGTCCACTATTGTTATTGTATAAGCAATTTGCCCAAGTGGTCATTTTTGAAAATCAGAACTATTGTTTTCATTTTCAGTAGTGAATATTTATATTTAACTGTTTACTTAAATTTCAGAAACAGAAAAGAGAGTACCTAATGTTATTTTACTAATATTTCCTGCAACTTCAATCCAAATTAGAACTAGCTGAAATAAAATAAATTCTGAACAAAATTCAAAACAAATGACCCAGCGAATCCAATATTTTTTCCTCAGTATTTTGATTGCTAAACTCAGATTTGTTGTTCAGGCAACTGGAGACTGCTGTATGCTGTTGCTGAGGTCCTCCAAAACAAAAAATGTAGGGCTGGCCACGAGACGAGACTCTGAGAGACTTCTGTAAGTCTCGGTCTCGTTAAAATCGAAAATTTTTTGTCTCGTCTCGGTCTCGTGTCGGTCTCGTATAATTAAGTCTCGTCTCGGTCTCGTCTCCGAAAAATACGATTGCCGGACAAACTGTTGATTATTGGAATGAAATATTATCAATTATCGTTTGAATATGTGCAGAAGAAAATAAATATTTAACTGAAATTGGATTTTTTTAATTTATTAGACTCTCTGTAAATGTCGGTCCAAATATACAGTCTCGTCTCGGTTGCTTTAAAGGCAATCTCGCCTCGTCTAGTCTCGGTCTCGTCATGCGAGATCGAGACCGAGACTTTTCTAGTCTTGTGGCCAGCCCTAAAAAAATGTTGCATTAAGGTATAGAAACGAATAGCCCGTTATACTAATACTATACGTTTCACTGGGCCAAATGAGATAATTTCGTTGAAAATTTCCAAATGAGATCCGAATGTACATCATTTCCCATACAAATTCTTATTTCCAAATGAGCTTATTTCAACCAATAGCGTAATGGTTAGTGCGTTGGACTTTCACGCTAGAGATCTAGGTTCACTTCCCAGCCTCGTCCACCTTAATATAAAAAACTTCAGGGATACTGTCTCTTTGAACGCATTGTCAAATCCTCCAAGAGTTATCGCTTGTCATGAATTAGTGCTTCTCATCTAACCGTTCGGATTCGGCATAAAATTGTAGGTCCCTCTTATTCCTGTCGACACGTGCACACAGGAATGTTTGCGAGTTTTTAGTCACTAGGCCTGGTTCCTCACGAGCCGTTGTGCCACCCAATTTATTTTTTATATAAATGTATTATAGTATAGTTAATTAAGACTTTTTCCCTTTTCTTGTTTATACCCACAGTAAAATATAAAAAAAAAAATATATGGCACTTGACTTTTTATGAATAGTGCTTTGCATTAGTTTAAACGCACCTGTAAAAATGCATTTTATAGAAAACTGGAAATGGAAGCGACACCTTACTATTTTTTTATTCTAAATAAGTGAATTGAGCAAAAAAAAAAGGACCGTTATTTTTCCTAGCGTTGTTTAGAAAATAAAAACAGATTTTTTCGTATTGCAGAAGTATAAACGCACTATGCAAATTTCGTTTAAGCTTCATTTACTTATGAGTTTCGAAATGACAAACAACGAAGCCGCGTGGTATACATTTAAGCGATACGGAAAAGGCCAAAATTCAAGACTTTCGTGCAAGTATCCTAAGATGTAGGCCTATTCTTAGGAAAAATTTCGAGATTGGGTCGTTTTTCCCTAATTTTATACAAGATCCAGAATCTTATGGAACGAAAATAAGACCCGGGGGTCCGCAGATGCTGACACGTCGCGATAATAACCGAACAATCAATGTTACATATAATTCGGTGCATTTTTTGAGTGAAATTCGTTACGAATTGGGGTTCGGCGTTTCATTTTCGACAGTTTTTCGTACTTTAAGAAGCAGTGGAGTGATTGTTCGGGTCAAAATGGCGCCAGCTCCAAATCTGACAAACGCCCACAAACAAAAGATATTGGAATTTAACCGTCAAAATATGGGCCGCTATTGGAAAACCGTACTTAACATTTTATTATTTAACGCTTTAACTCTTCTTATTTTAAAAATGTTTTAATGCCACAATTGAATGCATTTTTTGTGCCAATAACCGTTAAAACTTTCTTGCACATCAAGGCTTAACTACTTGTTGTCACTGAAAACAATCTTTGTAAAAAAAATGCACTAGATTGTGGTATTAAATTAATTTTTGAAATAAGAAGAGTTAAAGCGTTAAATAATAAAATGTTAAGTACGGTTTTTCAATAGCGGTCCATATTTTGACGGGTAGATTCCAATATCTTTTGTTTGTGCGCTGTTGTCAGATTTGGAGCTGGCACCATTTTGCCCCTTACAATCACTCTACTGCAAAGTACGAAAAACCGTCGAAAATGAAACGCCTAACCCCAATTCGTAACGAATTGCACTCAAAAATTGCACCCCATTAGATGCAACATTGATTGTTCGGCTATTATCGCAACGTGTCAGCATCTGCGGACCCCCGGGTCTTATTTTCGTTCCATAAGATTCTGGATCTGGTATGAAATTACGGAAAAACGACCCAATCTCGAAATTTTCCTAAGAATAGTCCTACATCTTAGGATACTTGAACGAAAGTCTTGAATTTTGGCCTTCCGTATTTCTTCCGTATTTCTTAAATGTATACCACGCGGCTACGTTGTTTGTCATCTCGAAACTCATAATTAAATGAAGCTTAATTGAGATTTGCATAGTGCGTTTATACTTCTGCAATACGAAAAAATTAGTTTTTATTTTCTAAACAACGCTAGGGAAAATAACGGGACTTTTTTTTTGCTCAATTCCCTTGTTTACTGATGCCATTAAATAAAAAAATAGTAAGGTGTCGCTTCCATTTCCTGTTTTCTATAAAATGCATTTTTACAGGTGCGTTTATACTTATGCAGGCACTGTATAAGTCTGTGTTATTTTTTTTTTCGGCGTGACCCCCCCAAGAAGTAAAGCTGTATACGCCCCTGTTTTGTATTGTAAATAGGAAAAGGCTATTTATATTGGCCTTGTATGTAATATACCAATGATCCGTGCATACAAACATATACACAGTGTGATTCACCTAAGGTGGTGATAAAAATTTAGATCGTTTAGCTTGGGTCGAGATCAAGACCATACAAAAATCTTTAAATTTAGAACAGAATCTATTCCCCTCCCTTTAGGCGGTAGGGGCAGTTTAAAAAAAAAAATTGATTTAAAACAGAAACAAAAATATTAAAAGTCAAAGACAAATTGTCAATGGGTATGTTCAGGAGACTTAAGGGACTTATAATATTCAGTCAACTACATCTATTGAGCGATAACAGGTATATGTACCTCAAAATAACTAACTTTTTTTCCGCATGTCTTTATGTCAAACTTATAATTTTTGTTGAATAGTTTACCTCAAGTTCAAATAGAAAAAGAGAATCCTCGACATGGATACAAAATTCCCTTCTCAAAATTTAATTTTTAATTTAATTAACTCGACCGCCCAAAACAATTTATGCCCAAGGAAGGACATAGGACACTGGAGGAAAATCCCGGAAAATGTTCAGGAAAGTTTGAAATCTGGGAAAATCCTGGGGTGGAATCGGCCAACCTGATTTGATTATCAATTTTATTTGATTGTCGTTTTTAAGATAGCTGTCCCTATCAATTCTATAGACAAATATATAATATAGTCAAAACGACAATCATAAATTTGATAATTAACTATCAGCTTAGCCGATTCCACACCTGTTTTAAGTGCATAACTCGAGAACGGATACTTCGATTTTCACGATTCTGGCATAAATAAAATATGTAGTGTGCAAATACCCAGAGAAAGGCGTGACCCCAGTTCAAATATCTAGCTGCAGACCGTGAAGGATGGCGACGATTTGTTGGCGCCCGATGCCCCAATCGGGGTTACAGGAATTGATGATGATGATGATGCAGTATGCTTTTTGGACAATTATTTAACATTCCCAATCATAAATACTCCGGCAGCGGCAATGCGGTTTTATATCAGCCCCACGCAGGCACTTTTAACTTAAAAAAAAAAACTTACCCCGAGTTCGTAAAAGTAAACATGTAAACATATGGCCCTTTTAAATTTGGTGTTAGGGGAGAGTGGGGCAAGAAGGACCTCGGGGCAAAAAGAATCAAACCGATTTTCGGCGTGGTTCTTAGCTCCATATTATATTCAATAATGAGAACTTATGAAGAACCTATTTTGCCAACACATCCCTTAGTTTCATTGAAAAACTGAAGTTAGTTGTGGTTTAAATGAAGAAAGTTTGAAAACGGCCCATCTGTTAAAAAAACAAGCACTTTGCAAAACCGATCCAAGACGACAGGTTGAACTTTTCCAAAACTAAGAACATTTTATATTGTTTGTGATCGTTTATGTTCTTTAAAAATACTGGACATAAAGGTAAATAAATAATATTAAAAAAAAATAAAAATATTTCTTTTAAAAAACTCCTTGTGGGGTAAATGGAACCAGTACAACAATTTTTGAGTTCCTACCCTTGGAAACTGGGCTTTATGAAAAAAATGCATTTTCAATGCAGCATTACATACAAACCCCGACCCCGACTTGCCAGACTTTCATATTTGCATTTGAATAGTAGGGACATATCTTAAAACAAAAGGATTTTTTGATCGTTCACACCCAAAAATTGGTGTTTTAAAGTTCCTTCTTATTTATTTATTTTTCTAAGCTTCCTTTGTTTATTTATTCTTTGTATCCTTCCAAGAAGGAATTTAAGTTTTTAATACTTTGAATAAAATATAAGTGTTTTTTATACCGATAGTTTTTAATATAATTGTCAAATTAAAGCAGTGGTTAATGTTGCCCCTTTCAAAGGTTCCTTATGCCCCGCTAGTGGGGCAAAACGGACTTTTTAGGTAAGGTTGTATATTTGTGCATATCTCTATATATACTGTTTAACTATTCTTATTGTTTATTATGATGGAGTTCAAAGGTTAAAGTATTATTTAAAAAAATATTTGCTTTTATTTTATGAATAGAAACAAAATTAGGAGGTGCATCTTGCCACCACCCTCCCCTACCCTTTTAGAAATATTGATGTGCACAGAATAGATTACATAATGCAATTAAATCAAATTTTTGCTCAATTGTTTGTATACTTATTAGAACAAGTTTTTCACAATATCTTCTGCGTTTATTTTGCGTTTTTACTTTCACGAAGTCAGGGTTAATCTTGCAAATAACTAAAATAACGTACATATACATACATACATATGAACATAGTATGTATTTAAAAACAAAAACAAAGTGCTGGCAAATCTGAATACTAGGTACCCAGGCAGATGGATAGGACGTCTGAGACCAACATTTTATTAATTTTCTTATTAGAATTGCATTAAATAAATTGAATACAGCAAGCCACGCAGCTTCTTAAAGGGGATGTAGAATCTGGTGCAAGCAGCTGCATTACAAATATCCTAGCAAGCACTTGACAATCATTTATTCGGGGGAGCATCCGCCATTCTGCACTAGAGTGGTCGAAAACACTTATCAAGTGCTTTATATTAAATAAAAAATGTTGATTTGTTTTTTTTTTTAAAGTTAGTGGCCAATGACAATTGAAAATTGGCTGAGTTTTTTTTTTAGACAATAATAACAAATAAACTAATTGCAACCAACAAAATATTTGATGGTTTCCTTAAAGCCCAATTGAAGAGGTGGTATAACTCAAAACAACGTCGAAAATTCAACCGTTTTTTGCACTTTGTTGACATTTTTAGTAATGTTGCACTCGGCCCTAGAAGTAAAAAGCTTGGATTTATCATTAGGACAACATAATAAAAACAGGCAATCAATCAAAAATCTACGATGTTAAACACATGACATTATTTTCACGTTTACTGTGCTGATTTTGAACTGCGTAAGTTCCAAATTATTAAGTTTTTGGTTTTGGTTGATGAATTTTATTACGATTTCTAGTGTTAAAGTTGTTGTTGTTGTATTTATGCATTTTTTTGTACCAGAGATGGTTTTACTTTTTCAAAAATGATTTTCATTCATATTTTGCATTGAAAATCAAAGTTAAATAATTTTTTTCTCTCAGAAGTCCAACAGTGTTTTTATAATTTTCTTCTACTAATGTTTTGGTAGAAATAATGTTTAATATTACTACGAAAAAAAAACGGTAGAATTCATTCACTTGTAGTCGTGGTATTCAAAAATGTAAAGTAAGGCAAAAAATAATGCACTGAACACAAAAATTCATGTATCTTTTCTTGTGGTTGAGATAGAATTTTTTTTTATCAGTTTTCAGGACGGTCATAAAGTCTACTATGAGGCATTTCAGGGTTATTCATTTCTTACGGCGTGTGTATGTAGATTTCATTATTATTCGGTAAAACAACTTTTGTGCAAAAAAAATTTTTTTAATTTCTAATTTTTCATCATGTTTGCCAGAAAACATTCCGAAAATTTATTAGTTCAGATTTGCCTACACTCCCGATCAAGAAATAGTTGCGAATTGTTGCAGGTTGGGGGCTTTTGATATTATATATTCTATTCCCTTCAATTTGATCCTTTAAATGTTTTGTCCAGACAGAACAAAATTTGAATATTTCTAAATACATATGTATTTATACTGGCGAGTAGATTACAGAGATACTTATAAGAACCTTACCCACAGCTTTTATCCTTTTAGTTAATTCTCAATAAAAATTCCAAGTTCTTTCATCATATATTCATTAAATTTACCGTACATATAAATATTCAATTACGCATTCACAAATAAATACGAGTAATCCTAAAAATGCTAACTCATCGACCACTTTGTTACAGTACAATACATATACATATGTTTTATATAGTACCTTATTCCAAATAATCCTTTACGAAAGGCCTTTTTTCTCCCTCGAGTAATTTATTCGCTTTTTCTCGATGTGGTAATTTTCGGAACGGAAGCATTCTTAAGTAATATCCTGACATGACAGAACATCAATTCTATATTTTAACATCCGGAGGTATAATAATGCGTTGTCTGTCGTTGTGTATCTTGTGCTGACAAATATAGAAAGTACGGACAACAACATCAAAAAAAAAAAAAAAAAAAAAACATTGATGTATGGGATAATTTTGATGTCAATATATTACTTTTTATGTGAATTAAAGGTTTGCAGACGTATGCAAATAATGCGAGCCTCAGACACACCTTGTGCCCCTTTTGCTCTTTAAAAGGTGCAATTTATCAATACGCTGTTCATATACCCAAAAATATTTCACAGACATCAAGTAAGTGCCTCGTAAAACTGGTGTGTATAATACAAAGAGGTCTACACTTCGTATTACTTGGATTGATGTTTTATATTTTGAGTTATTTAAAATTGGATCCTTAGGGTTGCCATTTAGTTAATATGTATATTATATATATTCACTGATGCCCAGGCGCGAACGCAGGAATAAATTTCGGGGGGGGGGGGGGGGGTTTAAACTGAAAACTCAAAATTAAGAGTGAAATTGTATAGCGAGGAAGTTAAATTAATACATTAGGGGGGGGTGCTGAACCCCCATAACCGCACTCCCGGGTCGGTAATCTACATTTTTGAGAAAGTTGACCTGATATATAACTTGACGTCAAGTTAGCAGGTAACCCCGTAACTCGGAATCCAACAGTGCAATAAATTTTTTTTTGGTTACAAATTAGCAATAAATTAGCAACTCAGGACTATGTTTATGTTTATATATTTTTTAATATGAATTTTCGGAAATACCCTGCTAACTTTATACACATCATAATGGGGGTTTTCGGTTTATAAACCGCATTGATTGTGGGTGCTCTCGTTTATTGCCTTGTAAATTAATTTTGGATTTTGGATTTTGGACATGCAGTTTGGCCTTAGCGAAAAGCACTCGACTTTGCATCTGCTTTTGAAGATTCAGCATGTTAATAGGAGAGCCATTGTGTCACTGTTGAATGCTTCTTGGATGTCAACAAAGCAATCGACAGCGTATGGATTGAAGCCCGTATATATGTATAAGCTCTACCTATTACATTTGGGTTGGCTACGAAATCTCGAAAACTAAAATCTCGCACCCGAAATCTCGCAATACGAAATCTCGCAATTACAGAAACCCGCTCTTCATAATCTCGCAATTACAAAAACCCGCTTTTTATAATCTCGCAATTACAAAAACCCGCAGGCTAAAATCTCGAAAACTGAAATCTCACATTAAAAAACATAAAGGACTTGTATAAATTACGTTATACTAGGTTTTTCGTTTGTGTATGTTGTCAGTTGGTGTGCTTTCTGTTTATGTTCAATAAACAGTACATTGGGTGGCCCGCTTCGCGAGTTCAAGGAGTTTAACTCCCTTTTCGGGTCGTCTGTCCCGCTCACGCGACTCCGTCGCTCCGCTTAGGGTATGCTCAATCGCCAGGCAGGCGCCTATGTTGTCAGTTGGTGTGTTTTCAGTTTATTTGTAAAAAAAAGTACTTTGGGTGGCCGGCGTATCGGGTTCAAGGATTTTATTTTTCAATTTCTATTTGCAGGAATTTGTTTTTCAGTTCGAAATTTTCCAACTTCACGTGTTAATGCGAGATTTTGTTATTCGAGATTTTATATTGGGAGATATCGTAGCGCTCCCATTATATTTACCTCCGTCACAAATAAAAATTATTTTTTTCTTTTCTTTCTTCTAAAAAAATCTACATTCCACTAGACAACTGCGTATCGTAAGTGAAGAACATCGAAGCCGGAGTTGCCCAATGTTTGAAGCTAGGTCCTTTCCTCTACAGCCTGAGGACATTTGACCATCGATCGGCCTGCCAGCTGAATGTGAAAATCCCCTGTATGCTGATGACTCCCTTAGATATGCCACATCGATGTCTGCTCCGGTATCTTCACGCAAAATTGAGTAGCATCACATCAACAGACTCTTTACCTTCTATGTAGAAGAAATGGGGCATCCGGATAAACACCTCCAAATCAGAGCTTGTGTTCTTCAGGAGAACCAGTAGAGGTATTTGCAGCGCAACCAACTGCAAAAGCCTGGTTCTGAAGCTTTCGGACAAATTTACGATAGGAGTCAAGTAGGTTGGTTCTCCTTCAAAATTTCGAAAGAAAGTTACTAAGGATCTGCATAGGATTATACATTTTGATCGGCAGCAAATGAGACAATACAGCAACGACAACATCTTCCTGGACAGGTACCTACTGATTTTAGAAAAGAAGCTACTAGGACACACCAATAGTCACTCGAATCGAAGGATGAATAGTGAACAGCTATAAGTGGACACTCGGTTAGCTTCGAAGGGGTAAAAATACTGCACAGGGAGAGGAAAATGAATACAAGACTGACACTAGAAAGCCTAAGAATACAACAAAAAATAGATAAGACAATGAACACAAAAGAAGACACCGATAACATCAAGCACAATTATTCTGCAGCATTATAACGAAAGTACCTGATAATCTGTGGTAACCTATATTTCATTTCTCGTTTGATTAAATAGTTTTTTTCTGTTTATTTTGTGTCTATATTTGTTAATTTATTTTCAATTTTGTGTCAGTGCCGTCGCCGGGTTGATGCAATAATGGGAGTATGATTTAATACAAAAGTAAGAAAAATGTTTTAGTTTAATTTTTGAAATAAAAAAATTGTATCATTGTAATTTAACAAATTGAATAAATAAAATAAAACCTCTGAAGAAGTAAGGAAGCCTTACGAAACGTTGGGTAAAAGATTGGAATAGAAGCTTTTTATTCGCATTCCAAAATCAAAATGACCAAAAGAGCCTAATTGAAACAAAATCAAATAATTAACTCAATAATTGGTCACACACATACAACAAAATAATCAGGTTGTCCGGAAACCGTATTTTTCGGAGACGAGACCGGGACAAAACTGAAAATTAAATTATATCGCGAAAAAAGAAAGACTAAGACCGAGAAGAGACTCAATTATACGAGACCGAGACGAGACTGAACATTTTCGATTTAACGAGACCGAGACGAGACTTACAAAATTCTCCCCGTTTCTGTCTGATGCAGTGTCAAAAATGCAAATTTGTCAATAGCAATACAAAAAGTATTATATATAAAATTTTCTGTAAGATGTACAAATTTTGCAATCCCTTTTATGTATTTTTCAAGTACTCTAACCGACAAGCCTACTTAATTATGCTGTATACCAGGTTTTTGCCTGGAAACGGAAATAAAAATAAAAACAAAAATCAACCACAATTGTCTCCTTTATTCCTTGTCAATCATTTCCATCTATAGCACACAGGTGGGAAAGCCTCGTTATTCTGTTTAAACATGATTTTAAATCAATTTGTTATTATTTAAAAAAAAATCGGATCGGATATTAAAGATTCTAAAAAACGGTCTCTAAGCATTCGATAAAGTTGACCACAGTATTCTCTGTTGGAAACTAAAGAATTTTTTTTAATTTTGATTACAACGCAGCTAAGTTAATTGAGAGCTATTTAGACAAAATATCGCAGAGAGTTATTTTCAAGGACACATGTTCATCTAAGAAATATCTCAACCAAGGAGTGCCACAGGGATCAATTTTAGGCCCCATCCTTTTTTGCATTTTTATTAATGACCTACCAAAAGAATGCTTGCATTCTCTTGTTCATATGTATGCTGATGACGTGCAGCTACACATTGCACGACCCTTTACATCCCTTTCACAACTTATTACTCTTAAATGAAGGTATAAATAGAATTTATGAATGGTCAGTCAGAAATGGACTTCTTTTAAATGCTAAAAAGTCACAAGTCATTGCAATTTCACACAAAAATTTAACAAGAATCTGTTGGATGATATAATGCTGTCTAACACTAAACTTTCTTAAGTCGATTCAGTGACTTGGAATTCATATAAATGAAAAACTACCTTGTAGCAACCACATAAATTCTGTTATTCGCAAAATATATGGTTCCTTAAGAAAGCTTTGGGTAGCTGCAAGCTTTACTCCTGCTGAAACACGCAGAATGTCAGTTATAACTTTAATTTTACCTATCATCACATTTTCAGAAGTTGTCTATAGTAAACTCGACTCATTATCGAGTCATAAACTTCAAGTTGCTTGTGTATGGAATCCGAAGACATGAACATATATCACCATACACTAATAACATTATTGGATGGTCGTTGTTAAATTAAAGCAAGGCTAGAAACTGTATTTTTCTCCATTCCATTATACAAACCAGATCACCTTCTTACTTATACAATAATTTGAATCTGCCGCGATCACAAAGATCTCAATGCCTTCTTCTGTCTAAGTTTAGATACTTAATTTCTTCCCGGTTGTTTTTCGTTCATGCTGTTTAATTTTGAAATGCTTTACCCATTGCTATTAGAAAGTTAATTAGTATTAAAAATTTTCTTAAAGAAACAATGAAACACTTCATACGAAAAAGCTGTGTGAATAATCCGTCAATCTGTTGTTTGTCATGGTTTGTTTATTCAAAAGTTGATGAAAATTTTCAAATTTTCCCCAATAAAATCATCTCATTAAAAAAATTAATTAAATCTTGAAAAAAGTCAGTCAGGCTTAGAACTTTAATTTTCATATAAATATATGAGATCAATAATTAAAGCCAAAATCATGAACCATATTTATTAGCGCTGGCCACGAGACGAGAGAAGTCTCGGTCTCGATCTCGGTCTCGCATGACTGCCTTTTATTTTTTTTTTTTTATTTGGATCGAAATTTACAGAGAGGCTAATAAATTAAAAAATCCAATTTCAGTTAAATATTTATTTGATTCTGTTCATATTCAAACTATAATCAAAATATTTGGTTCCAATAATCAAAAGGTTGTCCGGAAATCGTATTTTTTGGAGACGAGACCGAGACCAGACTTAATTATGCGAGACCTACACGAGAGACAAGACTGAAAATATTCGATTTTAACGAGACAGAGACGAGACTTACAAAAGTCTCGCAGAGTCTCGTCTCGTGGCCAGCCCTAATATTTATGCGTTAAATTATTGCAAAATAAGCCGATTCGATTTTGGTCACTTTAAACTCAAAAGTCTTAAATATAATAAATTGGTAGCAGGAAAAATAGGTGCCATGAAATAAAGTCTAATGAATTAAAGTCCAAAACCAAATTTTGGACTTTATTGCACTCCTAAATGTGAAATAAAGTCCAAAGCCATTTTGGACTTTATTTCACACCTAATAGTGCAATAAAGTCCAAAATTTGTTTTGGACTTTATTTCATTGACCATTATTGCATGGCACCGAAAAATAATAGAAGACAAAAAATCTAACGGCGATTTTTTTATCCTCTTCTAAATAATTTTGTTATAATAAAGGGTCAGAAAACAACACCGATAATAAACATCCTGGTAAAGTGAAAACAAATAAAACTTAATGCTAAAGTCACACTTGAGTGCGGTATCCCTATTTGGATATCTCTTATAATATTCAATACAAGTGTTGTTGGGTGTTTCTTTGCATGTATGTACCAACTCTCCTCGAGTAAAATAAATTAATCCAGTTTGGTAATTTTCATCCCAGCTATATCCAGCATTTTTCATTTTCATCTCGACATAGACCAGCAAAGGATTAAAAAAAAAAAAACATTTGAAGGACTAAGTTGTGCCATACACGTAACGTGAGTTAAAAACGTTATGTTATATGTCTTGAGATGAATTAGACAGCTCAGTAATAACACTGTGCATTGTGCAACCAGCAACAGCTTTCGAGTGAGCCTTGGAGCTTGAGGGAAATAGCAAAGGCAAGACGAGGATCAGCAGCAATGAACTTTGGCTTTAAACATAAGTAAATTGACCATGTCCTTGTTTCACATAGGTATACATACTGCACAATATTATGTACATATATGAATGTATGTATGAAAAAGGACTAAGGAGTCTCTATTGCAATACGAAGGTATCTATCTATCTAGCTGGCAGAATGACAACAAACATTTTTTTAAATTGTGCAGACGATGAAGCCTTATGAGAGTGGAATGCACACTCGTTGAACCCAACGACGAGGAAGACGACGAGAAATATGATGATGACGACGACGACCATCAAAGCTAGCAAGTGTTAGATATATAGTTTTTGAGCTTCGGGGTAGGTCCTTCTCTTGATTACTCTGCAATAATTGCTTCGCACTTGAAATTACAAGATCAATGTGCGGAAAGGACTTGTGTCTGAAATGAGGGGAATGAAAATCGTGTGATCCACTTTCCGAGTTAGTCAAAGTGGAAAAAGAATAGAGAAAGTGGGTCTGGTGGTGTGCTCCTGGCCCCTGCTCATATTTATAAACGTGACGATTATGTGGCTGGAAATGAAAGTTTGTAAGTAGAATTCAAAATGCTGCTCCACATTACTTAGCAGCCGATACCCTCAATGTTATCAATGTTACGATGCATAGGGTGTGTCATTGGCTTAATGAATGTATTTATGTATGTATGTATCTATTAATAATAGAATGTGCTTGAATGTGACTAGATTTAGGTGTACAAACAGCGATGGACAAATTTTAAGATTAAAATTAATTAGACCTTATAAAATACATATAAGTTAAGTATACAGATATAGACTTATATTTTTGTATCTATGTATTGGTATACGTTACGTAAGGCTGATCCAAAAAAAGAGTGGATCTGGCCCTGTTATAGATGTGTACATATATGTATTTTTAAAAAAGTGGCCCTAGCGGTTACACTAGGGACTGTTTTAAGAAAATATCAGTAGGATGATTAGAAAGCACGGCGGATGGTTTTGATCGGCGGATTTTTAATTTTTATTCTCAAAAGCGATTTCGCTCTCCATTTTTTGTTGTCTATGCCAGCAATAACTCTTCATCTGACTAAATTGCTTTAATACTGTAGTATATCCCTTCCAGTTTGTACATATATTGCATACAACAACAAATTATTTTCGAAAATGTTTTAATTTTCTTGCATTTTGAGTGCCGATCCGCCGTCCATTGGCTGCACACACGTTTTGTTAAGTCTCTGCGGAAGTAAAAGTCCCCTCGCTTTCGTCCATCCCTGTTTATATTTATTATTGTCTCGTGTTTAGTCTAAATAATTAAAAAAAACAAAATAAAAAAAAACTGCTTTATAACGTCCTTTTCTTTAATAATAATACAAAAAAAAATCATTACACCCCCATTATTAATCATCAATCAGTGCTTGTGTTTTAAAAAAATAATCATCAAAAAATTAATATCCCCAAATCTACGTCGCGCAAAAAAAAAAAAAAACAATAAACCGGTTTTAGTGTCTGTGATAGTTAATGTGCAACCAACAGTCCAGTCCATCACCTAAGCACAGTGCATTGCAATAGACATAAACCTATATGTAAAAAAAAAAAAAAAAAAACAAAAATAAAAAGCTAAATGAGAAATTAAGAGCTAACAGCAGCAGCGAGTGGTATTCCTCCCAATTTCCTTCCCCCATCATCTCTCGCAGTCAAATTGGTTTGACTATTGAAAGCACTGTGTGATGTGCATGGTACTGCTCCCTCACAGTGCTTGCATTGAACAAATTAATTATGACGTCAGATAGATAGTTGTTTGTTTTATCTAGTTAACCAGGGGCGGTTCAATTTCAGATTGTCACTTAGGCATAACACTAGTGGCAAATTGTTATTGAAAAGCTCAAATTGGGATCTAGATTAAACGTTCTTCTTAGGTAATTGTCTGACTTGTGTTTTTGCAAGTTAGGAATATTTTAAATGGGTGGTAGATTTAGGGTGGATTTTAGCAACATTCGTGGGCTTAGACAGAATTTCTATTCTGCATACGTTCATACTATACAATACAGGCCAGCTGTTTTGGCACTGAGTGAAACACAAATAGGTGAAAATTCTGATCATTCAGAATTTAACCTATATGGGTATAGCTTAGTGCCTCTATTCTTTGCTCACCATGGACTCGCCATTTATATAAGAAATGATGTTGCGTACCAACTTCAACCACAATATGGTTTGTGCTCAAACACATATTTTAACTTCATGTGGTTCAAATTTTCGGTCAATAAGCACATCATTCATTCATGTTTTATTTATCGGAGCCCGAACCTGGACAGAAATTTAACTTTAAACGAATTTGATGCTCTGTCCGACTCCATCCAAAGAATTGTTGCCCTTTATCCTTGCACTGAAATCGTCATTGCGGGCGATTTCAATGTACACAATTCTAGTTGGCTTCGCTTTTCAGGCCAGACAACACCCGAAGGAAGGTATGTTGAGCTCTTCGCTGAGTTAAACCAACTAACTCAGCTTGTTGACGAGCCCACTCGAATACCGGACATTGCAGGTCAATCCGCCAACACCCTAGACTTGTTTCTCACCTCTGATCCTAATAAATACTCAATTAGTGTATTATCGCCTCTAGGCACATCAGACCATTGTGTCATATCTGCGAATTTCTCGTGCCAACAAAACACAGTTAAAGAGAAAGCACCAACGAGAACCGTTTGGCAGTACGAGAAAGCCAACTGGGACGGTCTCAACGGTTTCTTCAGTAACTTTAACTGGTCACTATGCTTCCTCGATAGTGACGTAAACTCCAGCGCAGATATGATCACAAACTTAATTCTTTGTGGAATGAGTAATTTTATCCCGAATAGGGTAAAATCTATCAAACCCAAAGAAAACTCATGGTTTGATTCGAGCTGTAAAGAGGTTATTAGGGTTAGAGAAGTAAATTTCCGATGTTATAAGGCCAACCCTACTGAGGAAAACCGGAATAAGTTCAAACAAGCTAGAAAGACCTGTAATGTTCATATTCGACGAACCAAATTTTTGCATGACCAGAAATTAAGGCAAAAAATACTACAATGTCCCACAGGTAGTAAAAATTGTTGGTCATTTGCAAAAAATATACGAAATTCTACTTCGTCGTCGGTTCCAACGCTCGTCTTCAATGACACCCCTTTTGTCAGCTCGATAGATAAAGCCAATTTGCTTGCAGCACAGTTTGCTGTTAATTCGACGCTGCCAGAAAGTGTTATGACTCCTCCTGTACTTGAGAGCGTAAATGATTTTATGGGACAAATCTTCTTTCGCACTCGTGCAGTTGCCAGAGTCCTGAACGATCTTGATATACACAAATCCGCTGGCCCGGATAGTATCCCTCCCATTGTTCTAAAGAGGTGTTCTTCAACGCTGGCAAAACCACTGCGTAAGCTTTTCCATCTGTCCTACTCTACTGGTCTCTTTCCGAGTGGATGGAAAACAGCATTTGTCCAGCCTGTCCCTAAAAAAGGCGTATCTTCTTCACCCTCAAACTATCGACCGATTGCACTTACGTCCCTTCTTTCCAAGGTCATGGAAACGCTGATTAATTTTCAGCTCAAGAAATATCTCGAAGATCGAAAGCTTCTTAATGACCGGCAGTACGGCTTTCGCAGCAATAGGTCCACTGGTGATCTGATGGTTTATCTCACCGAACAGTGGCACAAATCTTTACATCGTTTTGGAGAAAGTAAGATTATTGCACTTGATATTTCAAAAGCATTTGATAGAGTTTGGCACCAAGCTCTCTTATCGAAAATGCGTGCATTTGGCATCGACGAATCTCTACTTCGCTGGATTAGAAACTACCTTTCGGACCGTTCAATTCAAGTTGTATTGGATGGTTTCAAGTCTGAAATCCATAAAATAAATGCTGGTGTGCACCAGGGCTCCGTTTTGTCTCCGACTCTCTTCCTTATATTCATAAACGATCTTTTATCTGAAACTTCTAATCCATTAAACTGTTTCGCTGACGACAGTACCCTCAGCTTCTCATATTCATTTACAGATTCACACCCATGTCCTTCGGATGTGGAACTTGAACGGCAGCGTATGATAAGCTCATTAAATTCTGATCTAAACAGCATTGTCCAATGGGGAAACAAAAACCGCGTAGAATTTAATGCTTCAAAAACTCAATGCTGCCTTCTGTCATTAAAGCGAAACCCACCTCCAATGCCGCTTTCCATGGACGGCACTTGCATCGAGGAAACCGAACAGCTCTCAGTTCTCGGTATGTGTGTCACAGACCACCTAATGTGGAATGACCACATATTTGACGTCGCCAAAAACGCTGCTAAGTGCTTAGGTTTTCTCCGAAGATGCAAGAAATTCTTTACCCCCTCTGATCTGGCTATGATCTACAAAGTATTTATTCGTCCAAAGCTTGAGTATAATTCACATATATGGGCAGGTGCTCCTATAACTCATCTAAGCTTGTTGGACCGAATACAAAAAAGGGCCCTAAAAATGATAGGTGATCGAACAATAACGTCAACAATAGCACCCCTCGAACATCGCCGCAATGTCACCTGTCTCTCACTGTTCTATCGCTATTTTTATAAACAGTGTTCAAGTGAAATAGCCAGTTGCATTCCTCCCCTTAAACAATTCAACCGTAATACTCGCACTTTTAGGAATGCTCATCAGTTTACCCTTGAGCCCAATTTCGGACGTACCGTTAAGTATAGGGATTCCTTCTTTAGTCGCACTACAAGAATGTGGAATGCTTTACCTGACCCTATTTTTCCCCCCCATTTTGATATTCAGAACTTCAAAACCAATGTGCATCGGTATCTCCTTTTAAATCCTTCCTTGTTTTCCTAAGGCTCGCACTGTGCTAGTCATAATTAAGGGTAGTAAGAACCCCTTTAGTGCGCGGCATGTTTAAAAAAAAAAAAAAAAAAAACCTGCTTTTCATCAAACATCATCAAAATATTATAAATATTTAATAAAATTTCAGTTGACACTAAATGTAATGCGCATATATGTATGTTTAATTAAATTGTAAACAAAAATCACAATTCAATAAAATAAAAAAAGTACGCATACGCCCGAGTGTACGCAAAAACAAACATGTAGTACCTAATATTACAGGAAAATTTGTCAAAAGACAATGGCTTTATGGAACGAGATAAAGGATGGCTGAATTTTGTATACCTGAAAGAGGGCTATTAGAAAAGCTTATGTCCATTTTTTCAGGACGCCATGCCCTACCCCTGGGGAAATCTGCCATTTATCTATATCTCCGAAACTATTAGTTTTGGGCTGGAAAGTTGTCCTAACCAAATTTGTTGGTACAAAAATAATGTTTTATTCGATCTCAAAAGTTTTTACTGTGTGGACAACATTTTTAAAGTTATGTGTCGTATTTCAATTCCCAAATTTTCATTTATGAAATTTGGAGTATACTCGGCTAATATTCCAGAAAAAAAATGATTCCAAAATTATAGGAAAATAATAACTTCTTTTTTGAAATTCTTTGACTGGATTGAATGGTTCATAAATTTCAATGTCAAAGAAAACATTATTTTATTACCAACAAAGTTTAGAACAACTCTTACTTAAAATCAATAGTTTCGAGTTTCGGATAGTTTGTTTTGGAAAATAATTGGATAAGTTAGAGAACAAAGAACTGTATTCAATAAGTATCGCTGGTTTAGTGAATTTAATGTTTTTACTTGCGATATAATATTAATGTAGGTACTATATGGCAAACTGCGGATTCGTAAACAAAATTTAGTTCGAGATTGTGATCAAACTGGCTATAAGATCATTGGCAAAACAAAACATTGGGGCTAGAAATTCTATTTGTCTGCCCTCGTGCCTTAGCGACTGGATGGATTCTCTTCAAACATATTTGTATGATCTTTTTAGGACGAACATTTATATGGTATACCTTCCATACAATTTTGTTTTTTTGTTAAAAACAGCTAAAATGATTTTATAAAAGAAAAGTAAATAATTAATTAAGGAAAAGGCTACTTTTTCGATTTTTTGTATGGTTATTTTGGGTACCAAAATTTCCCACGGTTGAAGTCGCCTAATTGAAATACAATGTTTATCAGAATAGACCTAAAGCCCACATAGGATTTAAACATTGTCACGAAGAAGGAATAATTATAAATATTTTGTGAAACATATTTTTGGTTTTTGATTTCTCGTAAACGGTTCTGCTGTTATTTTTAATTTTAATTGATAAATGTTGTGTTATTTAACAATGTTAATCTAAAACTTTTGGGATTTTTGATTATTGATTTTTTTAAGCAATTAAAAGACGAATTCATTAGTTTTCCCGAGGTTTTTTTTTTCTGATGATATTTTTCGTTTTTTTTTTTTTTTACTATGAATCTGTTAAAAAGATTAAACACAATTGTTAATTGTCATATCTTTTCTATATTCCCCAGTTTCAACTGGATGCCACCCGTGGAATTTGATGAGATAATTAACATCAATTCTCAATCCACTGTGCCAACAAAAATCTTTCCTTTCCTTCTATTCCTTCCAACTAGTGCCGTGCATTGCATTTAAAAGACCTGAGGTCTTACAGGCATATAGTTAAAATTATTACTATTATTATTATTATCTGGGCGAAACACGTTAATTTCTTGAGTTGAGGTCACTTGTACTTTTTATTTGAATTATAAATACATATTTAATTTTAAATTCACATTGTAACATCATAATAAGCTTTTATATTTTACAACGTTGTTAATTTTTATCTTTCAATGAATTCCTTAAACAATATTAAATTTTGAATTAAATACTTAAGTTAAATTAATTACATTACCTACTTAATATGTAGGTACCTAATTTTTATTATGCCTATAAAAGGAAAACAAAAACTTTTTACTCTATAATAACAAAAAGCGCAACTAAATTATGCTTACTCAACTCAAAGTGCAACTACAATTTATTATTATTACTCAGAGTGTAACTACAAAGCTACAACTACAATAACAATACAACTCAAAGGCACATTGTAAATGCTTGTAAATCACTCAAACATAAATAAGATTTAGTCATTCTGTTCTGGTATCTTCAACTGCGAAGTTTTTCAAGCGTTCACGAGAACGTACCTACAGCAGGATCATCTATGGAGGTGGTTCATTCCGATCACTCTGTGCGAAGGTTTACGTTTACGACCGTCCACGGGGAATGGGCATGCAAAAGCGGAAGTATTTGATTTTTTATTTTTTTCACTCTCTCTAACGTTTATGGAATGGTGGTTTCGCTGTGCGAAGGTCCCACGCTCCCACGACCGTCCACGGAAAGCCATTATAAACAGTTGTTGTTTACAATCCTTTGATATATTTTCTTAAAAAGAATCAATTTAAATTATTAAATAAATGACCTGAGTTGCCATAATCAAATTTTACTGTTTGTTAGTTTTATTAATTTTGTTCAATAAAGTTTGTCACAGGTAATTGCTTTAGAAATATAAATAAATCTTTTATTTTATACAAGGAATCATTTATTTGATTGCCTACTCAACGTGCACTGCGGTTGAGACAGCATACGCGTGGTAGAGAATTTAATAAAGCGCCGGCGTAACATTCGAATTCTTTTAAAGGAATGACCAATCCACGATGCAAGTATTTGAATATACAAAACCGACAGCTGTGTTAACTTGGCCTCAAAAATTGTCCGTTTTTTTTATTTTTTTCGTAAAAGATGACCACTTTTGACCACCCAACAACTTTTTTGACCACCCACAGTTTTCGGAAAAATCGATTTTGAAAAATGGGGGGCCAAAAGAACGCTGCCCCAAAAAAATCGATTTTTTTTCAAATTTGAAAAAAAATTCTTTTTATTGGTTTCTTTTTGGACATTAATGACCACCCTTTAACTTTTTTTGACCACCCCTACAAATATTTTTTTTTTAATTTTGAAAAAAAAAAAATATCTTTTCTTTTTCCTCAGTTTTTTTTTGTATTTTCAAAGTTTAAAAGATAACAACTGTTGATAACACAATTATAAAAATTTCACAATCTTTAGAATTATTTTAACTCAACAAAAAATATTTTTTTTTTTGGATTTTAAAAGATGACCATTTGGAAAAAACACAATTATGGAAGATGACCTTCCCTTAAAATAGCTCTTACTTTTGAAAAGAAATTTTGTTTTTAATTTTGAAAGATGATTATCTTGAATAACATAATTATCTACAACTAGCGGAAAATACCCGGCGTTGCTCGGGTATTTTTTGGAAATACAGTCAAACTTCTTTATAATGAACCTTCAAGGTAACAAAAAATTGCTTCGTTATAAAGAAGTTTTATACAAAATTCGTTATATAGAAAAATAAATTTTTTTTTAACACTGCAAGTTAGTGTTCTTTTATATTTTCAAAGAAAAAAAGTATATAAAAAAGAACTCATTTTAAAGAAATTTTTATCTTTTTATTTTTAATTAAAAACATATCAATTTTCTTTGCACATGAACGGTTTTGGTTTTTGTTTTATTATAAAAATCTTCCAATTTAGAAAGGTGAAAATATGCATCATCTGAGGTTTCATATCTTGTTTCAATAAAACTTCGAAAATTATCAAACGCAGTTCTCACATCATTACCGTTGGGTTTTTTTTTTTCGGCACCCATTTTAACATTTCCTTATCCACATCAACTTATTTTGTTTTTCTTAGTTTGTTTTTGGCTTCTGTTTGAACTTTCTTCGGCAAACTTTAAAATTTTGAATTCATTCTTTGAAATTGTCGACAATGTACTAAACGATACACCAAATTTGTCTGCACTATCCTTTTTCTTTTCTCCCCTTTTAACTTTTTCAATAATCGATAATTTCTCTGATAGTGAAAAAACTTTGCGCTTCGACTGTGTTTGACTGTATTGTGATGACATCCAAATTCCTCTAGTAAACTTTTTCCTAATATCAATAACTTCATAGGGTAGCGTTGCTCTCCGGCAATTTTGTTTTCCTTGTGTGAAAGGTACAAGGAAATTAAAGGAAAACGTCAAAAAAATCTCCAGCAACTGGTTTCCCTGTATGAAAGGGGACTTACATGTATGTATCTGCATTTCGTTTCTGCAAAAAAAAAGGGATGCCAAATACAAAATGTACATTTTTTAGATAGAGAGAAAAGATCAACATGCAGAAGAACCTTTTCTGCATTATAGGAAAGTGCCATAAAGGTAGAGCCTAGTACGCTGCTGACGCGACACGATTTTTTTTTCCTGCGGTAAATGCTTACGAAAACACAGCGGACAATTATTCATGGAGAGTTTAAATAAATTGCAAATAAATACATCGAAATTTAACGAAAAAATCAAATAAAAACAGTGCTGTAATAAAAGAAACAACAATTAAAAACACGAACAAACCAAAATGTCATTTTTCCGCGCACAGTTAATGGCCCGGGCAATTAATTCATTGCGAAAAGAGAGTGGAGCCTTTTCAAAACAATCTGGTATAATCATCAATTTCGCTGGTCGAACAGCGTACCACAGAACGAAAAGCACAACGTAGTTTTTCGTTTATGATTTCGTCATGTCATTTTTGTATGGGATTTTTCGTTTCGCATCAGCAGCGTACTAGGCTTAAGACCGCTCACAACTACAGCGGAACTACACTTCACGACGCGGCAAAATATTATTTCTATGAAATTGTATGAGCTATAGCGCACTAAGCGGCAACTGAACTTCATAAAATTTCATACAAATTGTTGTGAATCGCATATCCGCTGCAGTGCAGTTCCGCCTAGTGCGGTCTAACCTTAATGCAAAAATGAAGGCGAACATGTTCATCTTCTTGATGGTTCTCTTTCACTCGCTCGGATTTTTTGTATACATCTGCCCTGCTCTACTTTTCTGCATTATGCAGACGAAGATACATGTAAATCCAGCATTACTACCCCGTTTACATGATGTATTGAAGCTTGGTTCGAGACCAACGTGAAATTGACGCAAACCTTAGCAGCGATGACAAAAAAGAAGTATACACAATTATGTTTTTTCGTTATAAAATTTAGTAGGTGAACATACATTACGGACAATGTGAGAAGGAATGTGACAAAAATCTCTTCAAACGTTGACCGGGGAGATTTTCTTTAATCACCTTACTTCTTGCCCTTCTCGCCTACAAACTCCCAATTGTTGGCAACTCAGTTTCGTTGTGTGAAAGGGGACTACGTTACAATTAATTACCAATAAAACGCACCTCAAATAACAACAAAAACTGCCATCGGCGTTTTGGTTTGGGAGAGGCTTAAAGGTGGATTTACACGTATCTTCGCCTGACTTCTGCAAAAAAAGGGGACGCTAATATAAAATGTACATTTTTTGTTGAATAGTCCCGATCTACATTGCCCGATTTTCCCACGAAGTTTTTTCCAGAAATCATGTGAAATGTACACAGATAACGATTTTTTCAATGAGATTTTTCCTTGTCTTCTTCATTTTTGTATTCTCTTAATTTTTCATTGATATTCACTTATACCATCAAACGAACGGCACACTGATACCGAACACACACAAAAAACTGGAGGAAAGAAGGTGAAAGAGAACATAAACAGACTGGAAAAATCGTTCGAGTTTTGTGGCACAAACGATTTGGTCCCTACCCCTTACTTTTCACTCTCTTCACCAAAAAACAAAAGACCGGCATTGGACAAATCGTTTAATGTAGATTGGGACATAGAGAGGGAACACCAACATCCAGATCTTCGTAGGAGGAGATTATAGGAAGTTTCATAACAGGCCGATTCCACAGGTCATACAGATGTCCAACATCCCAACCACAATCCAATCGACAAACAGTGCATTTCTACTAACTGGGCAAAGCAGGAAAAATCACGCACACGAAACGTCATCTCATGGCCAAGCTTTGAACAGGTCTCCATGTCTTGTTCAAAGCGTTATTTTTTTCGACATGCTGCTGCATGGACATGGATTTTTTGGACTCCATAGGATTTTCTTAAGACATGGTCATAGTCCGGCCATCGTGTATGGCCTGTGGAGGCGGCCCGTAATGCAGATATGAAGACGAACATGTTCATCTTCTTTATGGTTCTCTATCACACGCTATTTTTTTCACATAAATCTGTCGCATAAAGGCTCTCCCAAACCAATGCGAAACATTCGGTGCGGCAAAGAAACATTCGCAAGTCAAAATTAAAATACATTGTGATAAATGAGAGTGCCCACACCAAGAGTGCCCACACCAATGCGGCGGAGAAACATTCGCCTTTCAAAATGTATTAACAGGATGATAAATGAGAGTGCCCACACACCAACGGTGAATGTTTCCTCGCGGCACCGAATGTTTCGCATTAGTTTGGGAGAGCCTTTAATTGTTTTGATAACTACGACGAGATCTTGTTTCACGTTTAGTTTTCTCATCGCATTGTGAAATAGGCCTTTCGGAATTTCTGCAACTATGATAATTGTAGGATTACTCGCCGTTTTTATATCAACGCGACAAATTTCGCCAAACCAACAATATTTGTGAAAGTTTCGTGTTTAGAATGGAATAAAGTACCGTGTAAATCCCGCATAAATTGAGAAAGTTTGAAAGGCGAATGTTTATCCGCCGCTCTGGTGTGGGCACTTATCATTTATCGCCTTGTAAATAAAATTTGACTTGAGGATATATCTTAACCGCACCGAATGTTTTGCATTGGTTTGGGAGAGCCTTAACTCGAAAAACAAATCTGTAACCTTCTGCCACATTTATTTCAATGCGTTCAACGCGTGATGAATTTACAACGGTGATGAATCGTGATTTTACATACCTGCACGGCGACGTATAAAAAAGTCATCAGAAACTGGAAGCAACATACTGACTGAACCTTTCAATCTCAACCAATCACATCGTCATACAAAAATTGTCAATACCAAATACCAACAAAAAAAAAATCGTTTAATGTAAATCCGGACCAAACGATAGAACAGAACTGAATGCACCCATTTGCGTCGTTCAACTAAAGAAAAAATACGAATAAGGTAAGGAAACAGAGACAGCAAAATAAACAATTTTTAGCAGAGGTAGGCAACATTTTTTTACTATTGTTTAAGATTTATTATTTAAGAGCTATCTATCGGATAGCAGTGGGATATAGATTGTTGCTGCAATAAAAAAAGTGAGTATTTTGATTTTTTTCTTGTTAGTTTGGACACCCGTACAGCCAAACTGACAAGAAAACAAAAAAAGACTTTTATATATTAGTTAAGATGACCACCCTTAATAAATATTCTTACTCAATAAAAAATATTTTTTTTGGAATTTTAAAAGATCATCGTTTGGAAAAACACAATTATCGAAGATTAACATCCCTTAAAATAGCTCTAACTTTTAAACAAAAAGTTTGAATTTTGAAAGATGACTATCTTGAAAAACATAATTATCAACAATGACCACCCAAAAAAGGTTTGTTTAAAAGTAAGAGTTGTTTTAAGGAATGCTCATCTTCGACAATAGTCTTTTTATTCCATGGTCATCTTAAAAATTGCAAAAAAATATTTTTTGTTGAGTTAGAATTTTTCTTAAGGGTGGTCCATGTTGATAATTATGTTTTTCAAGTTGGTCATCTTTCAAGATTAAAAACTAAATTTTTGTTCAAAATTAGAGCTATTTTAAGGGATTTTCGTCTTCGAAAATTGTGTTTTTCCAAATGATGATCTTTTAAAATTCCAAAAAAATATTTTTTGTTGAGTAAGAATATATATAAAGGGTGCTCATTGTGTCATCTTGGTCATCTTTTAAAATGAAAAACAAAGTTTTTGTTCAAAAGTTGGAGCTATTTTAAGGGATGTTCATCTTCGATAATTGTCTTTTTTCCAATGGCCATCTTTTAAAATTACAAAAAAATATTTTTGGTTTAGTAAGAATTTTTCTTAAGGACGATCATTGTTGATAATTTTGAGTTTCAAGATGGTCATCTATCATCTATCTCCAGTGCAGTTCCGCCTAGTGCGGTCTAACTTTAATGCAAAAATGAAGGCGAACATGTTCATCTTCTTGATGGTTCTCTTTCACTCGCTCGGATTTTTTGTATACATCTGCCCTGCTCTACTTTTCTGCATTATGCAGACGAAGATACATGTAAATCCAGCATTACTACCCCGTTTACATGATGTATTGAAGCTTGCTTCGAGACCAACGAGAAATTGACGCAAACCTTAGCAGCGATGACAAAAATGAAGTATACACAATTATGTTTTTTTCGTTATAAAATCTAGTAGGTGAACATACATTACGGACAATGTGAGAAGGAATGTGACAAAAATCTCTTCAAACGTTGACCGGGGAGATTTTCTTTAATCACTTCTTGCCCTTCTCGCCTAAAAACTCCCAATTGTTGGCAACTCAGTTTCGTTGTGTGAAAGGGGACTAGGCTTACAATAAATTACCAATAAAACGCACCTCAAATAACAACAAAAACTGCCATCGGCGTTTTGGTTTGGGAGAGGCTTAAAGGTGGATTTACACGTATCTTCGTCTGACTTCTGCAAAAAATGGGGACGCTAATATAAAATGTACATTTTTTGTTGAATAGTCCCGATCTACATTGCCCGATTTTCCCACGAAGTTTTTTCCAGAAATCATGTGAAATGTACACAGATAACGATTTTTTCAATGAGATTTTTTCCTTGTCTTCTTCATTTTTGTATTCTCTTAATTTTTCATTGATATTCACTTATACCATCAAACGAACGGCACGCTGACACCGAACACACACACAAAACTGGAAATAAGGTGAAAGAGAACATAAACAGACTGGAAAAATCGGTCGAGTTTTGTGGTACAAACGATTTGGTCCCTACCTCTCACTTTTCACTCTCTCTTTACCAACAAACAAAAGATCGGCATTGGAAAAATCGTTTAATGTAGATTGGGAAATAGAGAGGGAATACCAAAATGCAGATCTTCGTAGAAGCAGATTACAGGAAGTTTCATAACAGGCCGATTCCACAGGTCATGTCCAACATCACAACCACTATCCATTCGACAAACAGCTCATTTTTACTATCTGGGCAAATCATGATATCCTGTCGTTCATTAGCCTTTCACAACTACTTCTATCTTTTACAACAAAATTCACTTACACATTCAAGAAAAACCAAAAAAAAAAATCACGCACATGAAACGTCATCTCATGGCCAAGCTTTGAACAGGTTTGCATGTCTTGTTCAAAACGTTATTTCTTTCGACATGTTGCTGCATGGACATGGATTTTTTGGACTCCATGGGATTTTTTTTAGACATGGTCATAATCCGGCCATAGTTCATGGCCTGTGGAGGCGGCCCGTAATGCAGATATAGAGACGAACATGTTCATCTTCTTTATGGTTCTCTATCGCACGCTCGTTTTTTCACATAAATCTGTCGCATAAAGGCTCTCCCAAACCAATGCGAAACATTCGGTGCGGCAAAGAATCATTCGCAAGTCAAAATTAAAATTAATTGTGATAAATGAGAGTGCCCACACCAAACGAACGGCACACTGACACCGAACACACACAAAAAACTGGAGGAAAGAAGGTGAAAGAGAACATAAACAGACTGGAAAAATCGTTCGAGTTTTGTGGCACAAACGATTTGGTCCCTACCCCTAAAACAAAAGACCGGCATTGGACAAATCGTTTAATGTAGATTGGGACATAGAGAGGGAACACCAAAATCCAGGAGATTATAGGAAGTTTCATAACAGGCCGATTCCGCAGGTCATACAGATATCCAACATCCCAACCACAATCCAATCGACAAACAGTGCATTTCTACTAACTGGGCAAAGCATGAAAAATCACGCACACGAAACGTCATCTCATGGCCAAGCTTTGAACAGGTCTCCATGTCTTGTTCAAAACGTTATTTTTTTCGACATGTTGCTGCATGGACATGGATTTTTTGGACTACATAGGATTTTTTTAGACATGGTCATAGTCCGGCCATCGTGTATGGCCTGTGGAGGCGGCCCGTAATGCAGATATGAAGACGAACATGTTCATCTTCTTTATGGTTCTCTATATCACGCTCCTTTTTTCACATAAATCTGTCGCATGAAGGCTCTCCCAAACCAATGCGAAACATTCGGTGCGGCAAAGAAACATTCGCAAGTCAAAATTAAAATACATTGTGATAAATGAGAGTGCCCAGACCAAGAGTGCCCACACCAATGCGGCGGAGAAACATTCGCCTTTCAAAATGTATTTACAGGATGATAAATGAGAGTGCCCACACCAACGGTGAATGTTTCCTCGCGGCACCGAATGTTTCGCATTGGTTTGGGAGAGCCTTTAATTGTTTTGATAACTACGACGAGATCTTGTTTCACGTTTAGTTTTCTCATCGCATTGTGAAATAGGACTTTTGGAATTTCTGCAACTATGATAAATGTAGGATTACTCGCCGTTTTGATATCAACGCGACAAATTTCCCGCCAAACCGTGTAATTCCAACAATATTTGTGAAAGTTTCGTGTTTAGAATGGAATAAAATGCCGTGTAAATCCCGCATAAATTGAGAAACTTTGAAAGACGAATGTTTCTCCGTCGCTTTGGTGTGGGCACTCTCGCCTTGTAAATAAAATTTGACTTGAGGATATTTCTTAACCTTACCGAATGTTTTGCATTGGTTTGGGAGAGCCTTAACTCGAAAAACAAATCTGTAAGCTTCTGCCACATTTATTTTAATGCGTTCAACGCGTGGTGGTGACTATGAATTTAGAACGGTGGTCAATCGTGATTTTACATACCTGCACGGCGACGTATAAAAAAGTCATCAGAAACTGGAAGCAACATATTGACTGAACCTTTCAATCTCAACCAATCACATCGTCATACAAAAATTGTCAATACCAACAAAAAAAATCGTTTAATGTAAATCCGGACCAAACGATAGTATAGAACTGAATGCACCCATTTTCGTCGTTCAACTAAAGAAAAAATACGAATAAGGTAAGGAAACAGTGACGTCAAAAACGTCAAAATAAACAATTTTTTACAGAGGTAGGCAACATTTTTTTACTATTGTTTAAGATTTCTAAAAAAATTTACAATTATTTTTTTCAGAAGCTATCTATCGGATAGCAGTGGGATATAGATTGTTGCTGCATTTAAAAAAAAGTGAGTATTTTGATTGTTTTCTTGTTAGTTTGGACACCCGTACAGCCAAACTGACAAGAAAACAAAAAAAGACTTTTTTCTTACTCAATACAAAATATTTTTTTTGGAATTTTAAAAGATCATCGTTTGGAAAAACACAATTATCGAAGATTAACATCCCTTAAAATAGCTCTTACTTTTAAACAAAAAGTTTGAATTTTGAAAGATGACTATCTTGAAAAACATAATTATCAACAATGACCACCCACAAAATGTTTGTTTAAAAGTTAGAGTTGTTTTAAGGAACGCTCATCTTCGACAATAGTCTTTTTTTTCAATGGTCATCTTAAAAATTGCAAAAAAATATTTTTTGTTGAGTTAGAATATTTCTTAAGGGTGGTCCATGTTGATAATTATGATTTTCAAGTTGGTCATCTTTCAAGATTTAAAGCTAAATTTTTGTTGAAAAGTTAGAGCTATTTTAAGGGATTTTCGTCTTTGATAATTGTGTTTTTCCAAATGATGATCTTTTAAAATTCCAAAAAAAATATTTTTTATTGAGTAAGAATATTTATTAAGGGTGGTCATTGTAGATAATTATGTTATTTAAGATGGTCATCTTTCAAAATTAAAAACAAAATTTTTTTTTCAAAATGTAGAGCTATTTTAAGGGATGGTCATCTTCCATAATTGTGTTTTTTTCCAAATGGTCATCTTTTAAAATCCAAACAAAATTATTTTTTGTTGAGTTAAATAATTCTAAAGATTCTGAAATTTGTATAATTGTGTTATCAACAGTTGTCATCTTTTAAACTTTGAAAATACAAAACAAGAAAACTGAAGAAAAAAAATTGATACTTTTTTTTCAAAATTAAAAAAAAATATTTGTAGGGGTGGTCAAAAAAAGTGTGGTCATTCTCATTAATGTCCAAAAAGAAATCAATTGAAAGCATTTTTCAAATTTGAAAAAATCGATATTTTGGGGGCAGCGTTCTATTGGCCCATTTTTCAAAATCGATTTTTCCGAAAACTGTGGGTGGTCAAAAAAAGATTTTGGGTGGTCAAAAGTGGTCATTTAATTGGTCATCTTTTACGAAAAAATAAAAAAAATCGGACAATTTTTGGGGCCAAGTTAACACAGCTAAGACCGACTTATAGCTATAGAGTTACAACGTTCCAAATTTTTTTCTTAAAAATGTTTTATGAAATTTATACAAAAAAAAAATATGATTTTCTTATAACTGCTCCAACGATTTTTAAAATTTTGTTTTCATAAACTCATATGTATGTATGTATTAGTTCAAGAAATCAACTGACATATTTCAGGGATAGGCTTTAAAAGGAGATACCGATGAACACTGGTTTATAATTTCTGAGTAAACTGTAATTTTTTATTTTATTTAAAAAAAAAATATTTTTTTTTATAGGCAGATACTTTAAATCCATCAAATTTAAAAATGTTCTGTCAAGTTTTACCCTTTCACCGAATTTTTGAGTGAATGACAGTGAAAACTATGTGTTTTCTTACTATGAAAATTTCAACTGCTCGGTTGCACGTGTTAACATAAGCCCCACCTTTATATTCATAAACGAACTGTGACAGCAAATTAAACGATTGGTAACTGTGTGTTGTAGTTGATATTGCATATTTTAAGGTAAGATTGAGTTCAGTATCACAATTTATACTTATAGAAATATGTTTTTTAATTTATAGATAAATATGGTGAAAAATTTATTTTATAAAAAAAGTTAAAAGCAAAAATGATAAAACTTTCTCTAAAATCTTCTACAAGTTTCCAGTTATGTAAAACACAACAAAAATAACAATAACCATCATCTGAAGTTTTCTCACACGTCTGCCTTTAAATTTAATTCCCCGCATAGAGCACAACCGCATATTTTCGAAGGGCATTTTCAAGATTTTCTGCCTCGGGAAGGGAATCACATAAATTTCTATTTCCTTAACACTTCTTGTGCTCCCAGTCCCAGTTCAAGGATGATGTGCTCTCGCTCTCGGTGATGTTGGCGGTTGGTGCTCGCATTCCTTATAATGCTCGTGTGTACTGAATGTTTTATGTGTGAAATAATTTGATACCACCCGGTGTGCTAGTATGTCGACCTCTCGACTGGCATGGCATATAAAAAGTCTTCGGGGCAATGTCACACAAAAATGAATTTATTGTTTCGTTAATTTTAAGAAATTTTTTCCAGCTTTTTTTGTTTCTTATTTTGTCTATTCTTAGCGCGTATTGTAAGGCCTATTCTGTTACATAGAGGCTGAATGCCTTCAAATTTGGCTAACGCCACGCCTGCCATCCAGTTGGGTGTCTAGGGAAATCCCTAGGATTTGTAACGCGATTAAAATTTATTGAGTAAACCACAGAGACAGACACTAGGGGACAAAATTATATATATTCTTTAACATAATAATCACATAAAAGGGAATACCATCACCTATCAAGTTGCCACAATGTGACAGTCGCAGATGGTGTTTGTTACACACACCAGCTCAAACGGCCTACAAAGTATGCTTTAAAATTTCAGCAATTTTCAAGCTTACTAATGTTAACGCCAGCAGTCACCATATACCTATCTTTTGAGTAAAATACATTGTGAATCACTCGTTTATATTCACTCAGCTAAATGTTCGTTAATTATACTGGATAAAGCAGACGTTAGCTAGGACAATGAATATTTTATCAGCAGGAATTTACAAAAATTAAAATGACAAAACGCGAAAAGATACCAACTTTTATATTATTTTTATTATATTGTCGCAAGTGCATGATGAGGCTTTTAAATTCAATATCCAATGAAAACTTTTCCCATACATAGGTTATATCTATTTCTATGAACCGTACTGTCTGTGGGGAATATTATGTTTTTAAGTTTTATAGGAAAAACCACATTTCGTTAGAAGATCAAATTCTATTTTATTTCTTTGAGAATTTTGAGAGAAATTTTATTTCGTTTTTCTTTTTGCTGGAAAATTTAAAGGTGTGTGTTATTGCTTGATTTTAAATTGTTACTACTTATAGGTTTATCTTCTTTTTTTCCCTTATAGGTTCACATACATACTGCAAATAAAATTAGAATGTGAAAATTTGAGCCTTGCGAGGTTTAAAATTTAAGGCAGACGTCTAGCTAGAGGTATGCATGTTATGTGTATTTGAAATTCCATTTAATATGGCTAAGTATGAAATTTATGGGTTTTATTTATGTGTGCACATGTGAGTTGAAGAAATTTTTGCGGTGTTTTTTTTTTGGAGAAAAAAGTACCTGCAATTCAAGTTTGCTTTTAAGTCAGAGGTACCCACCTATATGAATAAAAATTTGAACTTTAAAGTCGTGAATTATACGATTGTTTTATCGTAAAATGTTAACAGAATTATTGGCGATGTATTAAGGTAAAAAAGCAATTTAGGAATTTATTATGCAGAAGATGTTTGTGGAACACCTCTTAAATTTATATGATATACGTAATGTCTCACTGTAAAGTTATAAAAAAGTATTTTAAAACATTTTTTTTAACGGACAACATTGTGGAGTGAAGTATCGAATTTAAATTCCTTTAAGGTAAAGATTATTTTGTTGAATTGTTTTTATACATGTCAATATAAACATTAAGATGAAATAATTGAATTAATCTCTCTCTTGAGGGTTAGGGAAAATGTGGGAATCTTAACTGGAATCTTAGTTTGGTATATTGGAGTTATATGGTATCTAGGTACATTATTTAAAGGTATTTTTCAACGCTGAAGATGTTCAAAGTGTTATTATGTGGATTCAAGAGGACACAAGCGTCCACAGGTTTTTCTCAAAAACACACATCTGTCTACCAACTCCTACTCTCACCTCCTTGTGGTGAACATCGGGTGTCTAGTACCTCAGCTGGAGATGGGGTGTTAACCCCTGTGGAAAGCTGTTGGTGACAGCCAACGAGAGAGGAGAGTGTGTTACTGCTAAGGCACTTTTCCTTTTCCAGATGGCAGCGGACGATGGTTTCCAGATGGAATCAATGGTGGCGTCTACAGTTCCATCAGTCAGGCTGAACTACTTAGTGAACACCTTATACGGGCTACTTCGACATATTCAGAGCTTAGGCCTATAAGGAGCGGTTAATTCGGCTCCCCGTCCTTGGAGTTATGCTAAGGATCTGGTCCTCCAGGTTATGACTGCAAAGCAGATATACCCGCCATCCAAGAAGTGCGATGGGATGAATCGGGCATACGGCATATGAAAAACTACAAAATTTACTACGGCGACTTCTACCACGAACAAAAGCAGCGTTTATTTGGATGCGGATTCGTCATTGGAAGCAGTAGGAAAAAAGTCTTGCGTTTCAACTATTTGAACGAGTGCCTCGTGACAATCCGCATCAAGACTACACGAACGATAAGGCTGATTGACTTTTCTGCGGGAGGAAACATGAGGTAGCTAGTACGCAGTTCCCCCACCTCAATATCCACAAGGATTAATCAATCGTCAGCCAGATTGATCATATTGCGAGCAATGCAAGGCACTCTTCCAGTTTCAGGGATGTCCGAACGTTCCGAGGAGCCAACGTTGACTCGGACCATTACCTTGTTGTAGCCAAGGTATGGCCTTGGATATCTCGAGGACAGCCAAACCGAAGAATTGCTGTGAGGAAGTTTGACGTCGGACGGCTACAATCGCAAGAGATTGCTAGGTACTTCACTGATTAAGTCTCGACTAACCAATAAAGAAGTCCTATGCCGCCAGCATCAAGTGTTGCAAACCAGTGGCAACATTGCCAGGAAGCCCCATTTGCCGTGCTGGGTTTCACTTGACTGCCACAACGAAACCCATGGTTTGACGACGTGTGCCGGCAAGCACATGCAACGAAGCAGCAGGCATATAAGGCGCCGCTGCACAGAAGGACCAGAGCTTCTCACGAGTTCTACGAGCAAAAGAGGAGAGAGAGACACCGGCTTCTCAGAAAGAAAAAGAGGGAGCATGAGAAGCGTGAGATCGAGGAAATTGAGGGATGTCATAACAGGAATGAGGTTCGGAAGTTTTACCAAGAGGTAAAAAGGAGCTATCAGGGCAACAGAGCCCGAACCGAAGCCTGCAAGAACGAGCGAGGGAACATCGTAGTAGATTCGTTGTCGATGCTGAGAATATGGAAAGATCACTGCTGTAGACTGTATAACGGCGATGACCAGGAGCGGATCTAGGATTAGGCTGTGGGGGGGGGGCTTGGTAGATCCAGTTTGAGACATTAATGGCCAGTTTCACAAGTTAAACTACAATTTATGTTTAAACTTAAGTTCAGCACTTGACTCGGTTTCAAAGTAAACCTTGAACTTAGATAATTCTGTAGTTCTAGTTAAACGAATGTATTCTGCCATATAAACTTCATAGCCTAAGAGCCGGCAGCAAATTTTGGGAGTGGATTGATGACCAAAATATGAGTTTGATGGTTTGTAGGTGCATATATCGCGGTATCAAAAACAACCGTCTCTCAGGTTTCTTTTTCAACCTTTTGCGGGGGTGGGGGTTCCAGTTTATTTGTCAGAGATTTTCCAGTTTATTTTGTCAGAGGTATTACCACTTCAATAAATTTAAAAAACATATTATGTGATGTTGTCATTAAGTCAAAACGTTATAATCTTGGCAATTCGACCAATTGAACTCAAAATATAAGCTTTTTAAGAGGACCTTGTCGTCTTTTTCTTTGAGAATTATAAAACACAAAAAATCAACAAAACAAAGTCTCCAAAAAATCGATTAAGGTTAGCTTAAAATATCTTGAGTTCTATTGGTCGGATTGCCAAGATTTTGACGTTTTGTCTTAAAGAAAGTGACAGAGCATCACATTATATATTTTTTTAAATTTATTGAATTGGTAATACCTATGAAAAAATAAACTGGAAAATCACTATTTTCAAACTGCCACCCCTCTTAAGGCTGAAAAAGAAACCTGCCAGACGGTTGTTTTTGATACCGCGATATATGCACCTACAAACCATCATACTCATGTTTTGGTTAGCAATCCACTCCCAAAATTTGCTGTAGGCTCTTAGTCTATCAGTGCGGCGTTCAGAACACTTGATCGTTATAATCATTCTAAAATCTTATTGATAACTGCCATTTTATAATAATATTAAAATATTATATTTCTTTCTATTTGAAATTATTTTTTTTTTGTTTTCGAGTGACGAGGAAATTCGATGTGAGATTGAAAAGAGAAAAACGCTTCCCTTAAAGAACAAATTATTTTAACTATTGTGACGATGTTGATTTTATTTTATAGTTTATATATTTTTAGTATTTATACATAACTAATATAAAAAAGTTTTAGTTTAGGTTAAAGGTTTTTTTTTTGTGAAAATCTACAGTTATATAAATAATTTAATTTTGGCATTCTCACTTTTCCTTTTAGAATAGCCTTGTTTTTTGTGCATTTATATCAGCTTCTATCCCCGGTTTAAAATGATTTCAATATTACATACAATATCATCTGTAGTAGTTAACATTTAAAATATTTTTAAGTGGAGATAGAAAAAAAATGTATATACCTTCAATTTTCAGCCAGTCAAGCTTTGAACTACCAGAAGAAAAAATCTGTCAGTAAATTTGTACGTCAGTCTAGAGGGACTGCAAATATTCACATGCATGATTTTCTGAGTGCCCAGAGAAAACTCAGATTTTGATTTGTTGTTCCCAAATTCTTCACGGGTCTTAGCCCCAATTTCGTTTTTTTGCAAAGTTAGCGAAGTTCTTAGGGTGAATTATTTTTTCGTTGGGCATGTTAATTGTTAAGCCCCGACCCGTTTTTTTCAATTATCTCTTTAAGCTTTAGCCCCAACTTGGACTTGACAGTCCCTTGAGTCAAGCTCAAAAATTTTCTGGAATAAGGTAAGTTTTAAAGGAATTATTTGCTTAGCCCCGACCACATTTTTTTGTCCAATTCAGTCAAGCCCTATTCGCGAGCTGTTTTTTTTTCGTCCCAATTTTCTGTCAATTATCCGTAGCCCCGAACTTGTTTTTTTGTACAATTCCCTTCAGAATTCAGCCCCAACCTAATTAATTTGGGGCTTAGAAAAAGAATACGTAGCATATAAATTGCGTAGCCCCAGCCTCGTCATTTTTTCTGACTCCTGATTCTGATTTCTATATTTCAATCAATTTTAAGAACCGCCTGTGGGGGGGCTTTAGCCCCTATAGCCACCCCCTGGATCCGCCACTGGCGATGACGAATCTAATTCCGCTGTCAGGCAGATTACACCATTTAGCCTAGACGATGAAGATCCACAATTTCGTCTACCCGATCTCGAAGAAGTGAAGATAGCAATATCTAAGCTTAAGTCCAACAAAGCTGCTGGAGCCAAAGGGCTCGCTGCTGAGCTATTCAAAGCAGCAGGAGATGACTTGGTAAGAAGTATGCACCAGCTCATCTGTAAAATATGGTCGGAGGAAAGCATGCCCGATGAATGGAATCTCAGCATTGTTTGCCCAATCCACAAGAAAGGAGACCCTCTAAACTGCCACCTTAACATCGCCTACAAGATCTTCTCTGACGTATTATGTGAATGCCTGAAGCCGTTCGTCAACAACATGATAGGTCCATATCAGTGTGGCTTCAGGGCAGGAAAGTCCACCATTGACCAAATATTCACACTACGGCAGATCTTGGAAAAAAACCCAGGAACTTCAAATCGACACTCACCACCTGTCCATCGATTTTGAGGCCGCGTATGACAGTATTTATAGAGACGAGCTTTATAAAGCAATGTCTAGTTTTTGCATCCCTGGCAAACTCGTCCGTTTGTGCAGGATGGCGATGAAGAACGCACGCTGCTCCATCAAGGTTGACAAATACCTCACCGACACCTTCGATGTCAAAAAAGGATTCAAGCAAGGCGACGCGCTGTCATGCGACTTCTTCAACATCACAATTCAAAGAATAGGGCAAAACTCTCACGTCAACACTAGAGGCACAATCTTTCAAAAGTCCATCCAATTACTTGCATACGCCGACGATATTGACATAATTGGAAGAACAAAGCGTGATGTCACTGGAGCTTTTGCAAGCATTGAGAAGGAAGCGGCAAAGATGGGTTTAGCGGTGAATGAGGGCAAAACAAAGTATATGCTGTCATCTAGAAAGGACGCTCATCACCGACGTCTTGGACAATACGTCACCATAGGCAGATATAATTTTGAGGTAGTTAAGGACTTTGTCTACCTGGGCTCCGCTATTAACTCAGACAGCGCTGAGATCAAACGAAGGATAACTCTTACTAATCGCTGTTTCTTTAAGACGGCCGGCGCGGCGCTGTAAAGGAAGACCGCGAAAGCGGTGGCTCAGGCAAGTGGAAGAGGACCTCAAACAAATTGGCGTGCGAAAATGGAAGCAGCTAGCTAGGGACAGAGCTGGCTGGAGAAGGTTTGTTGGATGAGGCCCTGGTCCACACCGGACTGAAGCACTTCCATAAATAAGTAAGTAAGTAACTTGTCCTTAACATTGATAAAAGTCTGAAATTGCAATAATTCCAGCCTATGTAATACTTGGTGGTAGCCAACATAAGTAGTTGTTGTTCATTCAAAACCTTCAAAGTCTGAAATTCTTTGTTTTCATAATTCATTCCAGTCTTTTTTCAACTGTTTTTTTTTTTTTGTCAACAAAAACCAAATGCATGGTGGTAAAAGTCTGGAATAAAAAACAAAATTAAAAAAAATCATTTCGGACCAATATTGCCGAAAAACTTTACCAAAAGTTTTACGAGAACATCTTTGAATTTACCGGTTATGTGGTTTTACAATGGCTTGCATAACTTCCATCTTATGAATATTAGTTTGTTGTTCATTGTTCCCTTTTTTCACCTACTGATGCCTGTCACCAGTTCTGTGTCAAGCATCCCTACCCTCCCTCCACCAGCCTTTTTATATCTACTTTTCACAAGCATAAATACAAAATATCCAATACCAACCACATTAATTCTATTCCATATTTAAGTCGTTTTTTAAATCTTCACAATCACTAACAAAACAACTATATATATACTAACACAACAACTTAAAATATTGTGAAAGCATATCAAAAAGTTCCGTCTCTGTCAATCTGGGTTAAAAATAAATTAAATTCAGTAAAAGTTATGAACAAGTCTATGTACTAGGACCTCTCAAATTCTCCATAAAAATAGAATAATGGAAAAAGGACAAATAAAACATTCACAACTCAATAACATCGATTCAATTCAACATCAATAAAACAATTTCAACGTTCTCAATAAAAAACATATAAATAATTTCACTTTTCTAAATGGTTTGTAAAATAACATTTACAGAAATAGAATAAGGTACCTGGTACCACACAACAACAACAACAAAAACCCCATCTAAATGTGTTTCAAAAATTTCCAATATGCAGTAAATTATTTAGAAAATCCATTCTCTTAAAATTGCATAATAAAACCCATCAACACACAATTCCAATAAAATAAATATTCCGACATCTTCTTTCGAACTATCTCCTGATGTGCAGCGAAGCATTTTCCCACGGAGCGCTTGGCGCACCGCGTCCGGCTGGCGTTACCGGGAAAATGCAATTTATTGTATTAGTTTTCAAGTGAATCTAGATTTTAGTGGGTGATGATATAGTTCAAGTTTATTCAATATTCAACACATCCTTAAAGCTCTTAACATTGCTGTCTTCCTGCGATTTCCTGTGAAATGCCCAACAGCAATATTGAATTATCGTAGAGCGTTATGATCCGTAAGCTTCGTATCTTAAAAATTCAGAATATAAACAAGGTGAGGTGTGTTTATTAAAGTAACTTTCTACTAACTATATCTACCTTCTATAGAAAATCTTTTATACCAGTACGACCGAATTGAATTAGCCACCATTTCCCGTGGATTTGCTATGCGGTTATTTTTGTTCACAACTTTATCTCCATGGGAACAAACGTCTATTACAGAAAGTTTAAAAGGGATTTTCTTTTCGCAGAAGAAAGTTTTTAGCTGCACTACAGAATAACCGGACAGGGTGTGATAGAGATACTTACTTCATTTTTCATACAGAAAATTATTTTAATTTGCTCTCTCCTTTGGCAAGTATTGGTTTCGTATCAAGGAAAATTCCAGTTTTTTATCAAATCTTACATTACGAGAATATAAAGACTTCCGCAGAATGACGGCCGCGTCATGACGTCACGTCTGTCAGACTGTGTGTGTCTGTGCTTCAATTCGTTCGTTTCTTGAGTAATATTCCCACCGGTTTTTTTTTAGGACCAAGAATAACGATTGTCACGTACGGACGGGCAAAATCAATCAAATAGTCAGACACTACTTGTCGAAAATTACAAATTTATAAGACTTGGAGTAATCGTGTCTCAAGAGCGATTGTAGTACCCCACCCACATAAGCTACACCCTGAAATAATTAAAAATTAAGTAAAGCATGCTGTTTTTTTTAACAAAGTTTGGTTGTATATAATGTTTTTGGTTGTGTCAAGTACGGTCACAAAACGTCACGTGTGATAAAATGAAAAAAAAAAATCAGTAAACAAATATCAAATAAAGGGTCCGCCAAATAACTTTTTTTTTTTTGAAAATGCATCATCAACATCTAGCGTAGCTTCGGCTGTGTGGCACGTAGCGCCGTTCTGTTGAAACCAAATGTTGCCAATATCTTTCTCTTCAATTTTTGTGAACAAAAATTCGTTCAACATGGCCCGATAACGATCGCCATTGACTGTAACGGCCACTCCTTGCTCAGTTGAAGAAAAATGGCCCAATTATGCCTCTGGAACAAAATCCGCACCAAACACTGACTCGTTTTGGGTGTATCGGCTTTTCAATGTATGCGTGTGGGTTTTCTGTGCCCCAAATGCGACAATTTTGCTTGTTTACATACCCGCCAAGATCAAAATGAGCTTCATCTGAAAAGATGATTTTTTTGGCAAAATCGGCAAAGTAATGTCGCAATATTTCCCAGCGTTGTTCAAGGGTATACACAACCATATTTGTTCAGCGGAAGGATAAAACTAATTACCTGTCAAATCAGACATGAGCTAAGTGTTACCATTCACGAAATAAGCACTAGTTGACAAAAAAAACGTTAGATGGCGGACCCTTTATATCCTTGAAAATCTACATATTCTACTTAGATTCCAAAGTTTTGCCTTCCATCACAGTTTATTTTTTGGGTCTGGCCCTCCAAGTCGGGGGTTGTGCTTCGGTCGGGGTAACTTTCCCACCACGGAAAACTAACTGGTTCCGAAACAACTACAAGCCTCATATATGGATGGTTTTAAAGTTGACGACCCCAGCAAACGAAACAAGTGCAATGAATTTTGGAATTCTGTACAAGGACAGGACGTTCCACGTGCAGCTGAACATTAGTGGATAACCTGGACAGGCAGGAAGTGCGATGGGTTGGAGAGGGCATACGGAGACTACAATCGTGTGACCTCTACTACGGCGGGTTCTTCAAGGAGCGGCTTTTTGGTTGTGATTTTGTGATAAGGGGAACAGTCAGGCAAGAAGCCTTGGGCTTTCGAAGTGTAAGCGAGCGTCTGACCACAATCCGGATAAAAGGCAACTTCAAGAACATCAGACGAAGAGAAAGATGATTCAAGCAAAGAAGCATTCTACGATCTCCTGGAGACAACCCGAAGTACGACGTGAAGATCAGACTAGGAAAGGGGGGTATCTTTGGTTACAAAGTTGAAGGACAAAGCCTGCTCGACGAAACTTCCGACAACGGATGCAGGCTGGCAAACTTTGCGGCGGGGTGAAATGTCATCATCTCAAGCACCTGTTTCCCACACCTCAATATACACAAGGTGACTTGGCGGTCGCGTGATCAACGTTGCGATAGACGCGAGACGTGCTTCGAGTATCTTGGATGTCCGAACGTTCCGAGAGGCCAACATTGACTCGGATCACTACCTGGTGGTAGCTAGAATACGTATGCGGATATCCATGATGCCACAACGCAAAGCAGATACAGTAAAAATGTTCGATGTCGAGAAGTTTAAATCGCAAGAGACCGCCAGAACTTTTGCTGACCACACAACTCTTAATCTCTCAGCAAGTCCGCCACCATCAGCATGAAGTGCAGAGTACCAGTGAAAACACTGTCAACAAGCCATCAGAACCAGAAGTGCCGCCTCTGTTGTGTAGTGTTTCACTAGACGACCACAACAAAACCCCTGGTTCGATGAATAGTGCCGTCTGGCGCATGCAGCTAAGGACGAGGCCTACCAGGCAATGCTTGAGACTCGAACAAGAGGTGCAGAGAGATTAACACGGGAGCTCTACGGGCTGCAAAGAAAAGACGAACGCCAACTTCTCAGGAGGAAACAGAGAGAGCATGAGAAGCAGGCGGTGGAGTATATTGAGAGTTGTAGCGGCAGGGGTGATGTTCGAAAATGTTATCGAAGGGTGAAACGATCCACCCAAGGATACAAAGCTAGAACGGAAGCCTGCCGAAATGAGAGTGGGAATATGGTAGTAGACACACAGTCAGTGGTGAGGATCTGGAAAGAACACTTCTCTAGACTGCTTAACGGCGAAGTCAGCCATGATTCCTTTAGAAGGCAGAACGCTCCATTCAACTTGGACGATGATGGCCAACCCAACAGTTCCATCCGACCGACCTAACCGAAGTGCGGCTGGCGATATCCAATCCGTACAAGGCTGCTGTTGCGGAAGGCTCACCAGCCGAACTATTTAAATCAGCGGGAGATGAGTTGGTTAGGTGCTTACACCAGCTCATCTGCAAAATTTGGTCGGATGAAAGTATGCCCTATAAATGTGCCCCATCCATAAAAAGGGAGATGTTCTGAAATGCACCAACTACAGAGGATTTAGTCTCCTAAAGGTCACTTATAAAATCTTGTCGGCTGTCCTGTCTGACCGCACACCACCACCACCTCTTTATCGATTTTAAAGTCGCGTATGAAGCGTGAAAAGGGACGAATTATACAGAGCCATGTCGAGTCTCGGCATCCCTGCCAAACTCGTCCGCCTGTGCAGGATGACGAACAGAAATCTCGCTACTCCGTCAAAATCGGTAAAAACACCACCGATTCCTTTGATGTTTGAGAAAGGATTGAGGCAAGGTGACGCGTTATCATGCAACCTGTTTAACATCATTCTTGCAATAATTGTACGCAACGCACAAGTCAACACCAGTGGTACAATTTATCAAAAGTCAGTTCAACTGCTTGCGTATGCAGACGACATAATGATAGACATTGTCGGCAAAACGAAGCGAGCTGTGGCAGGCGCATTTGCGAGCATTGAATCGGAGGCGGCTAGAATGGGATTGGCGGTGAATCAGGACAAGAAGAAGTTTATGTCGTCATCGAAAAGGAATCTCAATATCGTTGACTCGGGCAAAATATCACGATGGACAGATATAACTTCGAAGTTGTCAAGGACTTTGTCTGACTGAGCTCCACTATAACCTCGCAAAATGACATCTGTGCAGAGAACAAACGAAGAATTACTCTTGCCAACCGCTATTTCTTCAGGCTAAGAAGGCATTTAAGTAGTAAGGCTCTCTCTCAGAGAACCAAGGAGACTTTATACAAGACCCTAATCATCCCGGTCCTGCTCTATGGAGCAGAAGCATGGACACTGAAAAAATCGGATGAAAATCTGCTAGGCGGGTGCTTTGAGAGGAAGATTCTTCGTGTGATTTTCGGTCCGGTGTGTATCGAAGGAGTGTGGAGGAGAATATATAACGACGAGCTATACGGGCTATATAGCGACGTTGACCTGGTCAAAAAGCTGAAAATACAGCGGCTGAGACGGGCACCTGCCCGACGAGTCTTCGAATCAAAGCCGGATGAAGAAGAACCCATAACAGGTGGGGCGCACAAGTGCAGAACGATCTCAACCAACTTGGTGTGCGCAACTGGAAGCGACTAGCTAAGGAAAGAACTGGCTGGAATGGCTTGTTGGTTGAGGCCGTAGTCCTTCCTGGGCTATGAGCGCCATCTAAAGTAAGTAAGTATATAATATGTCAGATCCATAGATTTTGATGCACACAAATGCCCCCCTTTCCACCCAAATAAAAAATTATTAAACTATAAACATACATCATCAATGTCTAGCTACATTTTAGCTGTTAACTACAAGAGCAAAGTTCATGCGATCCAGTCGTACATTTTATTTGTGTTGTACCTAAGTTCAAATTTAAAACACGTTTATCCACGAAACACCCTGTAATATCAGACACATTGGATGGATCAAAGGAAAGTTGTTTCAAGTTAATTATTTTGAAAATGTTTCGACCTTTGGTGGGACATGGAGATGCCATCATACCATCAAAGTCAGCCATCATCACGATATTATGGATTTCTTGCTGTTTAAAAAAACCCACAAGAAATGGCTAAAATTTGGTTTCATCCTATAACATTCGTTAAACTTCCACGAAAATGCTAATGGAAAATGTTGCGGTCAGTTAATAAAAGCAAAACAACCTCTCCATGATGGTCTTCTACTTGGGGTACACAGAATGCAATGGAGTTTTGTAGTTTTTATTTGCTTCGCACACGTCCCTTCAAAAGGAAGAATTCCTTCTGTATTCTTTTTCGAAAACTTTCTCTGAATTAATTTGAATTTTCTATGAGTGTAGTAGTGTCAACCCTTAGGTTTCGACCCTTATGATCCTTTTTTGTTTTGTTTTGCAACAAAAATGTTAAAAAGGATAATAGCCAAGCAATATAGCACCCACAGATACATTACGTTCTGATGTGTATAATAAAATACAATATTGACAAGACAATATTGACAAGATTGACATTCATACATATTATTATTTTAAATTGGCAAAATCTGTCAAAATCTCAAAATGGAGAAAGCGAAAAGATTGGAAAGACAATAATGGACAAAAAGGTTATGGGTGAGCTAACATTTGTGTCAATATGTCAGCAAAGTGTGAGCAAAGAAAGTTTAGTAGATTATGTACATACATACATGTGTAGTAACTTAATACAGAGATTATGTCACAGAAGTTCGAAAAAGTTCAATGATGCTGATACAAAAAGATATGACATAAAATAGATATGAGCTGAGTAGGTGTGCCTGATGTGCATGGGACTGACCAAGATGGTGGTTATAACGAAACAATGATGGCATACCTATATTACGTAAAGTTCCGAAATAAGGTCGTTGGAAAAGTTTTTCTATTTCATTTGCACAGGTAGAATATTAGAGTAACCACTGGTGTTTTGGGTTATATAATTTGAATATTGTGTTTATGGTTTGAATTCTAGATTAAAAAAGAAAAAAAAGTCAGAACAACTTTGTAAAACAAACTTTAAAAGATATGAGAATAATTTTCAATAAATTAAAATTAAGTTATGTGCAGAATGCCAAATAAATCTTACCATATGATAAAATTCAATTTTTATAAGTAGATCGTCTTGTTTAGGTAATTCATTTTGGAAAAAAAGTTCAATAAAACTTTTTGCTTTTAAAATAAATGTTTAATAGTAGTCCAGTATATTAAGTCATGATAATAATACGTAATTGGTGAAAAAATTTGGTTGAGTTGTCAATCGTTAGAGAACCTGGGGCGGAATTACATCTTCAGTGAACGAGTGAGGAAGTTTTACACGTTATCGAACTATCGAATAATCACATTGGTATGATGTTATACGAAGTATCACGTATCGAATTAAGTTCGTATTGTACTAGGATAATTCTAGTACATTTTCCTAAACGTCAATATTCCTAACTTTTCATTGGTCGATTGCCACAGTTGCTTGTGTTGGGCTCATGTTTTGTTTGCATTTGCCTTTGGAATTTAATTTGTCCAAAAATATTTTTTGGCTAAATCGAATTATTGTGCCTTAAAATCAAGTAAGAATAATTTTGTGGGTGATGTTTAATTTATTTTAATTCACCCTGAAACAACATTAATTGATATTGTGCAGGAATATTTGCAGAAAAGAGAATAATTCAATTTTTCTACCATTTTACTGCTCACTCGTCTACCTAGCATCTATCGTATGAAAAAACACTCGTTCACTGACAAGGAAATGCCAAAAATCGAATTCGATACTCGATACTTCACTCGATATCTTAGGAAGTAATCCCAAATGCAGATAATTCAGTAACGTATTGCTCACTCACTGATGCGGTAATTCGGCCCCTGGTAAAAAACTGAAATCCGATTTGTTGAACATCTACATACTGAAGGTTTCCGCTTGATTTAAATAGAACGAGTAAAATCAAAAAAAAAAAAAATGATATACACGTAGTTGCATTTACAAAAAAGAGGCTTAAGTTTAAGTTTTTTGAGTAGCACAACGGCTGGTGAAGAACCAGGGCCTAGTGACTAACAACTTGTAACCATTCCTGTGTGCGAGTGTCGACAGTAATGGAAGGGACCTACAATTTAATGCCGAATCCGAACGGCTAGACGAGAAGCACTTATTCATAACAAGTGATACTCTTGGAGGATTTGCCAATTTCTCGCAAGAGGCAGTAGCCCTGAAAAAAAACTTTTCAGTTCTTAGGTGGACGACCCAACTAACAAAATTGCTTCCGATTTCAGACATAAAAGTGTCCTTCGTTTCTTTAGTGACCCAAAAATCCTATTGCGGGAAGCCAAATCGGTATATAGGAGTCAAAGGTGATATAACTGATCCATTAGACTTTCAATTACGAATCACATCAGCGTCACAATGCGATGAATTGATGTTTCTTTAATCATATCCAATAGTGATCCAAAGAAATATTAATGCAAAGTTAGTATCTTGCTCGGGTCGCTATAATGTTTGTATTAGCAAATATGGAAGGTCTTATTTTGCAAACGCCATGGCTCATTTTGCCACCATTTGCAATTCAAGTAAATCGTGTTATGTGATTGTAATGATTAATTTGTAATAATGCGAATGAGCGCACGCTTTTTTAGTTTTGAAAAATTGTCGGCATCTTTATTATTTGCATAAATAATTATGTACACTGAAAACATGAGGCTTTTATATTATTTCAAGAGCGGCAGGCGAAAACACTTTCAATAAATTTTTTTTTAGATAAATTATGAGTTTAAAAATTCTTTGAACCAGAAAGTCAATCGGTTTTAATGCTAATTATTTTATATAAGAAATTGGAAGAGCGGTTAGCCAGCTCGACAAGTCAAGTAGTGCGAGGCATCCAGAGTTCGATCCCTAGGCTTACCTAAATGATTTTTTTTGTATTTTTCTCCACACTATACTCTACTCCTTTAGCACTTCTTTCGAATTCTCTTAGAATGTTCTTCATAGCAACTGAATTTCCTTCATTAAGGTGCTATAGGAGTTAAAAAGTTCTCCTTTTTAACTCTATGGAGTACCAAAGAGAGATTAAATGAGTGCAATAAACGATTATAAATAGCTTCTATGGATGAGTATAGGATTAAAATTGTTAGTTAGGGAGGCTGGGAAGTGAACCTAGGCCTCCAGCGTGACAGCTCACAAATAAAACATACAGACAAAACGAAAGAAAATTTTGTTTTCATGGTCGAGCCCTAATTTCATATCTTTCGGGAGCTATCACCCTGGCGTATACGATTTTTTTTTCTTAGTTTACTGAATTAAAAAAAAAAGATAATAAATTTGTTCTGGTACACACTCTATTGATCGAGAGGAGGCACGGGATCAATTCTTCTGAATTTTTTGTATGTATAGTAACAATTGAAAAGCAGCTTGTTGCTGAGTGGTTCATCAACTAATGGCCACGATTTGGCGTTTTTTGTTCTTTATAATAACAAAAGGTAGGTCGGAAAAGTCTTCGGCACGAGTACGATAACTACGGCGCCGCAAAATATTTTGATTTTGTAGAAGGATTTAATATACGCATTTTTTGCTATGGGAGGGTGGGTCCATCTCCCTTCGTTTAGGCGGGAGGAGAAATTGTATAAAAAAAAATCTTAAAATTAAAAAACAAGATTTAAAAACAACAGCTACAGTTACAATGAAGTATTATACCGATTTTGAAAGCCAGAAATCTGTTCTGTATACTTAAAGTTAAATTAAATTATTCATGCCAACAGTTTTTGAAAAATTTGCATGCAAACTGAAAAGTTGGATACAAAAAATTGAAAAAATCGTTCAGACCATTTTTATTTCAAAATTGTGAAAAAAGTGCTGAATCTAAATGTCAATAGTTCTATTAATTCTGAATCGAACACAAAAAACCGAATGGTTTTATGTCTTCAAGTTTTTGAGAAAACTGAAAATTACTAAAAGTACTTTTTTATGAGATTTTTTTGCTTGCTTGCATACATAAATAGAGTATGCTAGCTCCTAGCATTCCAGCGCGGCGGCGGCGTATAAACATTGTATATTCAAGTATTTTGTAAAATTTGGGGGTTCTTTCCTCAATTTTGGGCGATTTTTCCAAACCAAATTTCAACGGAATTTATTGCCCATAGTTTTCATTAACAATAGTATATTCGATGGCTGGCTTCGCAGTTTCAAGGAGTCATTCTGTAGAAAATTGCCCCTCCCGCCTTAACGTTAAAACCAACAAATTATAAAAAAGTAATAAAAGTAATTTTCAATTTTCTCAAAAACTAGAAGACATAGGTCCATTCAGCTTTTTTGTTCGATTCAGAATTAAGCACTTCATTTCACAATTAAAAACAAAAATTTGTTTCTAAATTTTTATACCAACATTTTGAGTTTGCATGCAAATTTTTCGAAAATTGTTGACATGAATAATTTAATTTAAATTCAGGATTAAAGAACATATATCTGGCTTTTAAAATCGGTAAAGTACTTCATTGTAAGTGTTGCCGTTGTTTTTGAATATTTTGTTTTCCATTTTAAGTATTTTTTTTTCTAAAATACCGCTACCTCCTAAACGGGATTGAGATAGACCCCCCCTCTTATAGTAAAAAATGCTTGTATTAAACCCCTTTACAAAAATCCGTTATTAATTTCCGGCGCCGTAATTATCGTACTCACCTCAAGTTTTCTACTAGAAAAAGTTTCTCAAACAAATCGCAATAAAATTCACTTAAACCCGAAAGTGCTTTCTTCCATTCATATACAATACATAGTACATCGAGTCTTGTAAAGGCTTTTTCCACAGGGATGCTACAAAAGTAGAGCAACAGGGGCAGCAAACGACGCCATATTTCTTGCCGTTCTTTGGACATTTCTCTTCAGTAAGGTTTGCCATTTCATGATGTAAAGATACACGAGCCAACAACGAGTCGAATTTATTAAAATTTACTACCGAAATTCGGAGTCAGTGGCCTCAACGTTAAGAGCGCTACGTCCAATTTATGGTCGTCATAATTGTCCTATCAGATCAACATTTGAGCGTCTGGTGGACAAATTTGAATCCACAGGTACAGTACAAAATGTTCGTGAATTGGGACTGAGCAACAACTTGAAAATGATTCGGATTTTCATCGAAAAATCATCTTCAGCGATGAGGCTCATTTCTGGCTGAATGGCTTTGTCAATAAACAAAATATGCGGCATTGGTCAGGCAGCAATCCACACGTACTTCATGAGTTATCATTGCATCCCGAGAAAATTACGGTTTGTTGTGGTTTATGGGTCGGCGGCGTCATTGGGCCGTACTTCTTCCGTGATGATCAAGACCGGCACGTTACTGTGAATGGGGATCGCTACCGTTCAATGATAAACGAATATTTTTGGCTCCAATTGGATGATATGGACTTAGAGGACATGTGGTTCCAACAGAACGGCGCCACAAGCCACACAGCGAATGTCACAATCAATTTATTGGAAACCAAGTTTGGAGAACGTGTTATCTCACGAAATGGTCCAGTCGCTTGACCGCCTCGGTCGTGCTATTTGACGCCGTTAGACTATTTCCTGTGGGGCTACGTCAAGTCTATGGTCTACTCCAACAAGCCAGTGACGATTGATGAACGTCGTACGAATATCGAACGTGAAATTGCAACAGTATCGGCCGATTTATGCTTGAAAACCGTCGAAAATTGGGTTCAGCGTCTGGACTTCTGCAAGCGTGCCTGTGGTGGCCATGCAAAAGAAATCGAGTTTCATACATAATGGCATTCAAACTTTTGTAGCGCTCTTATTGAAAAACCCGATATTTGCGTAGGTTTCTGATCCATTTACGCGGTCTTCTTTTGAGACTGTTCTGATTTCCGGTCGAATTTCACATTCAATTTCGGTTTGTTGTTTTTGTTCACCTTGTTTAAATTCGGGTTTGTTTGTTTATTTCGATTCAAATATACCTACATGCGGAATTAGTTTTAAGACAAATTCATACTATTAGAATTTGGTCGAATTGAGAATCAGAATAATTGTACTGATCTCTATGGAAACTGATTTCGCAAGTTGAAATTAATAAACAACTAACCGAATTTGAACAAGAAAAATAAAAACAACTAATAGAAATCAAATACGAAATTCAGAACAAGGGTGTATGCCAATATTTGAGGACTGCCAGAAATAGGACTGTTTTGTTTACCCTACATCAATGTGTTCTAAACAACTCTAATTTAATGAATATCATTTTCATCAGAAGGATACCGACACTAACAATTCAATTCAATTTTTGAACACTAAAGGCAAAAGCTTAACAAACCAAACACAAATCATCACATGGTGCTATTTATTAAATAACCTTCCAATCTTTCACATTCTGCTCACTGTTGGGTGTTGTTTTTGCTGGCAGTGCTATTGAAATCATGTTCGTAATGGCAATCAATTATTATTGCCCATAGCTTTGCCTTGGTTGCATCTAATTTATATCAACTAATTACAGATAAACACTAAATCGATTAGTTATACCTATATGCTATACCTATACATAATAGAGATAGTGAGCATATCCTAAAAGAGAATAGAGAAAGAGATAGAGGTTAAGGCTGCCATTTAATTTCATCCCGAAGGATTATATCGGATTTGCCTGTCCGCCTTTGTCACTGGGATCGGGCAGTATGTGTCTCACTGACCAGAGACCAGACCATCCGCCTTTAATTTTGGGTCATTCACACTCTGCGTCTGTGCAGATATTTTGGCCAACAAAACGGTCTAAACAAGGTAATAGGCAATACAAGGACTCTATTGTGTCTATACCTCTATTTTATCATTATCTATTGCCAAATAGCTTTTTTCTTTTGTTTCTGGGTTTTTCCATACGACCTGACGGACGCGGACGGTGTGATCAAGCCAATATGCCAAATTATTTAGCCGCACAGTTAACCTCGAACAGTAAATTTATCTCCATAAACATTAATAGATTTTCGCTTCGACTTGGGATTTATTGACTAGAAATAATAAATACACGTGAACCATCTTTGCTGTTGGTTACCAATGATAAGAATTAACCAAGGGATTATCAGAGTTAATCAGCTTTGTCACAACTAATTAAGCTCTGTCAGAAAAATAACTAGTTTCATAGTAGGTTAGGTACATTATACATACAAATAGTTGAATCTATAAAAAAAATAAAAGACAGTAGATGTGGAGCAAAACCGTAAATTATCAGTTGTTATAAGCCAATATTCGATAAACATAAATTACCTCATACCTGCTGCCTGCTCTGCTTATGCAGATAGTTAAATCGTAGACAAAATTGAACTCGAGGCATAAATAGTACCTACTGATTACTATGACATGACGCATGACAAAACGAATATTAATAAAATTAATCAAATAGACGGCTGGGTTGGAAATGAAATGCTCTTTTGGTTCAAAACGAAGAATTTTTTCGACATAAGGACGTCTTAAAAATTCTTTGAACCAGAATGTCAATCGGTTTTAATGCTAATTATTTTATATAAGAGATTGGCCGAGCGGTTAGCCAGCTCGACAAGTCAAATAGTGCGAGGCATCCAGAGTTCGATCCCTAGGCTTACCTTAATGATTTTTTTTTTATTTTTCTTTACAATATACTCTACACCTTTAGCACTTCTTTCGAATTCTCTTAGAATGTTCTTCCTAGCAGCTGAATTTCCTCCATTAAGGTGCTATAGGAGTTAAAAAGTTCTCCTTTTTAGCTCTATGGAGTACCAAAGAGAGATTAAATGAGTGCAATAAACGATTATAAATAGCTTCTATGGATGAGTATAGGATTAAAATTGTTAGTTGGGGAGGCTGGGAAGTGAACCTAGGCCTCCAGCGTGACATCTCACAAATGAAATATACAGACAAAAAGAAAGAAAATTTTGTTTTCATGGTCGAGCCCTAATTTCATATCTTTCGGGAGCTATCACCCTGGCTTATACGATTTTTTTTTCTTAGTTTAAGTTTACTGAATTAAAAAAAAAAGATAATAAATTTGTTTTGGTCAATTTGTATTGATCGAGAGGAGGAACGGGATCAATTCTTCTGAATTTTTTGTAAGTATAGTAACAATTGAAAAGCAGCTTGTTGCTAAGTGGTTCATCAACTAACGGCCACGATTTGGCGTTTTTGTTCTTTATAATAACAAAAGGTAGGTCGGAAAAATCTTCGGCACGAGTACGATAACTACGGCGCGTAAGACATAAGGACGTCTTACTTAATAAAATACCACAAACAAATGTTGAAAAACTCAAAAGTTAAACAATTATTTCTTTTCTCTATTTTTTTATTGGTATAGATTTTTTTTTTTTTTTGTAAAATTTTGAATTGTATTATTTTAAAAAAGAAAAAACAACCATGTTTGAAAAATTAAAACAAATGCATCAATTTAGAATCAGATTTGGGAAAATATTCCAAGCATATTTAGTAGAACGAGGTAGAACTCGAGTGAGTGCCCTAACCAGACGAAACGCGTCGGCTTTATCATAATATGTAATTAAAATTACAGCTTTCAATCATTGTGGATAAATGTTGTACTAAAAGGATGTGAAAATGTCCCATCAACTTTATATTTACTATTTTGAATTCAAAATATGATGAAAATTTTTAAATTTTCAAGAAACAAAGTATACACAATTATAGGTATAACCTATTTCTACATATGTGTTAGTAATTTTATATTACTTAATATAACGGAGAACAAGTAGGAGCAATTTAATAAAATCAATCGACACTTTATTACATAATATAAGTAATTTTGACGTGCTCTATCTTGAAAATTTTTTGACTTACATGAAATCTAAATATAAAAAAAGTAGGAAATTGAATGTTCTATAAAAAGTATTTTAAGTGATGTTTCGTTCGGATGGGCATTGGATAAGATAAACTTGAAAAATCATTTTTTAACTCGAAAATTTGCTGGTTTTTTGATAAAATTTTAACGAATAAAATTGTAGAGAACAATTTAACTTACAAAAGTAAACAAAAAAAAAACTACTCTACGACTAACAGCGGTTGAGAAAATCGAGTTAGCGCTTTTAAACGGATTTTTTAATTCAATAAATTGATTTGATTGCTGAACGCATCTATCTTAAATTCCTAATATTTTTGTTCTCTCAACAAAACGCAACCAAAAAAATTTACGCAGCCTCGTCCACCTAAGAAAGTCAAAAGTTTTTTTTTCAGGGCTACTGCCTCTTGCGAGGAATTGACAAATCCTTCAAGAGCATCACTTGTTATGAATAAGTGCTTCTCGTCTAGCCGTTTGGTCCCTCCCATTCCTGTCGACACGTGCACACAGAGTTGCGAGTTGTTAGTTACTGTCCCTGGCTCTTCACGAGCCGATGCGCCACCCAATTTATTCATTTTATTTTAATAGGAAAGGAATAAAGGAACTTCTTTTTTTTATATTTAGGCCCATTTTTTTAGTGTTGAGTTAAACCCGAGTTACAGCCCTATACTTCCGTGCGTCGTAGGTCATAATTTTTTGTGAGTTTGTTTTTGTATAAGGCTGTCACAATTTCGTGTTCTGTCGAAGCCCTCATAAGAAACCTCACAAAAACAACGTGAGTTGTGATCTGCCAAGAAGCTGAAATCATAATTTTCAAGTTTTTCTGAGGCGAGTTCACCAGGAGTTATGCGGTTATTGTGACTTGTGAGGCATTAGTGAGGTTGCCAGAATAAAGCTGTTAGTTAACTCTGGAAAAATATCTATGTATAGTTACGTCAAGAATCAGTTTTTTAATTGAGGAAGAATGGCGAATGTCTTAAGGTTGAACTACATAGACCTACTTTTTGCCAAAAGTACAAAAGGGAGAATTTAAAATGTTCGCTGCAGAAACCTTGTTCAATTGCTAGATATTTATTTCTTACTTTTGTACTTTTTGTCAAAAGTAGATCTATGTAGTTAAACCTTTAAAAAGCACGGAAGACAAAATATCAAAAACATTTGTTGAGTTAATCATGATTTAACTTACTAAATTTGGTGAGTTAACATGAGTTTAACTTTAACCCTGCACTGAAAAACTGACTAGACTAGCAGTGGCGTAGCTAGCCCTCGAGGAGCCCCGTATCAAGAATTAGTAGGGGGCCCCCTCCAAAATTACAAACCAAACAAAAAACAATTTTTACAAAACAAACAAAAACACTCACAATAACAAATCCAGTGTATTTAATGGTAAATATTTACATGGTCCTTAAATACGTACATACATAAATGTAGGTGCTATAAAACTCAAATAAAAACTTCTCTTGCCTTTGTTTCCGCAAATTTATTAATTAAATAACCGGAAGCGTCAAATATAAAAGGCATGCCGTTATCAAGACACATATATTACAGGTAATATCACTAGCGTGTTCGTTTTTGTTTAGTTCTGCGCATGTTGTCAAAATCAATAATAAAAAATTGAATTTCAAACAATCACCAAAAATTTGTTTGTGTTTACTGTGTACTTACACAAAGGGCAGCCATCTTGAAATTTGACAAGCTGCGCCTGATATTTAATTAGCAATAACTGTGAGTTCCTTAGTTGACCGAATTTTCCGAATTTCTGATTTCAAACACGATTTTAAAGCAATTAGTTGTTAAAAAAGATCAACCGACAGGTCCTCATTGTATTTAGCAACCAGTTTTCCTGCTTCCTTTTCAATTTTTGTATTTGAAAAGGATAAAAGTTTTTCTGGTTGTAGAACTTCAAATAAATTATTTAGATCATAGAGGCTCTGAAATCTTTGTTCAGTTTGAGAAATCACTATACAGGGTGTCCAGTAAATAATGGATAACCTTGCAACCGGTTATAGCTGGCCTTAAGACCTTTCAGAAAAAAAATATAAAAAAAATATTTTCCTTTTAGTTTTAAGGTTACGATTAAAAAACTAAATACGACATGCCTCAAATACTTGAACATTACCACTACGGTTGAATTATTATTAGTGTTTTTTTTATTTATATAACATTCTTGAATAATTGTACTAATAGATGTCATACCAAATTTAACACTTGCTGTTGCAGTTCTTTTATAATACTTGTTTTTTGTAAATCTGTCTTTATGCTGTATGGCTTTGGACATAGGCTTAATGATTTCGAATAAAGAAGAAAAAAAAGAGACCAATACAATGAATTCGTAGCTCTCTAAAATGTTAGTTATATTTTTACTTTCCACGTTCATCTTTTTTTTAAACTAAATTAAGTTGGAACGTTGGAATGCTAAAAATACCTGCCTAGAAAAGAGATTTTTTTTATTTATTAATTTATTGTTTTGAAATGTATTTCAGTTTCTTACAAACTTATCTCGGTTCGGGGGCCCCTGTATCTCGGGGGCCCCGTATAATTGACTAGACTAGACTGACTAGACTAGACACAGCACGAGCGATTATGTTGGATGGAGGGGATTTTAAAGCAGATATCGATGCATATTGGTGTTGAATATCTGAATACCATAATGGGAGTTAAAAATTGGGCTGGGTAGAGCATTCCACATTCGTGTTGCGACTAAAGGAAGAATCTCTGTACTTAACAGTACGTCCGAAGTTGGCTCAAGGGTAGACTGATGGGCGTTCTTAGAAGCGCTAGTATTACGGTTGAATTGAGAAAAGACAAAACTTACTAATTTTTTGCATTTCAAAATTTATTTTTGTACAATTCGGCTGAACTAATTATTCTACACGGTTTTTGATTCCCCATTGGACCATACTGTCGAGATCAGAATTTAATGAGCTTATCGTACGCTGCCATTGAAGTTCCACATCCGAAGGACATGGATGTGAATCTAGGAACGAGTATGAGATTCTGAGTGTACTGTTGTCAGCAAAACAATTTAATGGATTACAAGTTCTAAATAAAAGATGTTTTATGAATCTAAGGAATAAAAATTGAAAATAAAAAAATCGGTTGTATGACAGGTACCGTTAATAACCGCTATAAAAAAAGCTTTTCTACCAAAATATTTATTTTATTAATTTTAGTACCTAGTAATTAGAGCCTAGCGTTAGAGCCGTTTTTGAAATAAATCAATTTTTGTATATTGGTTGTATGACAGGTACCGTTATTTTTTGAGCTAAAAAAAATTCTCAATTTCCCCTCTAGGGAATCATCTTAGAACCTTAGTTCCAATGTTTGAAGAAAATCGCTTTAGTGGTTTAGGCTGCAGGTCGAGGTACGGACAGACAGACGGACAGACGGACAGACAGACAGACAGAATTGCGAGACCCACTTTTTTCGTTATGTTAGGGGTCAGTTATAGCTATCATTGAAAACCATCATTGAAACAGTTAACTGTTGATTTTGAGACCTTTCGAAAGTTTAATCATTGAATATTTTACAGCAGAAATATAGCTTACGACTTTTAAATTATTTCACCTTCAAAAAAAATTCATTTTGACCCATATCTTCCCCATAACGTAACTTTTAATTTTTTCAATGATCATTGGTAAGGTAGTTCATTATTGAAAAATTAAAAGTTACGTTATGGGGAAGATATGGGTCAAAATTAATTTTTTTTGAAGGAGAAATAATTTCGAAGTCGTAAGCTATATTTCTGCATTCAAATATTCAATGATTAAACTTTCGAAAGGTCTCAAAATCAACAGTTAACTTTTTCAATGATGGTTTTCAATGATAGCTATAACTGGCACTTTAGGGAAAATTATTATCTCGAATTTTTTTTTGCTGCACGAATCCTAAACTTGCCCTATATACTACGTATATCGCAAGTAAAAAATTAAAAAATCATGATCATTTTAGCAACTAATGGGTGATTTTTTAAGAGGTTTAGAAATTTTAAAAAAAATTCGAAAAAATGAATGAAATATTTATTTGAATCGATAGTTTGAACCTTGCAATTTAATGTTTAAAGATAATTTCATGCAAATGTTGACCGCGGCTGCGTCTCAGGTAGCCCATCCGCTGAGTCCAATTTTGGCATACTCTTTCACACATATCGGCCGGTATCTCACGAATGAATGCATGGATGTTGGCTTCCAGTGCGTCAATCGAAGCGGGCTTGTCCTTATAGACATTAGCCTTGACATACCCCCACAAAAAATAGTCTAATGGTGTCAAATCGCACGATCTAGGCGGCCAATTGACCGGCCCGAAACGTGAAATTAACTGTTCACCAAACTCGCCTCGCAATTGCGCCATTGTTTCGCGTGCTGTGTGGCATGTGGCACCGTCTTGTTGAAACCACATATCATGCAAGTCAAGAACTTCAATTTCGGGCAAAAAAAAGTTTGTTATCATCGCTCGGTAGCGTTCACCATTGACAGTAACGCTGCGATTCGCATCATCTTTGAAGAAATATGGCCCAATAATGCCGCCGGCCCATAAACCGCACCAAACAGTGGCTTTTTCGGGATGCTGTTGCAATGCTTCTGAGTGATCTTCACTCCAAATGCGGCAATTTGGCTTATTTACGTACCCATTCAACCAAAAATGAGCCTCATCGCTGAACACAATTTTTCGATAAAAAAGCGGATCCTCGGCCAGCTTTCCAAGAGCCCATTCACCAAAAATTCGGCGTTGTGGTAGGTCGGCTGGCTTTAGTTGTTCCGCAAAATTTTCCACGTAGTGCTGTAACAAAGGCCTAACTACTGGGAACGGCGCCGAATCGACATTTCGCGGTCTTCTGTCACAGTAGCTGATACGGCCGCAATATTTTCTTCACTACGCAAAGTACGTAAACGTGTTGGTGGTTTAATGTCCAACAAAGTAAATTTGGTGCGAAATTTGGTCACAATCTTCCGAATAGACTGCTCAGAAGGTCGAGAATGCCGACCATAAAATGGAAGCAGCGCGCGATGAACATTTCGAACCGAGCACGAATTTTGATAGTAAAATTCAATAATTTGCAAGCGTTGTTCATTTGTAAGACGATCCATGGTTAAATTGCAAACCAAACTGAAGCTGTTTGACAGTGACACAAGGTACTAAACACACGTCAGCTGTCAAAACCAGTGTTGCCAAAACAAACCAGCTAAAAAATCACCCCTTAGTTGAATGTCATTAACCTCGATTTTTCTTTTGTTTTACTGAGAAATTGGTTTATTGATTTTTTAATAAACTAAAGAGTATAAGTCTTAGAACAATCTAATGTTTGAATAAAAATTGATGAAAGCATTGAATTTTACTCGGAACTTTGAATCTGGTTTAAGGTCTTCGAACTGACATTGCAGAAAATTTAACATTTCGGAGAATTATGTACCGATACTTGACATTTAAATATGCGCACAATTAGATACAAACATAGAAGTATTTTACCTTTCGCAAAATCTTTTATTTTCTGGAATTGTGTTTTCAAAATTATGCATACAAATTCATACATTATGTAGATATGATAATAGACCAAGCTTTCAAATTCCGAAGTTCTCTATTCTTTCCGTATCAACGTCTGCTAAAAGTTTGATATCTTTTCAATCAATAGTGTTAACCACAATAAGGCAAGAACAATGAAAATAATCTCTTATGCACATCTTGTTTATTCCTCTCCCATAAGGATTTCATATATGTAGTAGTTTTTGCAGTGGTGTACGCAGGGGGGGCTTAAGGGGTTTGAGCCCCCCCCAAGCAATATGATGTACTGTGCTTATATTTCATATATCATCTAAGAAAGTTTTTTTTATTATTTTTAGTTCAAATTTTATTGTTGTTAATTTTGAACTTTAGGAGAATTTTTAATTTTAATTTAAAAACAATCTATAGACATGCACTGAGGGAAAAAATGAATTCTAAAGTTAAAAACGAGCGTATTTGATCTAAAGTTTTTTAAATGAAGTGGAGCATTTTCATTTTTACGTTGAAACAATCTTAATTTGAATTTGCAACGTAATTATAAGAGATTTAACCTAGTTTCAAACGTGTTTATTTATACATCGAAATCAACTTTTGTGCATATACATTTCGTTCAACGTTGTTGTAAAGTGAAACGTTATCATTTTAAAATTTATATCCACATTTAAAGTGCGCTCAACCTTGTTTCAAAGTGAAACGTATTCATTTTTACATTGAAATCCACATTTTACTTTGTGATCCACTTTTATGGCATTTACAGTGCCATCAACGTAGTTTCAAAGTGTTGCATAGTTAAGTAAACCTTAATTTGTTTATATTTGTAAGCTTAATTTAAAGAATTTCGAGAGCGCGTTGTTGATTTTCGAAGTAACGCCCTTACATTTGTGAACAAATTAAACGCGCACTCAAAATTCACTTTCATATTATTGAAAAACAATATTTAATTACTTTTCCTATATTTATTACTATGAAATACTCAGCATCACACGATTCACTTAAGTCGTCACAAATAAACGATTCACCACAAAAATGAAATGCGTCGAGCATGAACATATACATTTGTCTTTGTCTTACATAAATTTAAACAAAGAAGCGTGGCGTGGGTATCCATTTTGAATCAATATCTAACTGAGCGAAGTTCAATCTACGTTGATTCGAAGTAGATAAATGTTGTTTTAAAAGATGGATGAATCTGATTTACCTATGATTCCACTTTAAATCAACATGTAATAGTAGTAAAATCTAGTTCGTTTTTAAGTATGGAATCACTTTGAAATAAAGTCGCTCCACTTTGATTTAAGAATTTTCGGCGTTGGCGCCAAATCGTTCCGAAAAATATTAGAATCAAAGTTTTTTGCTCTGATTTTACGTTGTTTTTTTCTCTGTGTGGATGTCGTATTGAAATCATTAGTTCATACCACACGTAATATTGAAACCGAAAAGAAATTCCCTTGCAATCAGTCAAATTTCGCAAAATTATTTCACACATTTAATTTTGTCCTTCTTTTCCCCTTAAAAAAAAAAAGCCGGAATGAAATAACGAATGCAGTGCACTAATTAACACAATAGATTCCCTTGATATCTTCTCTTTTTCATTGCTTTTTAGTGGTCAAATGTTTTAAGCTCGATTCACAATGTGACGTGAAAACTTGGCGAGAGCGTGACGTGAATCGCTGTCATTTTTTTTTTCTAGTTATAAAATCGTTCCCCAATTCACAATGCGACGAGTTTCTTGACGACGAGTTTTTTGACTGCGTTAAATTATTTATTATTTTTGTTCTTGCTGTGCAGTGTGCGTTAATAAAAAAAATCAAACTGAAATTACTTTAATTATTTAAATATTATAATTGTGTTTGTCCATTGGGCTGGTGAAATGATTTTCGGCTAAAAATGCAAATAAATTAAAACAAAACAACATTATAATATTGTCAACACAAATAGATCTATAAATATAATTTCATTGTCCACACAATTTACATTTATTTTTGTTTATTTACACTTATGTGTTGTTTTCTTTATTCTTTTCTACAGTTTCACCAAATTCACCATCAGTCAAATATAAAAAAACATAAAAACGTCGACGAGAGCGTTTTTTTTTCAATTTTCCCAACTCCGGCGTAACGTGAAGACGAGAAACGTTTCATTGTGCATACCCTGGCATTTCCTCGTATACATGCATGATTTGAAATCGGCTTCACAACTACGACGAGTTTAGTTTTTGTCAATGCACTATTTTTGTCGTTCAATAATTCTATTCTGTTTTGAAAAGTACAGAAATCGAATTGAAAAAAAAAATAAATAAATCGGGTGGCACAACGGCTCATGAAGAACCAGGGCCTAGTGACTAACAACTCGCAACCATTCCTGTGTGCGCCTGTCGACAGGAATGGAAGGGACCTACAATTTTATGCTGTATCCGAACGGCTAGACGAGAAGCACTTATTCGTGACAAGTGATACTCTTGGAGGATTTGTCAATTCCTCACAAGAGGCAGTAGCCCTGAAAAAAACTTTTTTAGTTTTTAGGTGGACGAGGCTGGGAAGCGAACCCAGACCTCCAGCGTGACAGTCGAACGCACTAACTATTACGCTACGGGCTACTACAATCGAATTGGAATTAATCTTTATAATTGATCTTATTTAAACTGTACTTAAGTAAAACATGAGTTTAGCGAAACCACTACGAAAACGCCCAAAAAATAATTTGTATAATGACAATGCCCTTAAAAAATGTTACCATTTGTTTCATTGTATTTGTATTGCTACTGCTTCTGCTACTTTAAACTATATAATGTCTGTTCCTTTGCTCTAAATTTCTGTGATTTTCTGTGCATTTTGTTCCCAAGTTCTGTCAATTTCGTTTCTATTATATGAACTTGACAGGACTTTGGACTAAAAATCACAGAAGCTCAAAGGAAAGGAACAGACTTAATAAATGCATCAAAAAACATATAGGACTTGTAAAAGTTACGTTGTACGCGGGTTTTTGGTTGTGTATGTTATCAGTTGGTGTACTTTCAGTTTATATGCAATAAACAGTACCTTGGTTATGAGCTTATTTAAAGAAAAAACGGACATTTTATTTATTAAAATGTGAATACACTTTTCTCCTATAACCCTACTACCGTTTGGATTTTTACAAAAAATATTTGTTTACAAAGAAAGAAATGTAAAATTCATTTCATAACTATAGGGAGTATTTTGTGTGTTTTTCCTTTTGTTTTTTTTTTTTTTTATTGAAATTCAACTTCTGGTGGTTGATAATACGAAAGGTTTTAATTTTGTTTGCTATTTTGTGATACCGTAAAAAAATGTCACCAAAATTGAGACTGAGCCCCCCCCCAAACAATATCCTGCGTACGCTACTGAGTTTTAGCAAATTTTTATCTACCACGAAGATCCCTATCTCATCATTGTCATAATAATAGTGTTCATCTAAAATGACTCTCAGTGCCTCAGTCGACATTTTTCTACAATAATAAAGTTCAACCGTTATACATTTGCACTTCCGCTTATATTTGTATCCTCACGATACTGATGCCTACCTTTTCTCGTGTTTTACATTTTCTTCGTGGAAAACAAAAACGAAAACAGTAGATGTACAAAAAAAGTAGAGGATTTGTCTCGTTGTTTTTTTGGGAATAGTATACACTTTAGATGGGAAATGCAACCCTGCTGTGAGAATAGACAATAATGCATCTTGAAAGTGGCTTGCGCTTTTCTCTCTATCCAATTTGTTACTGTTGTTGTTGTTATTGTTGCTGATGTCTAAAGTACCTAGGTGAATTTTTAGTCCTTTACATTTTGGAGTGTTGTACAAGGTTAAGTGCAAATTTACAGACTTAACAATGTTGCATGATGAAGACAGAGTCTCCTACAGGATATATACATGTAAGGACACATTTTTTTGTCAAGTGGTTTATTATAAGCTTCGCTAGGGTGGTTGTGATTTTTTTTATCTCGCTTATATGTATGTAGAGTATGTAGATCCACGGAGATTTCGTAAATCGCTTGTGATGAAAAATGTCCTTGGGCATGTTATTTGGTGGGACTCTGAGACATTATGATTTGATGTGTAATTTGTTATCTGGCAGGTGAGATTGGCAAGATAAAAATTGTTCAAGAAGTTTTTGTGACAAGAATGGAAATTAGATATTTCTTGTGATGCGTCATTTTATAACATTCAATTTTGGTTCAAGAAAACCTCGCAGAGTTATTTTTAAAATTTAAAGAACTTTGAAAATATAAAAGTCGGGGAGCCCGCTATAGGACGACGACGAACTACCTTCATCTCGTTACCATATGAGAGATGTACATTTTTTTAGAGTTTTCAAACAAACAATTTGTGCATATGGGTTGCCGAGAAAAAATTTGGCTTAACATAGAGTTCCATGCTTTAAAGGTCAATTTTTGCGTTCATTCAACTGTCTGATTGAGCGTATATGTTGTAAGCCAAGACATACAAAATATATGATATGAGAGGAAATTTTATTTAAAAATTTTCAGATAGGGGATTTTTTTTGAAATTATAAATTTGTAGTAGTAGTAGTAGAATGTTTTTATTTCCAACATAATATCAAAAAGTTTACAATTTTTTAAATTTAATTTTGAGTTTAATTATTATGTATAAAATCAAAACTTACGACAATGACAATAGTCGTCTGTCGGGTAGTTAAATTTACTTTAATTTTAACAATTTTAAATAGAGTTTAATGATGATTTTTTAAGAAAACTTTTATTAGTTAAATTCTCTCACAAGTTCATTTCTGTATCGCAAGGCCACAGTGATGTAATTGTAAAGCCTATCAAAATCATGGCAGTTCTCTCCATTTAGTATAAGGATAACTTCATCAAATGTTAAGCTGGCTCTCCCAAAGAAACTTGCGCGGAATTCACTTAAACCTGGACATTTGCCTAAGAAATGATGGATGTTCTCTTCTTCCCTTTAGTTGCACACAGTACATATTGAGTTTTCGTTCTGTCTAAACCTATTCCCGTTTAGTTTTATTAAGTCACATCTTGCCTTGAAAATCCAAGTGATTTTGTTCAATTCGAACCCGTCGTTAATGTAGATTGGTCCTCTTGAATGATCTAGATGATTATATACTCGTGTACTGCTTTCAGATGACTTTCTTAGATTTTGTTGATGGCCTTCTGATTTCAGCATCCGCATTAAATCCAAGTTTTTTTTTGATCCATTCACTTTGAGAAGTATCACTCTCATCTCAATGCAGTCCGAACCTATGTCCAAGATGGTTTACCTCTTTTACCCAAAACACTTTATTTCTCAAAAGCATTTTTGTTAGTTGATTTGGTAGTCTTCTTTCACTGTACTCGAACATTGTTTTTGCTATATAACGGAGGTGAAGATCAAGGGTATAATAGTGTCCGTCTTCTGCCCCTGTTTCTAATGACAACGCGTAGTTTGGTGTAAATGCAGGTAGTTTTAAAATTCGTTTCAAAAAATAGCGTTGGTGCTTATCTACTCCTTGGAACATACATTCTAAATAAAGGCAATCGTTTTAAAAGGTCGAACTTTTTTTTTTAACGGTAAGTCATGGAGAAATGATTCTTTGTGCAATCGATAGATTGCGTACATATACACTGAGTGAAAAAATGCGATCTAAAAGTAAATACGACCGTATTTGATCTAAAGTATTTTAAATGTAGTCGCGCATTTTAATTTTAACATTGAAACAATGTTAATTTGAATTTGCGACATCATTTTAAGAGATTCAACCTAGTTTCAAAGTAAAACATGCTTATTTATTCATTGAAATCAACTTTTGTTCATTTACATTCCGTTCAACGTTGTTTTAAAGTAAAACGTTATCGTTTTTACATTGAGATCCACATTTAAAGTGCGCTCAACCTTGTTTCTAAGTGAAACGTATTCATTTTTACATTTAAATCCACATTTTACATTGCGATCCACTTTTGTGGCATTTAAAGTGTCATCAACCATCAACGTAGTTTCAAAGTGTTGCATAATTAAGTAAACCTCAATTTGTTTGTATTCCTAAGCTTAATATAAAGAATTTCGAGAGCACGTTGTTGTTTTTCGAGGTAGCTCCCTTACATTTGTGAACAAATTAAACGCGCACTTAAAATTCACTGTCATATAATCGAAGAACAATATTTAATTACTTTTCCTATATTTATTACTATGAAATACTCATAGCATTAAACGATTCACTTTCAGGCGTCACAAATAAATGATTCACCACAAAAATGAAATGCATTGAGCATGAATATACATTTGTCTTTGTCTTACATAAATTTAAACAAAGAAGCGTGGTGTGGGTAGTCATTTTGAATCAATACCTAACCAAGTGAAGTTCAATCTACGTTGATGCGAAGTAGATAAATGTTGTTTTAAAAGACGGATGAATTTAATTTAACCTTGATTCCACTTTAAATCAACATATAAACGTAGTAAAATCTAGTTCGTTTTTAAATATGAAATCACTTTGAAATAAAGTCGCTCCTCTTTGATTTAAGAATTTTCGGCGTTGGCGCCAAGTCGTTCCGAAAAATATTAGAATCAAAGTTTTTTGCTTTGATTTTACGTTGTTTTTTTCTCTGTGTAGGTATGAAAGCTATCCATGACAAAAAAAAAATTGTCAAAAATTTACAACTCGAGATATGAACGTTTGAAATTCAAAAATAGCGAAATAGATGTTAGAAAAAATGTTTACTTTAAACCAGTGTGACGTCCTATTGCAATACAAAGTATAGGTTGCTATTAAGCTGATTGTAAAAACAAATTGATAGGTATTTGCCAAATTTTGATTAAAGTTTTGGTTTTGGCTAGGTGAATTTTTGAAAAAAAATTTTTTTTTTTTTAATTTATAGGTTTCTTATTTTTATCTTTGTACCCTAGTTGCTATTTTCATTGAAATTAACATCAAAATACAGAAAATTCTGCCATAAGCGGGATGTTACCAGAATGTCTGCATAAACATGCTTAAAACTCAGGTTTGCCACACTTTAAATATTAATACTTTTAAATTTCTCTTTGCGTTAGAAAAAAAAAAACGCTTTAACTGTGAGAATATTTGTTGAATCAAACGATGTTAATGAATTTTTATGATTAATTGAATTAATGATTACATATTATGTTTGCAAATTGCTAAAATTATTAAACTAATACAAAAAAATAAAAACGTGTATTTTGTGAGGTTTAGAAGATTCTCTGAAAGATTTTGATGATGAAAACTGTTTCTTTAAAATGTTATTCCTTAAAAAAAGCTTTAAGTATCCCCGCGCAGAAAAGCATTCTAGTTTTCGCACTAGAGAGTTTGAAATAGATTCTGGCAAGGCCCTTGTATGGCTGATTAATGGCCAAAACTAGGGCCTTGTCGATTAAGAACCATTTTGCCTCGTCAGAAAAACCACTCTAGGCCCTGGACGAGTAAAAACTAGATTTGATCATATTTTTGCTAGAAACATTAAAAAAAGGGTATTTTAGTACCGGTTGTGATCCGATAGTAAAATAATTCAGATCAAAAATATAAACTTGAATAATACAAAATAAAAGCGCAAAATTTTATGAATTTAATACGATATTAAAGCAAATTTAGCATGACACAGGGCATTTTTGTAAAATACTCTTATTATCGTTTTATTTGATTTAGTATCGTGTACAAAAATGCGCTTAATATAAACTACATCCCAATACAAAAACAACTGGATATGAACCACTTGAGATGTACCAAGTTAATATAGTTTAAGACATTAAATTATAATTTTTGATTAATTTTAATAAAGAGTTAAAAAGAAATGTGTGTGTACAATGTAACAACTAATTATAAATTCATTAAATAAATGTTTTTTTCTAATTATATTCAAATAATATATCATATTTTAGTTTTTTTGTTTAGTGCAGTGTACACTCTTATCTTACTATTTATATAAATTATGTATATAAATAAAAGCGTATTTTGTTCAAACAATTTATAAACAAATTATGAGTACGAGGCTGCTATCAAAACTAAAGTATGGAAGGTTTTTTCTCTGCTTTGGTAGGGCTTTATGGTTGAAAAAATGAATTGAAGGCGAATAACTGGCCATCACCATTACTTTAAATTTGCTGATGCGAACTCACGCAGCAAATGCAAATTTTTCAATGAAAGTGTGCGAAAACCATTTTTAATAAAGCTTCCAATACAAAACTGGCAGCATATAACTCCTTTAAATCACAGATATCGGAAATCGCCTCTTGCGAGGAATTGACAAATCCTCCAAGAGTATCACTTGTCACGAGTAAGTGCTTCTCAACTAGCCGTTCGGATTCGGCATAAAATTGTAGGTCGAAATTGTATCGATAGGCGCACACAGGAATGGTTGCAAGTTGTTAGTCACTAGGCCCTGGTTCTTCATGAGCCGTTGTGCCATCCGATTTATTTATTTATTTTTCTTCTTTAAATTGTCAAATAATGTTATCCGAGAATGGAGAGAATGGGAGGCTGCAAAACACCAAAAAGTACTTATACCAAATACGTGGTTTTTAATTTTATCATTAAAAATCTTGAAAAAAGCAAAATTATACAGATATTGATACAGTTAAAAAAAATAACATATGGTCTTAACATCAAATGAAAAAATAAATACTGAAATACATAAATAATTAACAATTTTATAAATTATTAAAATGAAACAAAAAAAAAATTAATATTCATACATGCAACAACAGAAAAGAATTAATAAATATATAAACATAAAAACAAATTTATGTAGTGACAAACATATACAAAGTATGTTGCAGAAAAATAAAAAAATAAAAAGATAAATAAATAAATAAATAGGTAAATGAATAAATCAATAAATATAATACATAAATAAATATATATAATATGTAATTGAATAATAAGTATATAAGTAAATAAATAAATAAATAATAATATAAAGCTTACATTTATTAAACAGATAGATTTGAGGGCTACGCGAAATAAGGCTCCAGGAAATAAGGCCCCAAAAGAAAAATGAAATAAGACCCCAAATTGGGGTATTGTTCATAATGAAATTTTGCCCCAATGAAGTAAGGCCCCACTTAAATGAAAAAATGACCCAAACATAAATGAAACCAGGCCCCAACTTGTTTTGACTTGTTTTTGGAAAAATGAAATAAAACTGGGGCTGGCCACGAGACGAGAAAAGTCTCGGCCTCGCATGACGAGACGACACCGAGACGAGGCTATATATTTGGACCGAAATTTACAGAAAGTCTAATAAATTAAAAAAAAAAAACTATTTCAGTTAAATATTTATTTTCTTTTGCACGTATTCAAACTATAATCGAAAAGATTTCGTTCGTGCGACGAGACTTACAAAAGTCTCACAAAGTCTCGTGACCAGTCCTAAATAAAACACCAATGTTTTTTTTTTTTTTCATATTGAACTTTATTTTAGAAAATGAAATAACAACCCCAAACTGTTAAAACAAATTGTATTGCGCGTATTTTTGCAGCTATTATGGCCTCTTGTGTCATTTTTCATAATTAACTTGAAAATTCTTTGCCTTTCACAAAAAAATTTGTGAACATCGGTTAATAGGGTACCCAGAGCTGGTAAAGTACCGCAAACTGTTAAAGAAATACTTGAATTGTATCGCCCAATTGTTTGCTCCCTGATGGTTTGGAGCGCGATCTTTACATTGAAGCATTAGTTATTTTCGATACTAATGCCGGATTTACACGAATGACAAAAGTGTCATTAAATCTGTCATTATAGTGACAAAATAATGACAAAATCAATTAATTTATGACATGCATTTACACGAAGACAAAATAATGACTGTTTTAGATAATGACAATTTTGTCATAAAAGAATGAGCAAGTTCATTCTTTCTTCGGGCTTGTCATAATTTTGAAAATGGTGTCATTGTGCGTTTACACGATGTCATTTTTATGACTAGTTTGGCATGTCATTATTTTTATGACAAAAATTATGACAATTATGAACACCATTTACACGAAAATGACAACGAAATGACAGAAATAATGACATTTTGTGCTTCGTGTAAATCCGGCATAAGCTTCGAGTTTCTGTTAATGAAAGGGTATATCAGCTAACATTATTTATTGTCTTCTGTATATGAATACCAAAAGTTAATGTTTTGTCCAAATGTACTCCTAAATATTTAGTTCTGGACTTCCATTCTGTTGGAAAACCATTGATTGAAAAAAAATAAATTACTCCAAATATCCTATTTCTACTAAGTAAATAGTACAATATTCTTCTTCAAAATGTTGAGTTTGGGAATTAATTATGTAAAAACAATCGATTAAAATAACTTTATTTCAAAAGAAAATTCAAGAATGGATTTCTGGGCTTAATATAAGCTATAGCAGAATATTGTAGGTGTTACCATTGTTTTCAATAGTGTTGTCATTTATTTAAAAAATTTCCCCTCCCACCTAAACGGGGGTATATAGACTACTTTTTTGTTATGGTTGTTCTATTCTTTTGGCCCAACGTACACGCTCCATTGCTTTGATGCATTTATGTCAGCTATTCTTGATTTGCTATTATACTGTTTGATAGCACTACTTGGTATATTAATTTTTTTATTGCTTTATTTTGAAATGCTGTATTTTGAAAACCATTGGGTCTACAGAAATGGTTTTTGGCTCAAGTTGAAGCAAATTGTTTTTTATTTAAAATTAGGTTTTAAGGACTAAAATTACAATTTACTAGGCCAATGTCCTGAACAACTCGGCAAAAAACCAGAGCTATAAAAACGACAAGGTTATTGGATTATTTGCTTTAATCCAAGTTTTTTTTTTAATTTTTGTATAATTTTTAGAAAATTGATTTTAAATTTTTGTTTTGTTAGTTGTTATATCACCTTCTGTTCAGTTATAAGCTTTTTAACGTTTGAGAAATATCTAATCTTCGTTAACAAACTGACCACTATCTTAATAAATTGAGCAGATTAAAAAAAAACTTCTCAGCTACTTAGTGAAATTTTATTTCACTATTTTCAAGAAGCCTTTAAGAACTATAAAAATCTTGATGTGTCGTAGTGGTAGGTATTTATAACTTTGTAGTGGACAAATAAATAAAAAGCTTAGATAAATCAAAACTTTTGGTGGTTGGGGTGTAGCAAAAGCGATCGAACCAAGAAGATAAATGTTCTTATAGAAAGAAAGCAAACAAAAAAAAAGTCCAAGAAGGATTTTCTCTTTATTATCGGAATCAACAAATTATGTATGTATATGGAACATACCTATATGTATGTAATACAGCAGGGGTAGCACAATTTGTTCCCAAAGTTTTATCGAAATCAAGGAATAAAATATTCCATTTATCGGAATGGACAAAAGGTCGTCATCGTCATCTTCTTTCGCATATACATATATATAGAAATTGTTAATGTATGTGAATATCCGAAATCGAAATGTGAATAAGGGATGAGAATTGAAGATGATAATGTCATGTGGGGAAGGGGGGGTGAATGAGAAGGAGACACCATACATTGGAATTGTATTAATACGGTTGTTTATTGGATGAAGATAAAGAATATTCTTGGGGATTATTTTATCGCAGTATAACATCTTTATTTGGATTTGAAAGGTTATGACTTTCGATATGGGCTTTTGTGTTGGATTAATTCACAGAGCTACATATATTGTGAAGGTGGACATGAGGCTTAAGGATGAGTTTTTTTTGGGTGAAAACAAGCACTGTATGAGAATACTATGAAATGAGATAAGTTCGACATTATATAACTGTATATCATCGTTTTTTGTCTTATTGGTTGGAATATGGTAAATTTAACTTTTGAAATATTACGCCATTGGTAAAGTGGTTTGTGGCAGATATAATATTTAAGCCATTTATCTAGTTCTATAGATGATGTTTCCATAAGTATGTAGGTACCTAATAGATAAGAGTGCTCTTAGTAAAATAGATAGACAAAATAAAATACATTCTGAAATACATATAAAAGGTATCATTATTTTAAGTCTTATGAGATTCTGGAAAATAGGTTACGTATTTTAATATTTGTAGAGTGGGTAGGGTGGAGTGAAAAATGTTTGTTTCTTATTTTTGAATATACATAGGCAGGTTGGGTGCCATTTGGACTCTAAATAACGGAGAAAAAATTCAGTTCGATTAAAATAGTTTTGAAGGGGTTCACAAGATACTTGAACATTTTGAAAATGGGCTAAAGATTGATATGAAGGCTTTTTTATATACGAACATTAGTTCTTTATTTCTTTAAATAGTATTTCTTAAAATTACTAAATTTTTTATGTAAAATATGTGTTCATACAGTTTAAACTCCCTGAGCCAAAGCCCATTACAGCGATAAACAATCATTTAAACAAAAACAAAAAAACACTTTCAAGCGTTTTTCTTGAAAACACTAAAAATCAAATTTTCATGTGCGCGTTTGAGATTCACTTAAGAGAGCTTTGACTGTAAATTTAAATAAATAAACAAAATTCGACCATCCCTTCCTGTACCTAGTAAGTTACTTAAATAAAACTAGTCTTAAGAAATTATTTAATTTTCGTTGAGCCCCAAAAATAAATTGAATTTAAATTAAATTTTCTAAGCTAAAGTAATTTAATTTCTTTGAATTTTTAAACAACAACAACAACTTAAATGCGCTACCACCAATTGTTTGGCTGGAGATATAGCTATTTCGTGCTTTGCCACTTTTGCACTCATCAGTCTCCTTTTTGTGGTGCTGAGCTTTAATCCAATTTTATTTGAAAAACTTTTTATGCACACCATAGGATTCGAACCCACGAATATCAGATTTGCTCAGTCTTAGCAGTTGTGTGCACTACGCACTCCACCGCTTTAGACCACTGACGTCACAGGTCGAGATGTGTTATTTGTTTATCAAATGCATTTGGAGCATCAGCATTTAAGTATGCTGTCTTGTTCCGCCTCCATTTTTCGCCATACCTTATTTCAATAGACTACAATTCGCAGTACGTATCAAAGGGGGAGTGGTTGGAAGATCGGTGGTAGCGCCTTTAAGTTGTTGTTCAAAAATTCAATGAAATTGACGGAATAAAGAATGGTCAAGCCTAATAAGCTGACATTCTAGTACGAATAGTACAATAATAACAATAATAACTTAATAGTCTGGTTCGTTACCGATCTTCCAACCTCTCCCCCTTTGATACGTACTGCGAATTGTAGTCTATCGAAATAAGGTATGGCGAGAAATGGAGGCGGAACAAGACAGCATACTTAAAGGCGCTTATAAAAATGCTGATGCTCCAAATGCATGGAACGGTTGCAAATACTGGCTCAAAGGGTGGTGTTATAAGATTGATAGAAGAAAAATTAGAAAAACCTTTACAATGGAACATTTGTTTGTTAAATTGTAATGAGCTACCCCTTCGAAATCTTTTGCAAACTTTGGCTTCTCTGGGCCTAGTGGCAAGCAATTACAATGTTGTGAAAAGACGAATCTTGAAAACTTTGGGCCAATACGAGAAATAAACGATATTTTACCAGATATTAATAATATAAATGATCTAAGCTGTGACCAAAAATACCTGCATAATTATGCCAAGCTGTAGCTGCAGGAAACTGCTCAGTATCTTTACTGTCGAGGAATCCCGGAAAGTTATCATATGCTCGTTGGCTGACTGCTGCAAACAGGATTATGAGGCTTTATATAGGAACTAAAACCCCATCGAAGAATTTGTTGACTTTGGCAAATTTTGTTGGTCGGGTTTATGCTCCAGTGTGGTTTGCTATCAAGAGTCATCCTTCTTGCAAAGATGGGGCGCACCACTTGTGGAAAATGGTTTCATTGTCTAGATATGTGGATCCAAAACTTAAAAAAATTGTTGATCCTGTTATACAACGAAATTCATTTTACTCCCATCCGGAAAACTTGCTCTTAGCTATGACTATGATGACAGACTCAAGAAAATCGATTCGTGAGCTGGAACTCAGGCGATTAATGGAAGCACGAGCAGAACATAATCAGATAAACACTCGGAAGTTTTTAGTTCCTAAAAGAAATTTTAAAGCCGATGATTATGTGGACTTAATCAACTGGCAGGACGTAAAGGTTACTGAATCTCATGTAACCAAATTCCTCTCCAATGACGTAATTTTATGTTTCGTTAATAGCGGAGATATCGAAAGTATAACTTTTCCTCGATTTCCATGTTATACTCAAAGCGATGTGTTAAGCTGGTAACCGAAGCTTCAGCTGAAGTTTTTGGTTACAAAAACAGGGATGGGCTCATAGAGTCACCTCTAGAAGAACAATGCCCGAGTTTAGCATAAAGAAGAGTTTCTCTATAGAAACTGCAATTGAGTAAGAGAGCACTCGAATAATGGTTGGTTGGTTGGGTAGGGTGTTGGGTGGAACTCAAAAGCAGCTACCTCCACGTGGTGAGTTCTGGGTGGTTTTACAAAAATAAAATCAGCAAAACGTTGCAAAACAATTAAAATTCCCCTTATGCTCTATAGGGACAAGCATATCATTTTCAAGGGCGTTGTGAACCCTCAAGATATTTTTTTTATCGAGCTAAGATTTGGTGTGCTCTTTTCTGATGACTAATTGCACCCATCCCTGCTATGTATAATTATATACAAAAAAAAAGTTGAGTTTCACTCCACCCTACTCAAGGGGTTGTGAATCCCCTTTTGAAATGTTATACACAGCACGAGCGATTAGGTAGGTTTGGAGAGGATTTCATAAATTTGAGATACTGATGTGCAATGGGAGGGGAAAATTTAGCCTGGTAGTGGCATTCCACTTTCATATGATGCGACTAAGAAAGGAATCTCTGTACTTAACAGTGCATTCGAGTTTGGGCTCAAGGGTAAACTGATGTGCATATATAGAAGCAAGAGTACATTTTACTGTTGAATTGTTTGTTGCAGGAATGCAACTGGCTAATTCACTAGGACACTTTTTAAAAATAGCGATAAAATAATGAAAGACATGCAACATTGCGACGGTGCTGAAGAGATGTTAATGCTTCCGCTATAGTTCTTTTGCCTATCATTTTAAAAGCTTTTTTTTGGTATTCTTCCCAATAGACTCAAGCGGGTTATTGTATTCAAGTTTTGGGCAAATTAACGCTTAGTACATCACATCCAGATCAGAAGGGGAGAATTATTTCTTTCATCTACAGAGAAAAACTGAACACTTATAGCAGCACTTAAGTGATAAAACAAGAAAGTCATAAGAATATTAAGAAGTTCTAAGAAAATGCTACCTTTTATCAGGGTGGTGTTTATCAGAATCGGTTGTTTGTTTTTATAGCAAAACCCCCATAGTCAAAAATGAAATTTTGAATAACTTTTGAACAAAAGTCTGAAATTTTTTTTTTCCTGGACTAACCTGCACAAACGGTGGACAAACGATTGGGATTTAAACGATTTTGGTAAAAACATTTTTTTTTGGTGTTGCTATAAAAAAGAAAAGTTGAATAACTTTTGAACTAAGGGTGGAAAAACGATTATTTTGTATGGATAATCTTAAACAGCCGGTGGACAAACGAATGCACTTAGTCTCATCTTCATAAGTCATCTATTGGGGGCAGTAGATGAGTGTTTTGATTTTGGGGAGTTGCTATAAAAAAGAAAAGCTTAATAACTTTTTTCCTGAGGGTGGACAAACCATTTTTTTGGTTGGACAAACGTGGACAAACGATGGACAAACGATTCTGATAAATCCCACCCAAAAATTTTGACATCGGGGTTCCCAGTTCACACAACTGTCAACAGTTTTCTTGGACAACAGTATTTTTTTTCAAAACTGATGAATGCAATCAAATCTTAATCGTTTTGGAATTATATAGGAGTGCCGATCCGCCGTCCATTGGCTGCACACACATTTTTGTTAAGTCTCTGCGGAAGTAAAAGTCCCCTCGCTTACGTCCATCCCTGTTTATATTTATTATTGCCTCGTGTTTAGTGTAAATATAGTAAAAAATAAAAAAAAACTGCTTTATACCGTCCTTTTCTTTAATAATAATTTAAAAAAAATCATTACACCCCCATTATAAATCATTAATCAGTGCTTGTGTTTAAAAAAAAAAAAAATAATCATCAAAAAATAAATATCCCCAAATCCACGTCGCGCAAAAAAAAACAATAAACCGGTTTTAGTGGCTGTGATAGTTAATGTGCAACCAACAGTCCAGTCCATCATTGTGCATTGCCATCATCATATACCTATATAAAAAAAAAAAGCTAAATGAGAAATGAGAAATTAAGAACTAACAGCAGCAGCGAGTGGTATTCCTCCCAATTTCCTTCCCCCATCATCTCTCGCAATGGTTTGACTTTTGAAAACACTGTGTGATGTGCATGGTACTGCTCCCTCACAGTGCTTGCATTGAACAAATTAATTATGACGTCAGATAGATAGTTGTTTGTTTTATCTAGTTAACCAGGGGCGGTTCAATTTCAGATTGTCACTTAGGCATAACACTAGTGGCAAATTGTTATTGAAAAGCTCAAATTGGGATCTAGATTAAACGTTCTTCTTAGGTAATTGTCTGACTTGCGTTTTAGCAAGTTAGGAATATTTTAAATGGGTGCTAGATTTAGGGTGGATTTTAGCAACATTCATGGGCTTAGACAGAATTTCTATTCTGCATACGTTCATACTGTGCAATACAGGCCAGCTGTTTTGGCACTGAGTGAAACACAAATAGGTGAAAATTCTGATCATTCAGGGTAAAATCTATCAAACCCAAAGAAAACTCATGATTTGATTCGAGCTGTAAAGAGGTTATTAGGGTTAGAGAAGTAAGTTTCCGATGTTATAAGGCCAACCCTACTGAGGAAAACCGGAATAAGTTCAAACAAGCTAGAAAGACCTGTAATGTTCATATTCGATGAACCAAATTTTTGCATGATCAAAAATTAAGAAAAAAAATACTACGATGTCCCACAGGTAGTAAAATTGTTTGGTCATTTGCAAAGAATAAACGAAATTCTACTTCGTCGTCGGTTCCAACGCTCGTCTTCCCCTTTTGTCAGCTCGATAGATAAAGCCAATTTGCTTGCAGCACAGTTTGCTGTTAATTCGACGCTGCCAGAAAGTGTTATGACTCATCCTGTACTTGAGGGCGTAAATGATTTTATGGGACAAATCTTCTTTCGCACTCGTGCAGTTGCCAGAGTCCTGAAAGATCTTGATATACACAAATCCGCTGGCCCGGATAGTATCCCTCCCATTGTTCTGAAGAGGTGTTCTTCAACGCTGGAAAAACCACTGCGTAAGCTTTTCCATCTGTCCTACTCTACTGGTCTCTTTCCGAGTGGATGGAAAACAGCATTTGTCCAGCCTGTCCCTAAAAAAGGCGTATCTTCTTCACCCTCCAACTATCGACCGATTGCACTTACGTCCCTTCTTTCCAAGGTCATGGAAACGCTGATTAATTTTCAGCTCAAGAAATATCACAGTGGAACAAATCTTTACATCATTTTGGAGAAAGTAAGATTATTGCGCTTGATATTTCTAAAGCATTTGATAGAGTTTGGCACCAAGCTCTCTTATCGAAAATGCGTGCATTTGGTATCGACGAATCTCTACCCGTTTTGTCTCCGACTCTCTTCCTTATATTCATAAACGATCTTTTATCTGAAACTTCTAATCCATTAAACTGTTTCGCTGACGACAGTACCGTCAGCTTCTCATATTCGTTTACAGATTCACACCCATGTCCTTCGGATGTGGAACTTGAACGGCAGCGTATGATAAGCTCATTAAATTCTGATCTAAACAGCATTGTCCAATGGGGAAACAAAAACCGCGTAGAATTTAATGTTTCAAAAACTCAATGCTGCCTCCTGTCATTAAAGCGAAACCCACCTCCAATGCCGCTTTTCATGGACGGCACTTGCATCGAGGAAACCGAACAGCTCTTAGTTCTCGGTATGTGTGTCGCAGACCACCTAATATGGAATGACCACATATTTGACGTCGCCAAAAACGCTGCTAAGTGCTTAGGTTTTCTCCGAAGATGCAAGAAATTCTTTAACCCCTCCGATCTGGCTGTGATCTACAAAGCATTTATTAGTCCAAAGCTTGAGTATAACTCACACATATGGGCAGGTGCTCCTTTAACTCATCTAAGCTTGTTGGACCGAATACAAAAAAGGGCCCTAAAAATGATAGGTGATCGAACAATAACGTCAACAATAGCACCCCTCGAACACCGCCGCAATGTCACCTGTCTCTCACTGTTCTATCGCTATTTTTATAAACAGTGTTCAAGTGAAATAGCCAGTTTCATTCCTCCCCTTAAACAATTCAACCGTAATACTCGCGCTTTAAGGAATGCTCATCAGTTTACCCTTGAGCCTAATTTCGGACGTACCGTTAAGTATAGGGATTCTTTCTTTAGTCGCACAACAAGAATGTGGAATGCTTTACCTGACCCTATTTTTCCCCCCCATTTTGATATTCAGAACTTCAAAACCAATGTGCATCGGTATCCCCTTCTAAATCCTTCCTTATTTTCGTAAGGCACTGTGCTAGTCATAATTAAGGGTAGTAAGAACCCCTTTAGTGCGCGGCATGTTTAAAAAAAAAAAAAAAAAATGTACACTCTTAAAAGTATAATAAGCTCAAAAATTGGTTTTGAACTTACATGTGTTGTAATTTATTTCATGGAGTTTTCTAAGTCGTATACAAACATTAATGGGAATTTGGTTAAAGAAATATGCCATAACATCTGGGGGTTATTTTTTATTACCTTGCAGTTGTTTGATTTCATTAAAAGAAGTAAAAACGAAATAAAGCCCAAAATGAGAAATAAATTTAAAACAAAAATTTGTTCAGAATTTATTTTGAGGCATATTTCCAAATCCAAATAAAGTTATTGCCTGACGGAGCGCTTGCGACAAAAATCAGGTATATATGTTGTTATTAGCGCCTAAAGAATCTAATTCTTAGAGATGGTTTTAAATAATAAAAAAAATGGAAATCGTGTACTTATGTACATACATATGTATGTATATGAATGTTTCTAAATATGTATGGTCAACAGCCGTACTTAAGTTCTTACCGAAGATATAAGTCGCGTAATGTCATATGCATCATCCATCTAGGGCTGCCAGATTAAATTTAGATAATATCGGGAGCCCCAGGGCCCAAAAACCGGTACAAATCGGTGTTGGATATTTACGAACATCAACTTAGCTATATTCTACTTTGATCTTATCAACATTATCGTTTTATATAGTTTTTTATCAATCACTAACATAGTATAATTTATGTATAAAATTACCAGCTATGGAAATACAAAGTTGAATTTAGATTATGGTATACAATTAGAGATGAAATTCCAGATCAACCAACCAATGCATGGAAGAAATATAATAATCAAGCTCATCGAAGATAATCAAATCCTTCACATACGCAATGCAATATCGGCAAAAGAGGTTTGGGCTGCACTTAAAAACTACCATACAATGAGTCAACATTAACAAGTAACTAAAGTATTCATATTGAAGAAAATTTGTTCAATGCAATTATCTGCTGATGGTGATATGCAAGAACACATCAGTCAAATGCTTGACTTAGTAGCAAAGCTTACGCATCACTTGGTGAAGAACTAATGGATCACCTAGTTGTTGCAATGCTTCTTTGCAGCCTCCCAGATTCCTACAACAGCTATCACTGCCTTAGAAAGTAGACCAAATTTATGAATTTAAATGTCGTGAAAATAGGGAGCCTGTAGACTGTACAAAAGATACTGCCATGAAAGCTGCACAAAATAAATACATACAAAAGAAATTCTGTATTTTCTGCAAAAATTCATATCATAAAAAACCGGAATGTTGAAAATTATAAAATGGAAAAAGAAGGAAGGTTCCTCTTCAAGATTCATCCGAATTTTGCTTCAACGTGACAAGATAAACTGAAACTAATTCCTGCATTATAGACTCAGGAGCAACGACATCTCATATGACTTATGACCGATCCTTTTTCAAACACATTGATACATCAAATTAAAGTAATGTTCGACTGGCAGATGGAAACTGGCTAAGGTTGGAGGAAACGGATAATTGAATGCATCAACAGCAATGGAGAAGACATCAAAATACCAGTAATACGTCCTTTTCGTACCATCACTCGATTGTAGTCTTTTGTCAGTCAAGAAAATTGATGATAAAGGTTTTAAGGTCTGTTTTGAGAAAAATAAGTGTATAGCTTTGAATTTAAAGAAGTAATTGTGGCTATTGGATGTTGCCAATCTGGACTACCTATATACTTTGTCAACCAATTATAAAGCATTAGCAAGTGTCGATACAGAGGTTCACAATGATAATTGCATACATTCATGACACAAACGCTTTGGTCATAGGGATCCGAGGTCAATTGAAAAACTAGTGTCAGCTGAACTTGCATACGGCATACAAATCAAGAAATGTGGCATTAAGGTGGTTTGCGAAACGGGTAATCAGGCCAAGATGGTTCGCACACCATTTCCAAAATACTGACAAAGTCAAATTAAATCAAAAATGGACTTGATTCATACAGATTTTCGTGGGCCTATGCAAACTCTGACTCCTAGCAAGAAAAGATATATTTTGACAGCAACTGATGACTACAGCAGATATACAAGAATCTACCTGATGACCCGAAAATGTGTAACAACAAAATTTATAAAGGAATTTATAGAAGAATTGAAAGCTGAATTCAACAAGAAACCAAAAATTATTCGATCTAACCGTGGAGGTGAGTATATAAATAACGAAATGATAAGTTATTTGAAACAAGAAGGCATCACAAATCAATATACTCGTACTGCACCATACTCTTCACAACAAAACGGAATTACAGAAACGAAAAATGGGACCTTCATGGAAATGACACGTGGCATGCTTTCGGGAGCAAAATTTCGAAATACTTACAGGGGAGAAGTAATTATGAATGCAACTTATCTGTATAATCGGCTACCAACTCGTGTAAAAGAAAAAAACACCATATGAACTTTGGTTTTCACGCAAGCCAGACGAAGTAAAATTTTCTCAAAAGAATTTAGAACCAAATTGAACTCAACAAGTGTCAAACTAATTTTTGTAGGGTATTGAGAAGAATCATCTTCTTGATACTAAGACCAACAAAATAACTATGACTAGATATATCAAGACAGTTGATGGAGTATTTCAAGAAAAAAATCCAAAGAAATCAAACTCACCACAAAAGGACAATAAAATACCGGAAGTTATTATTGAACTGGAAAACATACCAGAAATCATGAAGAAAAAGAAACACATGAAGAAACAAAAATAAGATCTTCAGATCGATAACGAAAGGTCAGCCATCCAACAGATCATATCAGCTAAAATAGTCAAAAATATAATAATGGTAGAGTTCATTTCAACAAGCCATGGAAAGTTTTTGTACCGCTCGAAGGACAACAAATATTCAGAAGTTTACTTGCAATTGATGGAAAAGACAATCTTGAAATACACCATTATGAAGTGAAAACAGCATTTTGAAATGGTTTATTGAAAGAGACGATATACATGAAGCAAACAATTGGATACAAAACTCAGGAGGGACACAAGGTATATAAGCTGAACCGAAGCGTATACATAAACGGGCTAAAACAAGCTGCAAAAGTATGGAACAAAAAATTGGACGATGCACTCCTAAAGAATCACTTCGTACAAAGTACCGCTGATCCATGTTTATACATAAAACGAAATACCCATCATAGTATCTATGTATGTATGTACCTTGTACCTACTTGTATATGTGGACGATCTTTTGATTGTATTAACAGAAGAAACCGAAATTAAAGAATATGGACAACATTTGAAAACCATTTCGACTTAACCGATCTAGGACCAATCAAAAAAGATGGAATTTTCTATATAAATCAAAAATGTAACATCCATCAATTAATAGACAAGTATTCACTTCAAAATTCAACACCGTCAAATATTCCACTTGATATTGGTTATTTCAAGATAAATGAAAATGGAAACCCTTTGAATGATAATACACAATATCGTGAAGTTATTGGTGGACTTTTATACTTAACTATGAATACGCGGCCAGATATTTTAAGTCAAAAGGTTGAAAATCCCGCACAGATGTCGATTGGAATGAGGTAAAAAAAGAACACTAAGATATTTAAAGAAGACAGTATAGCCCGAGAGCTAGTGAACATTTACTCTCGGGCTAGGAGCTTTCGAGCTAAAAATGGAAGAGATTTCAGATCCAAGGAATATACTTACAGGATATGCAGATGCTGACTGGGCTCAAGACCAAAACAGAAGAAAATCCAATACAGGTTATTTGTTTAAGTTAAATGGTGGACCAGTGAGTTGGGCATGTCGGAAGCAAACTTGCATAGCTCTATCGTCAACAGAAGCCGCAAGTGTTTATGGTTAATAAACTTATACATGGATTTTTGCAAAAGAACAAATTGAACCTTTAATAATGTTTTAGGACATCCAATCATTCATTAAGTTAAGTGAAACTAACAATCTCATAACATAACACTTTACTTAAATTATAATCTATTTTGTTTATTTAGTATCGTATTGAATCCATATGACATCTCTTAACGTTTCTTAATGTCAAAATGACGAATGATTACGAATTTTTTGCACGAGCGACACTTTTTTAGACGTGTTCTAAAGTTCAATAATATTGAAAATTAAGAAAATTTTAATAAATTGTTTTAAAATTAGAAAAATGATAAGTACAATTCTGGACAATATTTTTTGACTAACTTAGAAGTGCAACATTTTGAAAAAATCAAGAAAGCCAATAACGAGATATTCGGGAATATCTCAAAACAAGTAAGAAACCGGCAATTTGCACAAAATATCCAAACATTTATTTCAGTTCTTCGATTTTTTTTGGCAAAAACTTATGCAGTGTTATAAAAACTTTTCTAGAGATAACCTGTACGAAGTTTTATCAAAACCATTACAGCTGTTTTTTTTTTAACTTGATAAAACCGACATTTTTATATGACCGTTCTGTCCAGATAAGCTAAAACAAAAATTGAATCTCACTCCTAGGGAATAACAAAACCAATAATTTCCATATATAGCAAGTTAAAGTTGAAAGTCGGGACATTTTGTAATCTGGACAGATATCGAAACAGGGTTCAAATATCGGAACTGTCCCGCCGAAATCGGGACGCCTGGCAGCCCTAGGGCTGGCCACGAAACGAGAAAAGTCTATGTCTCGCATGACGAGACCGAGACGAGACTGGCTTTTAAGCAACTGAGACGAGACCGAGACGAGACTGTTTATTTGGACCGACATTTACAGAGAGTCTTACTTACTTACTTTACTTTTGATGGCGCTCACAGCCCAGGATGGGCTTCGGCCTCAACTAACAAGCCCCTCCAGCCAGCTCTGTCCCTAGCTAGCCGCTTCCAGTTGCACACACCGAGTGCTTTGATGTCGTCATTCACTTGATTGCCCCACCTGTTACGGGTTTTTCCTCTGCTGCGTACCCCATCGGGGTTGGATTCGAAGACTCGTCGGGCTGGTGCGTTGCTGTCCATACGCTCCACGTGCCCCAGCCATCTCAGCCGCTGTATTTTCAGCTTTTTGACCAGGTCAACGTCGCTGTATAGCCCGTATAGCTCGTCGTTGAATCTTCTCCTCCATACTCCTTCGATACACACCGGACCGAAAATCACACGAAGAATCTTCCTCTCAAAGCACCCTAGCAGATTTTTATCCGAATCTTTCAGTACCATGCTTCTGACCCATAAAGCAGGACCGGGATGATTAGGGTTTTGTATAAAGTCTCCTTGGTTCTCTGAGAGAGGGCCTTACTACTTAAATGCCTTCTTAGACCGAAGAAACAGCGGTTGGCAAGAGTAATTCTTCGCTTGATCTCTGCACTGATGTCATTCTGCGATGTAATAGTGGAGCACAGGTAGACAAAGTCCTTGACAACTTCGAAGTTATATCTGTCCATCGTGATATTTTGCCCGAGTCGACGATGTTGAGATTCCTCTCTTGATGACAGCATATACTTCGTCTTGTCCTCATTAACCGCCAATCCCATTCTAGCCGCCTCCGATTCAATGCTCGCAAATGCCCCTGCCACAGCTCGCTTCGTTCTGCCGACAATGTCTATGTCATCCGCATATGCAAGCAATTGAACGGACTTTTGATAGATTGTACCGCTGGTGTTGACATGTGCGTTGCGTACAATGGCTTCAAGAACGATGTTGAATAGGTTGCATGATAACGCGTCGCCTTGCCTCAATCCTTTCTCAACATCAAAGGAATCGGTGGTGTTCTTACCAATTTTGACGGAGCAGCGAGATTTCTGTTCGTCATCCTGCACAGGCGGACGAGTTTGGCAGGAATGCCGAGACTCGACATGGCTCTGTATAATTCGTTCCTTTTCGACTTTAAAATCGATAAAAAGGTGGTGTGTATCGATCTGGAATTCCCGGGATTTTTCTAAAATCTACTAAAGGAGGATGCCCAAAAAAAACCCAGCATCGATTAAAATAAAACCGTAATGAAATGAAAGGGCATAAATTATAGATAACAAATATGTTTTTTTTTTTCTTGAAAAGTTATCCCCGGGCTTGGCTATGATGATTTTTAATTACAAAGTGTTTCTTCATGAAAACAAAGTTAGCTACGGCGCGCGTTACAGAAAAAACCAAGCTTTGATTAATTTAATATAGATAATAACTGGCCAGTTGTACATTGGAATCCACCAGAATTCCAAAAAACAATCAAGATAAAAAAAAGGTTCCGAAAGACAAAGTTTTGAAAACAAAAGTTACAAGCAAATCAAAGCAAAGCGGGTGCTAGTTTTTATTTGACGTTTGGGCTAACGAGGGAATGAGCTGAAGTTGTCTTCGAAACTTATTGTTTTTCTACGATCCTTTATGATTTTGGAAACTGTTTGATTAGTAACTTTGTTTTTTGAAACTTTGTTCTTTTTTTCGTTGCACAAACTCAGTAGGCATTAAATATAACATTAGATTCTCCAAAAAACTAGTATGAATAACTGTCACCTATTGCACAAGAAGCAACATTGCGATAGTCAATATTTTGTTTTAATAAAAAAAAATCTAAAGGTAGTGAGGACATAAGGATACGGATTTATATATAACGGTAAACGGCTCATATAGAGTGTAGACACTATACTTACTTTTTATAACGGAAACCACAAGAGGTATGTGTTGCTCTTTACTTCTATCATTTAACGTGTCGAACCTTCGATAAAATTAATGTGAGATATGTAAATGAGTATATGAGGTATTGCAATATTTTTTCTTGGTTACAGATTGCTTTTGACGGTTCAAGAGCAATATGCCACCCATGCTGGCAAAGAATAGATTATGCAATACGCGCGCCGCGCCGTGCTCCACCTGAACAAGCTCAAATAATCCCGGAATATCAATCTATTGCTGTTACTGGATTAACACGTACACCAAATTCCGATAAAAGGTGTATGTTTGACAACTGCAATAACTTGGAATTACGCACAGTACCCAATACACTCAAAACATATCTCTTGAGTTACTATGAATTATACATTTCAAGCTTATCGCGCATCTGTCGTCATCATTTAAGTTATACTACGTGGGAAGATTTTGCAACATATGTGACACGCCGACAAACAGACTTCTGTGCTGAACATGTACGAGAAATAGTTCAAATCTATACCAAAGCATTAGAACAACAAGTCACGCTTGACTTTGAGAGTTTAAGCGAAATAGACGAAGACACTCTTCATTTTTGGACTGGTGTAAGTCAAACTCAGTTCATAGACATTTTGGAACAAACACCATCCCTGCTTGAAAGATCTAAGACACCCAATACCGACTTAGCGGTATATCTTTGCAAAATACGCACTGGTGAACCCGGTTGAGACTAGCATCTATTTTTAACATGACAAGGCAAACTCTGGAACGGAAAATCAAAATGACTAGAGAATGTCTAACAAATGATTACGTTCCACTGCATTTGGGATTTGATCATGTAACCCGCAATGATGTTATTTTGGGAAATAAAATCATACCCAATCATATTTTTGGTACAACCGACCGAACTAAGGCTATAATAATTTGTGATGGAACATACTTACACATTCAAAAAAGTTCAAACTTTTTGTTCCAAAGATTGAGCTACAGTATTCATAAGTTTACGAACCTTATTAAACCATTTATGATAGTTAGTGCAAATGGGTACATCATAGATGTGACCGGTCCCTATGCTGCTACCACATCGGATGCCACTATCATGAAACTAATACTTGATAACCACAACGGGGAACTGGAAGAAGCGCCAATACGGTGGTTCTTAGAGGAAGGTGATGTTTTTGTTTTGGATAGAGGTTTTCGAGATGCCGTTTCATATTTGGAAGAATGTGGTTATGTGGCACATATTCCACCATCCAAACAACGTAACGAAAGTCAATTAAGCACTGAGAGTGCAAATAAGTCAAGACTTTTGACCATGGTTCATTGGGTGGTGGAAACAATTAATGGACGTTTTAAGCGCGACTTCAAGATATTTAGAAATACTTTTTTTAACAAATCGGCGTCGAATGCAATATGCGACTTTAAAATCGCAGCATCGCTTATTAACGCATATCAGGAACCCTACGCAGACAGCCCTTACTCAGACGCATTTGTGGAAATTATTAATAGAAACATGCATAAACCTAACTTGCTTGCAGACTATGTAGATGACCAGAATATGAACCGACAAAGAGTAGCGTTTATGAGATTAGAAGCTACTTACCCTGATCTCAGAGATTTTCCAAGGCTAACCTATGAAGAGTTAGTACTGTTCGCTGTAGGTACATATCATTTAAAACTGGCGCGGTCGTACTGCTGGGAACATATCCGAGGGGATGGAGTTTTTAATATTGAAGTCTACAGATATCCAGAGAGCATAGCAGTTGTAGGTCTAGAAGACAAAATATTGCTAAGAGGACGCATAAGCTCCCGACATGTTAGAGCTAGAACGTATTATACGTATATTCTATACAATCCAACAAGTAATGGAAGAAGCGCAATTGCAGAACACCTCTGCTCATGCATTCATGGTCGTCGAACGTTAGGAAGTTGCGCTCATGTGATCAGTATGTTGTATTATCTTGCCTATGCTAGGCATGAAGAGAATATGCAACAACCAGCTAGTTTTCTAGATTCTATCTTAATAGATTATGATAGTATGTAGCAGCTGCGTATTTTGTATCTAATAAATACCTACTTACCCATCCATAGATTTGTACATATGGCTTTTTTTTTTACAAGAAACACTTTGTTATTAAAATTTAAAAATCATCATAGCCAAGTCCGGGGATAACTTTTAAAAAAAATAAACACATATTTGTTACCTACAATTTATGGCCTTTCAATCCACATATGTGTTATCTTAATCGACTCTGGGTTTTTTGCCCATACATTTTTGGGCATTCTCCTTTAAAAATCCAATTTCAGTTAAATATTTATTTTATTCTGCATGTATTCAGACTATAATCGAAAATATTTCGTTCCAATAATCAACAAGTTGGCCGGAAAACTTATTTTTCGGAGACGAGACCGACACAAGACTTAATTATACGAGACCGACACGAGACCAAGAGGAGACTAAAAATTTTCGATTTTAACGAGACTTACAAAAGTCTCGCAGGGTCTCGTCTCGTGGCCAGCCCTAGGCAGCCCTACTTCCATGTTCCATCTGCTTACGACAAGAGATATTTTATTATTCTGCCTTAAAGCTTTCATTAAAAGTGCCTCTTTAACGAAGCACAATCATCACAATGTGATTGTTTTACCTATGTCAAAAAGTAATTAAAAAACATAACTTTGAATACAGAAATAGAAAACATTATTCCCAATAAAATCTAACAAAAGGATATTTTATTTATCAACGCACTCATTTATGTAACAAAAACAAATTCAAATATAACTGTGAATGTCTTTTGAACTTCACACATTTTAAATAAATACAAGGTTGCTTCAAATTGAAACTCTTCTGCGCCATCAACACACAAAAGATATAAAACATCTTGTATGAATAGCATCACCTTTCGCCGAAAGTGCTTGTCTTTTCTCTTTTGGCTCAATTGTTTGTGCGCTTCAAGAAATAAAGCTTAAAAAGAGCAAAAACATAAAATACAATAAAAAAAATTAGACAAAAAAAGAAAGAATTGCGTTGATGCTTCTCTGACAAATAGCTCTAAATCATAAAGGAACGTTTTCAACTTTAAGAAAATAAACAAACAAAAGAGCAATCAATCGTGAGATTTGTACGAATCCAGAAAAAAAGGCTAAAGTTGGAATAAGTTCGGAGGCCTCGACAACAACTGAAATAAATTGTTCCTTAAGAATAATGCGTTAGTATTATTCTCAGAATCACCGGTGAACTTTTTTATCATTTATTAAGGAAAATTACTTTCTATCGGAAAAAATTACTTTTCTTCTTCTTTCTTTCTTTTCTTCTGCTTCTTGTTTTGTCCTTCGAAAGTCCTTTAGTACTTAAGTTTAAAAATTTATTAAGGTGTTTGGTGATGTCCGGCCCGCCCCTTCCATTCTTTGCAACCCGCATTCATTTTGAATGCTCTCTGGAGAGTGTGGTAACCGGATACTCATATTCATCATGACAAAGGATCCAAATCCCTGAGGTATATGTAGGTATACTAAACCACGGATCATAGAAAACAGCAAAACTTCCCAGACTAGTTACAATTTCCCTTACGACTCTACACATCCTTCATCGTATATATTTTATATCCTTACAACGAGCGGAAGGTTTATGTAGCATGCATATAAAAAGTTACAGTCAAACACCCACCAACCTCCTACATACTTGCAATGGTAAGCAGAAAAAAAAATGTTAAAAATAAAATCAGAAATTTGTCGCCCTCTTCCTTTGTATACCGTTTCGTCCTTTAAAAGAAAGGAGTTTAATAAGTATGACCGAGAATTTGGCTGAATGCATCCACTTGAGTTGCTGCTTAGAGATTAAGTTGGGGTCGACCAACGGCATCAATGACGACAACGACAGCTACAACATATCGTCGACGCGACGTATAGCTGATGTTGGTATCGGAAGTCATGAAGGCAGAAGCAGAGGCAGAAGCAGAGGTAGATACAAAGGCAACCATACACCGACACATAAGTCTATACAATTATATGGGGATAATGTGCAAGTGTTTATGATGGTAACTCTGTTTCTAATTCAATTTAATAAGAGCACAAGTCGACAAGCTTCGGTCTGATTTCCTTGAGGACAGTTTTATGGGGATTTTTCTACTTCAGACAATTTTTTTTTTCTAACCTACATATACCATATTATACTTTCTTTTTACTGCTTCACATTATTCTCAAGTGAGAGGCTTTAAGGGTGTATATTGTACAGAGTGTCTATCTAGCTCCTAAGATATACTATATATACCTATTTTTAGGTTTACTTGCTGTATCGAACGAATCTTTGAAAAAATATAAAGGATATATGGATGGATACCTAACCTATACCTCGTTTCCTTTAGAAGAATAACTATACATGTACGAGTATATTGTATATGTATAATCACATCGTATATGAAACGTTATTGACACTTGTGAAAGTGAGGAATTGTGTTGATGTTAGCACTTTAATGAGGGTAGGTTAAATAAGTTTGATCTATATATTCTGGGTCAAGTAGTAAGGAAGTTAAAAAAAAAATAATATAATGTACCAATATAATATATTATATCAAGGACTTTTAGAGGCAACTGGAGAAGCCTTGATTGAATTTTGAAGGCCTTTTCAGTCGACACTTATAATGTGATGGGGAATTTCATTAATGAGTCATAAAATAAACCAATATATGTTGCTACTTGATTTCAATCAAGCAAAGGCATTGCTTGACAGAGCACAAAATGCTCTTAAGGAATCAAGAGTGTCAAACAAAAAATGACAGAATGACTATGTCAATTTGTGTAGTCTACCTAATTTGGGCTATACAAATATTGAATACAATCAATAATTTCAACAGAATTCTACCTATAATTATTTATTATACAATATAATAGCCGTATTTTTCTTTTTGTCAGAGAGTGGATAACAACTCAGGAAAATTTGTTCACGCAGAAAAATAACAAACAAAATTATTTTAAAGAATTTTGTTGCTAGGTATACACTCTTAGTTAGGACGTTAAGGGCATATATTTTAGGTCTACCTTGCACCTCTTTCTGACGGGATTTTTTTTTTTTATATTAAGCGCGTGCAAAAGGGGTTGTGACTACCCTTAAGATGATATACACAGCACGAGCGATTAGGTAGATTGGAGGGGATTTAAAAGGAGATACCGATGCACATTGGTTTTGAACGCCTGTAGATCACAATGGGAGGTGAAAATTGAGCTGGGTAGAGCATTCCACATTCGAGTAGTGCGACTAAAGAAAGAATCTCTGTACTTAACAGTACGTCCGAAATGGGGCTCAAGGGTTAACTGATGGGCATTCCTAGAAACGCGAGTATTACGGTTGAATTGTTTAAGGGGAGGAATGCAACTGCCTATTTCACTAGAGCATTGTTTATGGAAATAACGGTAAAATAACGAAAGACATGAAACATTTCGACGGTGCTCAAGAGATGAGAATGTTTCCGTTATAGTTCTTTCACCTATCATTTTAAGAGCTCTCTTTTCAATTCTATCCAATAAACTCAAGTGAGTTATTGGAGCACCTGCCCAAATGTGAGAGTTATACTCAAGTTTTGGACGAATATAGGCTTTGTAGATCACAGCCAGATCAGAAGGGGAGAAAAATTTCTTGCATCGACGGAGAAAACCTAAACACTTGGCAGCATTTTTGGCGATGTCGAATATGTGATCGTTCCATAAAAGGTGGTCTGTGACACACATACCGAGGACTGAAAGCTTTTCGGTTTCCTCAATGCAAGTGCCACTCATGGATAGTGGCATGGGGGGTGGGTTTCGTTTTAACGACAGTAGACAGCATTGAGTTTTTGAAGCATTAAATTCTACACGATTTTTTATTCCCCATTGGACAATGCTGTCAAGATCGGAATTTAATGAGCTAATCATACGCTGCCGTTCAAGTTCCACATCCGAAGCACATGGATGTGAATCTGAAAACGAATATGAGAAGCTGAGGGTGCTGTCATCAGCGAAACAGTTTAATGGATTAGACGTTTCAGACAGAAGATCATTTATGAATATAAGGAAGAGAGTCGGAGACAAAACGGAGCCCTGGGGCACACCAGCATTTATTTTGTGAATTTCAGACTTGAAACCATCCAATACAACTTGTATTGAACGGTCCGAAAGGTAATTTCTAATCCAACGAAGAAGAGATTCATCGATACCAAATGCCCGCATTTTCGATAAGAGAGCTTGATGCCAAACTCTATCAAATGCTTTGGGACACTAATAGTCCACATCCTAAATTAACTTTTATGAAGTGCTTCCACGGTGCAGTGGCAACACGGGTTGCCTTCTTACAGGTTATAACAACAAAATTCCATAATAATTGGCATATAAATCTAGAACCGCATATCGGACAATGACGCAGAATGTATCATTGAATTCAGAATACTTGAGGCCATAGGAAAATATTGTTTTTTTTTTAACGATTCCCCACCCTTGCGCACTGGGCATGCAAAATACCCTCAGCGTTTTGTTTGTCAGAAAATAATGGTAATTATGTATGTACAGTACATATCCATAAAATCATAAGATTGGTGTCGACGCGGAATTTCACACACCACGTCAAATTCCGAAGCCTACGTAAATGCATGTATTTGTTTTTTTTTTTGCATAATCTCTTTCAAGTGGGTGAGTAGTGTGGAAGTATGTCAAGCCGATATATATTTACCGTGGTATAATCTTAGCATATGATACATAAATTTGAAATAGTTTTAGGTGCCCAATCTTATGAAACCAAAATAAATGCAATATAACATTCCTGGAAAAAGTTATTTTAATTTTGTAAACTGATATGACTGAAATTTTAGTGCAACTAGCATAACAGAGCCGAGTTTCAACGGTATGGTGATACAATTTGGAGCACATGTTTCGTTTGTCATAAGAATAAAGAATCAACAGAGTCCATCAAAATATTGGTGGCGAAAGGGTGTTCTTTTGAGTAAAAGGGAAAAGTGAATAACTATTACCAGGAAACCCCTCCCAAAACTTTTGTGTTGATGAAAGTTTGTAGAAATATTTCATTTTTTCTAAGAACAAAGCATCACCAGAGATCTAAAATATATCTATCGTCTGAGTATGGTTTTTGAGGGTTTATGTTTTATCTGTTCTATTCAGAAAACACATTAATTTTTTTCCTTTAAAATGACGATAACTTCTTTAAGGATGATTGTATCGTCTTAAATTTTCTTTTATTGGATTCAACGTTAAAAAATACCCTAAAATGCATAATAGGTATCTAACATATGAACCTGGATTACCCAAAAGAACAATTTTGGGTTTAAAATCCATATTTTCCATACATCTTTAAAAAACACATATGGAACCTATATATTTTCAGGGATCCTTTCGATTTTTGGTTTTCATGGCGTTAGAACATTTTGTTGAAGTTAAATCAGTGCAATATTTATTTTCGAGTTTTGGTAGGGGTTTATTGGTCACAGTTTTACACTTTTCCCTTTCACTAAAAAAACACCCTTTCGCACAGTTATTTTTATGGACTCTTTTGATTCTTGTTTCTTACCACAAATGAGACATTTGTGCCAATTTTAAGATAGACCATACCATTAAAATTTGGTAAAATTATGGTCGTTTCACTGAAAATTGAACTTGTTCTAGGGAAGTTGCATTTTATTTATTTTGTTTGCATAAGATTGGGCATTAAAAATTTCTTTAAAGTCATGTGCCATATATGCTTATATTATACAAAGACAAATATACACTGGTTTGATAAACTTCCACCTTCCGCTCCCGCTATTTTAAAAGCGATTATCAGAAAAATAGATGCATGGATTAAAATTTATTTCAGATATACTGAAGATTATTAAATATGTTCCTATGGCTGTAAGTATTTTGAAACAGGCCAATTTATGTGCAGTTTCGTTGTTATAACCTGTATGGACGCAACCTCTTTATATCTCCAGTCTGCCACGGTGACGTTGACTATAAGTTATAAGAGGAATCATAGTTTAAACAAATATGTTAAATAAGGCAATTTTATCAAAAAACTCGGAAACTTTATTTTCGTTAGTCGTTTTTTACTTGACCAAGTTTTGGTTTAGTGAAAAAAAAAATTCGAGTTAGAATTGATTTTCGTCAAGCGACACGTCTGTCGCGGTTTGTCTTTGAATCCCGATGTACAACGAGCTAGAGCCTAAGCGGTTCACATGAGATTTGCTTCAAATTTGGTGTGAAGCATTTTTATGTGACTCCCTAGAGGAGACAATTTGAATTATTGTTTTAACTCATCTTGAATGGGTAGCTGTCATACAATCATTAAGGTTATAACAAAGTTATATTAAAAATGGCTGTAATGATTTAAATTAAATTTTGTACATATCATCTCTACACCAGTTGTATTAGTACTGCATACCACGTTTTACCAAAAAAAAAAAATCGAAAAATTGAAATAAAGTTATGCTTTTTTTTTTTTTTTTGAAAAAATTGCCTTTTCTATACTTTTTTTTTGGTATATGCCCTTATATATGGTCATTGGTTTAGTTGATTGTTATCATTATTTTGCGATTTGGTTTTTCTAAGTTAGTCAACATTATTTTGCGATTTGGTTCTTCTAAGTTAGTCAACAAATATTGCTTTTAAATTTGCATGACTATTTGTTTATACGAAGAAATAAAGTATACAAATATTGGGAAACCATTAGTATTCTACACTGTCAAATGTCTAGCTACATACTAATTTTCTATAGTTTTTAACTACGAGAGCAAGTTCGTGCGATCCAGTCGTACATATTTTTTTTTTGTTAAGAACCTGTTATTCTGTATTATTTAAATTACTCTACAGATTACATGTTCGAATAGTTCAAAGTTTAGGCAAACTTGTTTCAGCCGTTTTCGAGAGAAAACTTTATAAAACCGAGATCATTTCTTTTATGGAACCATGTACTAAAGCTTTACAACAAACTTGAAGCAAATCCATCGCTTCGTTTGTGCCCTACTTCGACGTTTGTTCATCAGGACGCACCGACAAATAAACTGACGGCGACGTCTTGTCGAAAATCACTTTTTTTGGAGAACTCCAATATCGCGATGTTATATGGTTTGAATTCAAACCTCAGATTTTTTTGACACGAAACTAGTACTTGCACTACAGAGGAAATAAAAATATATATCATAGAATACTTATTTATATTTCTTATGTCCAGTTTTTCAGTGAGTTAAACCAGAGTTACTTAACTCTGGAAATAGATTTGTCTACAATTACGTCAAGAAGCCGTTTTTAAGTAGAGAGTGAATTCAGAAAGACTTAAAAAACAGAGAAGATAATATAACAAAATTATTTATTAATTAAGCAAGAGTTAACTAAGGAAATTTAGTGAATTAACTCGGGTTTTACTTTAACTCTGCACTAAAAAACTGTGCCTTAATGAAAAAAGCAAAGATAAATTAAAAAAAATGCTTTTTTACCCTCAATATTTTTTTTTTTGACAATGAAAAATTACCGGAATTTGAACGCAGATTAATAACGGTTTTTTTTTATTAACCTTTCATTGTATCTATTTTAATTTTTTTTTTTAATGTTTTTAGTAAAACACGCGTCAGGTTATGTCGTGTTGTGATATAAATTGCGTTGTTCAAAAGATTTACAGTGTTAACAAAACTCGTTCTGTGCTGTGTCGCATCGCACGGGCCGAACTCGTCTAAATATGCGTTTGGCCTTAAAGGTTATCAAGGTTCATTTATGCACTCCCTGTCACTTGTTTGAGGCCACTATTTTCATAAAAGTTTTTTCTCGAAAAGTTTGATACGTGTGAGTAGGTATATTTATTTTGCAATAAAAAAGGAAAAGAGTTTACTTGGAAAATTTATAGAAATTTCCCAAATTATGTGAATGGACTGCAAAAAATGGATATAAAAATTTGCGTCACTTGATTGAGGCCATTCCAAAAATTGCTTGGCAAAAGTTAACATCGCTGATTTTTTTCAAACAAAAGTTTAAAGGGTATCAGCCAGTATTTCGACAGTTTTAAGGATTATTAAAACCAGTGGTAACATCAAGAGTATGCAAATCAAAAAGAAACCGGTTCTACGGCAGTTACACAGTTACAGGCAACATGCCTGTAGCAACGCATGGAAAAAGGTTGTCTTTTCAGATGAAAAAAAGTTTAATCTTGACGGACCCAATGGTTAAAACTTTTATTTTCACGATTGAAGAAAAGAAGAACTTATTTTGTCAAGACATCACAATAATACATTAGGTGTTATGGTGTGGGTATCTTTCACCTATTATGGAACAATTGAATTGGAGTTTATAACTACAACAATGAACGAAAATAGTTACAAATGCATACTTTAACGGATATTTCCAAAGCTAAGGAATATTCTTGAACCGCTATTTATGGATATTCCAACAAGACAACGCCCCTATCCATACTTCCAGGGTAGCTAGAAGCTGGATTCAATCTGAAAACGTTGGACTTCTACCATAGCCACTCTATTCACCGGACTCAAACATCATCGAAAACGTTTGGGCCTGGCTATCTCGAAAAGTTTCTGATACTGGTAGACAGTATAAACATTTTTATAGTTTTGTTCTTTTTTTATAAGATTTTTCAAGTGGCCATCAAGTGACGCTATTTTGCATACCCATTTTCCAGTGGCGTAGCTAGCCCTGGAGGGGCCCCGTATCAAGAATTAGTGGGGACCCCCCTACAAAATTTCAAATTAAACAAAACACAATTTTTACAAAAGCAACTAAAACACTCATAATAACAAATCCAGTATATTTAATGGTACATAGATATGGTCTTTAAATAGGTACATACATAAATGTAGGTGCTATAAAACTTAAACTAACAGAAAAAAAAATCAAATAATAACTTTTCTTGCCTTTATTTCCGCAAATTTATTCATTTAATCATCCATATCTGACGATGATTTTAATTTTTAAAGCTTTTCAACTTCTATGGACATGATCGCTATGTCCGACAACCGTTCTTGTCCCATAAAAGTTCTTTTATATTTTTTTTTATTATTTTAAGCTTAGAGAATGTTCTCTCAGCTGTTGCTGTCGTTTTGTTACTGGAAGCATCAAAAATAAAGGGCATGTCGTTATTACTTTCGGAAAACTGGATGCAAAGCTATTGTATTGAATTAGCAATAACTCTGTGAGTTCTTTAGTTGCCTGAATTTTTTGATTCCAAACAGGATTTTAAAGCAATTAGTTGTTCAAAAAGATCAACTGCCAGGTCCTCATTGTATTTAGCAACCAGTTTTCCTGCTTCCGTATCAATTTTTTCATTTGAAAAGGATTAAAGTTTTTCTGGTTGTAAAACTACAAATAAATTACTTAGATCATAGAGCCTCTGAAATATTTGTTCAGTTTGAGAAATCAATATTTATCTAAGCAGCAATAGTAAACATTGACTTTGAAGTAAGAATCCGGGTCTGATATTTTCTCATCTTCTGATAATTCGTCAAAAAAGCGTTTCGTTATTTTCCTTCTTTTATTTTTAAAAGCAGTTGTTACCCCCCACTCTTTTCCTAAATTGAATGATTTTTAATTTTTTAATTCTTACTTAGTAAAATACTTGCTTTTTGTAAATAATTGGCTTCATGCTCTAAGGCTTTGGACACAGGGTTAATGATTTCGAATAAAGAAGAAAAAAGTGACCCAATACAATGAATTCGATGCTCTCTAAAATCTTAATTATATTTTTGCTTTTATCAGGTTCATCTTTTTTTTGAAACTAGATTAAGTTAGTGAAATGCTTTCATTATTAATGAATAATTTTCCCGTACAGCGAATAAACGTCATTTCTTGATGACCATCTAGTAGGGCAAACCCTTTTTAAGTGTAATTTTATATTCCTCAGATGACTCGTTATTCAACATTGACCACCATTTTATGCTATTCCAAAAAAAGTATATATTTTCTCAAATTGTCAAAAAAATTTTACACTTCTTAACGACTGGTGCAGTGCATCGTAGTGTGTAGATTCGTGTACCTATGAGAATTTCAAGCAGAAAATTTTTACTTGCGTTGGCCTAAGTAGGTAGGTATATGAAAAAGAGAAAGAAAACCAATTTTTTGTATAGGGTGTAGCAAAAAATACCTAACAAGAAAAGAAATTTTGTATTTATTAATTTTTTTCAAATGTGTTTCAAGCTCTTAAAAACTTATCTCGGTTCGGGGCCCCTGTATCTCGGGGGCCCCGTATAATTGATACGGCTGATACCGAGGTAGCTACGCCCCTGCCATTTTCGCAGTCCATTCTTATAATTTGTAAAATTCGTATGGAATTCCCAAGTTACCCCTTTAAATTTATACTTTTTTATTGCAAAATATAAAAACCTACTCACACTTTTCAAAAATTTTCGAGGAAAAATATTTCCTACAGGTATTTATCGAGAAAAAACTTTTGTGAAAATAGTGGCCTCAAACAAGTGAAAGGGAGTGTATGTTGTACATACATTATGTATGTATCTGGAATATTTTGTAATCCTCATTATATTTTAAAAAGATTGTGTGCTGTCATGACAAATTAAATTCAAGTGTACGTACACAGTGGCGTAAGCTTACTTTTTTCTTAGTTTTGTTACATGTTTTCTTTGCCTGATTGTTGTTTTCAAGTTTATTGTTATTAAACAAACCAGGTTTTAGGTAGAGGTAGAAGCACAGTTTCTTATGAATAGAACTGCTGTGAATAAAACAATAGACCCAAAATTTAATATCTTGGCCATATTTCGCTTTTAGTTATGTATAGAACTAAATCGCCAAATTTTGCAGTTGGTTTTATTATGCTTTAAGAAAACCTGTGCCCGCTGCAGGAGAAAGCTTACCGAATGCGCTTTCTGAAAACTTTTTATTTCAAGAAAGCAAGTTTTCGGGTCGGAACACTGAAAGCATTTTCTGAAAGTGCTTTCTGAAAATAAAAATATATAAAAATAAATGTACATAAAATACAATAGACATGCAATTTGTAAACCTCTAAGATTCTTAGTTTAGCCGGTTTAGCGTCTAGAGAAAAAAAGGTGTCAACTTTAAAGGGTCTAAGACGTATAGTTTGGCTGCAAATCAAGTTTGAAGATAAAAGTTCATTCTACTTATCGTGCGATAAATCGATTAAAAGGTGAATAACTTCCTAGATCACAAATGTGCAATTATTAATTCGGTGCTTAACTTAGCGAAAATCGCGTTTGAAGAGAAAAATAGGTCGATTAGTTTCTTATATCGTCCGATATATCGATTCAAAGGTGTCCCTCCCCTAGAACACGTTTCGCGGGATAGATGAAGTTAATTTAAAAAGCGGTGGGCAAACGTTACCCTCTGTCAACTCAGTTGCGGGAAAACGTAACGATCTCACAAAATGCAGCTTCTGAAAGCAGAAAGCGTTTTCTGAAAGTGATTTTGCTTTCTTGAGAACGCTTTCAGGAACTAGTTACATAGTGAAAGTTTTTTTTTTTTTTTGTGAAAGCGTTTTCAAGAAAGCAAATCATTTTCTGAAAACGCTAGTGCAAATTCGTGAAACGAAACGTATAGTACTAATATTAGTACAAGAAAATTAGTCGAAAAACAATAGTTTTATGGAACGATATAAAGGACGGCTGAATTGTGTATACCTGAAAAAGGGCTATTAGATAAGCTTAAGTCCTATTTTTCGAGACAACATACCCCTGGGGAAATCCGCCATTTTGAAAAAACGCGAATTGATCTATATCTGTGAAACTATCGATTTGTAGTGAAAAGTTGTCATAATCTTTGTTGGAAATAAAATTATCTTTTACTGTTCATCAAAACTTTTTCTGTTCTGTGTGGACAACATTTTTGAGGTTATGGCGTTTTATTTTTTTTTTTTTCATTTCCTAAGAAACTAACGTAAATTGTATATGACACAAAATTTAACAAATTTTGATATATTTTTGAAGATGATGCGATATTACAGTCCAAAGTTACGAGCTTTTGGAAAATTGGCTGGTAAATCATTGAGCCGATGTACATAGAACAGTAAATATAGATTTTTTTGTGGAACGAAATATTGGTGAGCTGATTTCCTTACATGAAAGAGGGCTATTAGAAATGCTTATGTCCGGGTATTAGGGAGGCCATATCTGAGGAAATCTTCCATTTGGAAAACGCGAAAATATTTATCTTAGAGCAAAAATTGCAAGGCCAAGGATGTAGGCAATAAAACCGTCTTTCAATTGTATATACATTTTTTTTTTGGTGCGAAAAATATTTTCAAGGTTATGTCGTTTTATTTTAAATTTTTTTGCAATTACACATTTTTCACATTCCCGAAGAAACTTATGTGAATTACTTTACAAATAAGAATTTTAGAACACTAAATTTTCGACATTTTGATATATATTTGAAGATGATGCGATACCGCCGGCCGTCAAGAGTTACAAATGGAATTGGAATATGTGGGCTATTAGCATATGAGCTAGAGTTCTTGATCCCAATTTATCAATTGCTTATTTCAAAGTCCCCTTAATAAATATCAGTAATTGTGATTTCTATACATGAATGACAGAACCGCACTCAGACAAATTGACCTACAACTTACTCTCCTACGATAATATCCCGAAAAAGGTTAGTATCATATTATTATGTATAACAAAAAAAAACCCAGATAAATCTTCTCTGATGATGAACTTAACCTCCCCAAGTCGATTCGGTTTGATATGAAACAACGATATTTATAGGAGTCTATCTCAAGAGAATCAATCATCAAATATCACCAAATTCCCTTACTTAACTTCACATACACATTCATATAATCTATCGCTACTCATAGACTACATTTACTTACTTGATATGAATGATAGCACAAGAATCATATCTATCGCCACTTGAAACCACTTCATCTCATTTCCCTCTGAACTATTAAAAGTCCTCTGGCAAGCTTCGAAGGATTGATGTATCTCAATGATGCTGAGACTATTTTTGCTCCAACAACAGTAACAACGAAGGGAACTACCCACACGAATACGAAAACCACGACAACCACCAAAGTAGTACGGCTCCACCGCCTTAACTCGATTTGAATCCAATTTGATTGATTTGCCTATATTTTAATGCTGATGGAATGTGTCTTTCTATAAAGTTGATGGGGCAATGTGTTGTAGGTGTATCTATTCCATCTATTGCTCTGTGATGTCCTCGACCGCAGAGATGCGCTGAAAGATGGCGAGAGATAGATCGATAAAGACGCGTGTGTGTTGGTATGTATTGTGTAGATGCGGGATATTAATATATGAATTGCTTGACTTGCACGACTAGCGCTCTCAACGACGACGGCAAGAAGTTCAATTTGCGCTCCTTTTATTCTTCTTCAATTAAATGCCAAGTCCTTGACGTTGTTCGTGTGCATATGTACAAAGGTGTAGGTATATGGTGTGCGGCAGCGTGGAGTTGAAAGGAGAATTGTTACATTTAAGCGATGCCGCGGATTCCTGTTTAATTCATCATCATCATCATCATTATTATTCTAATCATTCGCATCGTTATTGTTCATTCGTCGCTCGTCGGCGTATAAAGGCTGATGGTATGGTTATTGGTTATCCTTTTTGGCCGCAGGAGGAGCATAAGCGAATTGCTATCTGTCGCTAATGATATCCAAACGCAGGGTCCTTGAACAGTTATTCATGCGACAGAATTGAAGCCAATTGGCGCTCATTTGGTGGCCTTGATTTGCAGGATATTTTTTGTTTGGAGTTTCAATTTAACACTGATGGGGCTGGCGTCGTCGTCGTCGTTGTCGTTGCCGTTGTAGTTGGGTATGCTTGGTGAGAAATCCTTAAGTTTTCTAAAACGAAAATAAAGAAAAAGGTTTTATTATTTTGTATACGCATTGCGACTGCAAAATATAATAATAATATTTTTCTTGAGCAAAAGAATATGTATTCAAGATGACAGATATCTACAAATAATGCTTTTGTATTCGAGAGGTTATTTTTCTATGTCCAGAGACTTTTAACCCAATAGGCAGGGTCAAGGATGTGAGATTCTAATTTTTAGTTTCATCTGTATACCTATACTTTAGGAATTCAAATGCTTTTTATTTAAGATTATTTTTTTTATCTGAAGTTATAAAGAATGTTGCGAAAATGCGACGCAAACAATGTTTTTTGTTCGCTTTAATATCTATCATCACTTTTTCTTCAAAAGCCATTTTTTTGTTATTTTGTGTGATGAACATTTTATATGGCATTTTGTTGATCTTCTCTTTCCACACAAAAGTATAATAGAAATATGTTTCCTCCTTAAATTTTAATGCAAAGCAAGTTTGCAGTTTGGCCTCTTTATACATACAATATCTTGCTGTGTATTTTGTTTGTTTTTTTCCTTTTTTTTTGAAAATATTTTGCTCAAACTAAAACTTTTGGAAGTTTTCCAAAATAGAAAACAACAACTTTTGTGGTTTTTAATCGATATTCCCTTCTGTTGGTTTAGTTTTAATTGTACGCAGAGAAATTCTATATACTTATATGTATAAAATGTGTACTTTGAATTGTAGATACCACCAGGAACAATAGGTTGTGTGTGTATAGGTATCTATCTTATTGGGCTTAAGATGTTCTAGTTTTGTTTTTTTATGTCTTGGACATGTAACTTTGCGGAGAAATTTGTGACTGAAGTTGAAACCCTACTGAGTTTCTTAAATTGATATGGGAAAACAATGTTTTTTATTTAGTCATATTTAATTTAGTTTGATATTTTGCAAAAATAGATAGGTCATTTTGATAACACATATTGAAATGTTGGAATTAACGTTGATCCTATTTTACGGCACGCAAAATAATACAATAACCAAACTTGCGGTTCGTTTGAACCCCAAAGTTTTAATGCACATCTAAATTGTTCATTATTTATGTATTGCTGCATTGTCTCTATTTGTTATTGATTAAGTTGACAGTTGCGGTGTCATAATCTGACCAGGTGCCACATTTGTCCAAGAGCAGATGACAGGAAGAGTAAAACCTCATGTGATATTTGAGGAAAAAACTGTTGTCTTCGCCACCAAAACATCGTCTACGTCAAATGCCTCCCAGAACTACCACCGGTTCCAGAGTGATTGACTGTTTCTATATTACTCTATCTTCATTTTGTAAATCATTATCTATTGTTATTTGTTAGTAGCCCGTAGCGTAATGGTTAGTGCGTTCGACTGTCACGCTGGAGGTCTGGGTTCGCTTCCCAGCCTCGTCCACCTAAAAACTAAAAAGTTTTTTTTTTCAGGGCTACTGCCTCTTGCGAGGAATTGACAAATCCTCCAAGAGTATCACTTGGCACGAATAAGTGCTTCTCGTCTCGCCGTTCCGATTCGGCATAAAATTGTCCTGTCCTGTCGACAGGCGAACACATGAATGGTTGCGAGTTGTTAGTCACTAGGCCCTGGTTCTTCACGAGCCGTTGTGCCACCCAATTTATTTTTTTTTTTTGTTATTTTATTATATATTCAAATAAAGTATGTGTTAAGTTTAATTTTTTGGGGCATTGGGGTTCGCACGAACCCCATGTTTGGTTAGTGACGTTTTCTCTAGAATAAACTATAGGAAAATATATAAAATCACTTTGATGGAAAAAAAAAAACACAAAAAATGTAAAGAAAAATGAATTTCGTTCACTGACTCTTCATCCCAGGTCGAAAACATGATTTACAAAAAAGTTACAAGCATTCAAACATGCGCTGGGGTTCGCGCGAACCCCAATCCGTAAACTAGGGTTAAGTCATTTTTTGTTAGCGAAAAAAATATACGCACATAAGACTGGTCCTGTAAAAAAAGTATTTTGTCCACTCACTCTCAATGGCTTTAATAGTTTAAATATTGTCAAGAATTTAAATACAAGATTGGATCGCAAGAACCTGCTCTCGTTACTAGAAATTAGAATGAGGCTAGACATTGACAGTTTTAAATTTTAATTATTTAATAAAACATGGTATGGAGTGTTATTAAAATTGTTCTAGGGTTTATACATGTACGAAATTTAATTAAAATCGTTGAAGCCGTTTTCGAGAACACTTGATAGAACCAAAATCGTTCTATAGCATCTACCCGTTCTGTAAACTGAGGGAAAAATTTATGTACTCAGCACATAAATGTGTTGAATAATTACATAGATTTCTGCACACATAACTTTATGTACTCATTAAATGATGAAATCTGTACTGATTGCATACATTTTTCGCATAATATATTCAATAAAAAATTCTATGGACCCATCGCATAAGGATGTGTCAGATATCTGAAAAAAATTTGATTTTTCAAATTTTTTACATAAAATATGGACTGATTACGCGTCGCTTATACTCAACACATGACTTAATGTGATGAATAAACGCTGTTATAAAAAAGTTGAATGGATACACGTTGCTTTAGACTCGTCGCATAGCTCGTGTGATGAGTACATTGTTTTGTGTAAAAACCTTCCGATTTTAAGATCTGCACACATAAAATATAGACTGGTTACAAGTTGCATTGTATTCAACACATAACGTGATGTGATGAATAAACGCTGCTACATTCGTATTGAGTGGATACATGTTGCCTAGGCTCATCGCATTGCTCGTGTGAAGAGTACATTGTTTTATGCAGAAACCTTCCGAGTTTAAGATATTCACACAAAATATAGACTGGTTATATGTTGCATTGTAGTCAACACATAACTTTATGTGATGAATAAATGCAGCTATAATAGTATTGAATGAACGCACGTTGCTTGCTCTCGGATTTTTGAATTTATTTAGTCAGTACATATGCCACTGTAGCTAGTCAATAGCTATGTGTTGAGTCAATATTGCCTTTATACATTGCAAGTTAAATATTTTCTTTAGACTGACTACATAAATTCTGCTAACTGAGGGTGGGTTTCATTTGGTACATAAACTCAAATGTAACCAGCACACGTTAACTTTACTCAGTAAATAGAGCTTTCATGGCAATCCTATGCAAACTTCAGTACATAGATTTTACATAAATATCTCTGTACTGAGGCTATCCAATTGAATATTGTTTTGAGAATTCAATTTTTTTATTTTTTCGGAAACAACAATAACAAATTTTATCGAAATCGGTAGAATTTATCAAAAAAACTTTTGTTCTATTAAAGGTAACTTTAAAAGCAGTTAAAACACCTTTAACAGTAATTGTTAATTATTCTGTCAAAACTGGTGCAGCTGTCTTTGAGATAAATAATAAATTTAATAAATAATAATAAATAGAATTGCCCTTTAATAGTCTAGGAAAATTCTAGATATAAAAATTATTTCAAAAAAATTCCGACACAGCTGAATAATTTTGGTGGAGATCTTCGTGTCCTAAATATTTCCTTAAAAGAACCCTAAATTTAGGGTGGAGCTAAACGTGTAAGAGATGGTTAAGGGAAAATATGCACTTTTAACTAAATTACTCGAAAATTGTAGGTTCTTTTGAAAAAAGTTGTAGCTATGCATTGCATATTTTTTTTTTTTTTGTACAATTGATAGATTTGGAGAAAAACGGTCGAAAACATTTGGATGCAGTTGTACTTTTAGTCAGTTATAGTTATTTTTGGAAACATATTTTCTATTAGAGAACCAAGTTTTAAGAGTGGTCCCGGAAGGAAAATGCCCCCATCTTGAAAATTTGATTTCTTTTATTTTTCTTAATAAAATAACTCCCGAGAAGTTTATTTTTTGACAAAATGATATAATAACAACTTGTAGACAGTATACAGTTATCTACAAAATGACACATTAACGACCTCTATATGAAAAACCATGAACTTTGGACCTTATTTTTATTTTCTAACTTAATTAGAGGAATAGCTTTTGAAATTCGAAGAAGAGTTTTGAAGAAATATGAATTAAAAAATGAAAATTTTACGTTAAAAAGTTACAAATTCTTGCACTTCATTCTGACGGGATGAGGTTTGGTACTCTAATAGTCCACATCCTAAGTTTACTATTAAGAAGTGTTGCCACGGTGGTTTTTTAGGATTGGCTTTTTAAGTTGGTGTCCAGTAGTTGTTGTTCTAATTAACCAAGTTTTGTGTGTTTTGATCCACAAATCTTCATTACAACTATTCCGAAATATTAATGTCTGAATATTGGAAGGGGCATAAGACTTATCTTATGATCTTTAAGGCACAGTTTTTTGTGCCCTTCAGAATCTTTGTGATCTTAATGTGCTTAAATTGTGTCTTTTATTGCATTTCCCCTTTGGTAAATGTAAGCACACACCTCCCCCAATATTGTTCCATATCAATTCTGCTCCATAGTGTTTTATATCCAAAATATTGAACATACGAACAAAAATATCAATTTAACAAACAAATCCCCAAAAACCATGGTGCCTTCATTCTTATTAAATTAATTTGCTTATTCATATTTATCAGTTATTCCTACTATCAGCTAAGCTATTAGAAGGAATAATACTAAAGCAACATGAAACAATTATTGTTTTATTCGAAGAATAATTACTATCAGAGGTTTAACTTACTATTGAAAAATTGGCCCTAATACCTTCGGGAGGCGACCGTAGGTTTACATATCTCATCGCGGCTTCAGAAAAGAATGATGCCAACTCATAGCTTCAATCTTAACATTAACAAAACCGCTGGTCGGACAAGGTTTTTCATGCCGCAACGGGTAGAAAGCGCACTTTTCCAGTTGCATTTTTCGCTTAGGATACCTAAACCATGATGGAATTTTGTAATTTTGTATTTCCGAAGCCGCGATGAGATAAGTAAACCTACAGTCGCCTCCCGGACTAGGGTAAACGCACTAGTATACGGACACTTAACGTGTTTCTTAACTTTGACTTCGTCTCATTTCCTTACTATAAATGCTACCGTGAATAATTATATTGTTTCAAAGAGTGTAGATATTTCTTAATAATAAAGTGTCCACATAATTTGCAAATATAACATTTTGAAAATTAAAATGATAAAAATTCAAAAAAGTTCGATTTTCACTATTATCCGGACAGCTAAATTTAGTTTCCGATCGCTTTTGTTTTAGTATCCGGACGCAATTGTTTTGGATACAATTTTGGTGCATTATAGATTTAATGAAAAATCGTTAATTTTATAAAATATAGTTTTAACTTAATTTAAATTAACTTTTTCGCTCATTGATACATAATATATGTATGTACATAGGTGCGTATATAATGAAGGTACAGTTGTAATGAATATCTCGGTTCAAACGTTTGTTTAATTACTCTTGTTTTCGTGTCACGAGTAACAAAAAATTATTAACATGTATATCTTTTAAATACACCTGTAATCAACATACACGTATAATCAGAATACATGTATAATCAGAGTACACGTGTAATTAAAAAACCGGTGTGTATTTTGTTCCTATTTGAACATCCCATCGGATATTAGAACCTTGGTGGCAAACAAGGCTAGTTTAGTTTAGATAATTCTTTGCTGCTTGCGGGCGATAATGTAATAGTAAATACACCTGTATTACTAAAACCACATGTACAACTAAGACTCTACACGTGTTAATACACGAACAATTCGATTGTAGGTACATACATACGTTGGAACATATATCACATATACACGTGCAATGTTAGCTATATCTACCCTTCATTTTGAGGCTTCACAGTTTTAGAGCTAAGCTCCAACAATTTTCAGAGCCTAGTTTAGGTTTTGTTGATTCAGTTATTTTTGCACTTTACTTGAATTTTTCTTAAACCACGTTTTTTAGTCTAATTGTTTAGATGTCTAATAATAGAAATTAGGAATTATAATTTTGTCTGTTACGTCTTATGTTTAAAAATACTTTAATTTTGAACTAGACCCACTACTGCAGGTCTAAATTCTATTTCATTCTATCATTAAAACACTTTAGGAATAAGCTGTGTGAGTGGGCAGCTTAAGCGCTTATAGCTTCCTCTAAATCCGCCACAACATTCCTTGTTATAAAATAGAATTTTCGTTAGGTTTTTTTCAATTAATGTTTTTTTCTTTTAAACAATCATAGCAAGTTGGCCGACTCAAGGGTCAATATTTAGCACCTGTTTTCATTGGGCTTAATTTGTATCTTCTAATATCCTCTAGGGCCTTAAATTTCCTAAGGACCTAAAGAATCATTTCCTCAAAATGTGATTAAAGTTACAATGTACAAAATCCTTAAATTTCATACAAAATACACATGTCCGGACACTGGACTTTATTTTTTAGTATCCGGACAGCCGATTTCTCACTCAGAAAACCCTGTCCGAATACTGAAAATCCGTGGGAAATATACAATTCTCTTTTATTAAATCTTGTAGAATATACGTACCTTTCATTTAAGGTCAATAAAACATATGTTTAATATTTTTCTCTTATTTTCAGTATCCGGACACTCTGTCCGGAAACTGAAAATAAACAACAAAATTTGTTTCAGTACGCGGACACCAAATATTTTGACAAAAACTTAAGTCTTATTAACTTTTATGCTTTAAATAATAAAATCTATTATATTTTAAAGCAAATTAGTCACTTTCTATTAGAATAAATCAATTAAGACTGCATAAAATACTTAAATCTTTTAAACGCCTCCACTATTTATTTTAGACTCAAAATGACATTTTAATTTTTCTTTTATACCTGCAAAACTGAAAAGACGCATAACTCTTACAGTGCTGCGTTGATGTACATGAAACTTTGCATACAATTGTTAAATATATAAAAGATTTTATTTTGATACTTATTTTATACTGTTATTGTATAATATGCCCGTTTTTTCTCAAATAAAGGACCAAGTGTCCGGACACTTGCACTGTCCGGATACTAGTGCATTTACCCTATAAGTATGTTAGATAGTCTATAGGAGAACACATTTTATCTACTATGTTAATATTAAGTATGTAAAAACTAGCAAGACGCTAAGTTTCTATTGAATAATTGGCTCTAAGCCTTCCGCAACTTATCTTGCCAGTAATATATATGTACATATAGATCACATTAAGGTAGGTACGTTTTGACAAAGCTTAGGCCGTACCGTATCCACATCAAGCTTAATTTCCTGCTAATTATTATAACAAAACCCATTGTTCTCTTGTGGTGGTAAACATTACGGTTTCCTTTGTAAGGGATCAAACTTAACAATAACAGATATTAAATGATGTCATATTATAATCCTTGCTAAACAAAGCCAACAATTTCAATGCTCAATTATTATTGTATAAAGGTTCCTTACCATTATCTTCTTTCTATTGATAATGTAAATCTAATCCTATTTTGCCTTCATATTTACCAAATTTAGGCTGCGTAAGCTTTCATTCACTCAATAGGTAGCAGGTATGTTTCTAAATTATTATGACAAACAAGCAAATCCAGTGTGGCATGTATTTTGGTATTAACATCCCTAATCACACACAACATCCATTCACATTCATATCTCAGCGGATTGATCGCCTTATCAAACTCATATCCTCTACAGACATGTTAAACAAAATTCTTATAAGCCCACCTGGGGCAGCAGCCATCATTTGTGTGGAAGCAGAACTTTGTCGTAGTTGTAAGGACGTTGCATCCTTGTTTACAATATTATTTAGCCCTAATTGAATTAAAGTCACATCCAAAACACACACACACACGCAAGCTATACACAGACTCAACACTTCATGTCCTCGGGTTGACAGGCTCATTAAAAACTTAAACAAGCAAAATTCATCTTAAAGATACCTACTCGTCTTTGAATTATTTTGTATGTATTTATTTTAGGGATACAAAATCGTGAGCTTTTAAAGTGTTCCACAATCTGAACTCGAATGCGATTAAAGAAAAAATAAAAATGAAACAAAAAAAAAAATTAAATTCCAAAATAAGAATAATTGCAAAAAGTTTTTTTCTTATTTAAAATTCATCCAAGCGTAGTTCTTAAGGCTAATTAAAAATTAATGTTATTTTGCCAAACGAGGTTGCATTTTTCGAGCTGTGCATTCATTCTACAATGCTCCAAGCCATCCCAATCCCATCCGCTCCTTGTTTTGACGGCGGCGCGGCGGGGCGATATATGTATCTACAAAAGAACAAGCGATTTCATTTGTTCGGTCTTAAAGCGTAAAATTAAATAAGAAGCGCTTGAGTGGAACGTAGCGATGGCCTAGTGGACTTTTATAGCTTGCAAGTTACGGTTGCATTGAGGATGATAATAAAAATAAAATTCTTGTGTCAATACGAAAAATTTGAATGTCTCATTTGTATACCGATACCGAGGGAAGTCCTTTTATCTTTTCTCTTATATCGGGTGTTTTTTTTAAGAGCTTGAGAACCTTAAATAATAATCAGAACTATTTTTTTTTTTTAAGTTGAGCGCGCACTAAAGGGATTTTGGCTGCCCTTAAAATGTTTAAACACAGTGCGAGCGTTGGGAAAATAGGGTAGGATCAAAGAGGTGATACCGATGCACATTGGTTTTGAACCTCTGAATATTAAAATGGTCGGGAAAGATAGAGCCGGGTAAAGCATTCCACATTCGAGTAGTGCGGCTAAAAAAAGAATCTCTTTACTTGACAGTGCGTCCGAAGTTTGGCTCGAGAGTAAACTGATGTGCATTCCTAGAAGTACGAGTATTACGGTTGAATTGTTTTAAGGGAGGAATGCAGCTGGCTATTTCACTAGAACAATTTTTATAAAAGTAACGGTAAAATAATGTTAGACATGAAGCATCGCGGCGGTGGTCGAGGGATGCAAATGTTTCTGTTATATTTCTGTCACCTATTATTTTCAAAGCATTTTTTTGAATCCTATCTAACAGACTAAAGTAGGTTATTGGGGCACCTGCCCAAATATGAGAATTGTACTCAAGTTTCGGACGGATAAATGCTTTGTAGATTACAGCCAGATCAGAAGGGGAGACAAATTTCTTGCATCGCCGAAGAAAACCTAAGCACTTAGCAGCATTTTTGGCGACGTCGAATATGTGTTCATTCCACAGAAGGTGGTCTGTGATACACATACCGAGGACTGAAAGCTTTTCGGTTTCCTCAATACAAGTACCGCTCATGGATAGCGGCATGGGGGGTGTGTTTCGTTTTGACGACAGTAGACAGCACTGAGTTTTTGATGCATGATGACAATGCTGTCGAGATCAGAATTTAATGAGCTAATCATACGCTGCCGTTCTAGTTCCACATCCGAAGGACATGGATGTGAATCTGAAAACGAATATGAGAAGCTGAGGGTGCTGTCGTCAGCGAAACAGTTTAATGGATTAGAAGTTTCAGACAAAAGATCATTTATGAATATAAGGAAGAGGGTCGGAGACAAAACGGAGCCCTGGGGCACACCAGCATTTATTTTGTGAATTTCAGACTTGAAACCGTCCAATACAACTTGTATTGATCGGTCTGAAAGGTAGTTTCTAATCCAACGAAGAAGAGATTCATCAATACCAAATGTGCGCATTTTCGGTAAGAGAGCTTGGTGCCAAACTCGTTCAAACGCTTTAGAAATATCAAGCGCAATAATCTTACTTTCTCCAAAACGATGTAAAGATTTGTACCACTGTTCGGTGAGATATACCATCAGATCACCAGTGGACCTATTGCTACGAAAGCCGTGCTGTCGGTCATTAAGAATCTTTCGTTCTTCAAGATATTTCTTGAGCTGAAAATTAATCAGCGTTTCCATGACCTTGGAAAAAAGGGACGTTAATGCAATTGGCCGATAGTTTGAGGGTGAAGAAGATACGCATTTTTTAGGGACAGGCTGGACAAATGCTGTTTTCCATCCACTCGGAAAGAGACCAGTAGAAAAGGACAGATGGAAAAGCTTACGCAGTGGTTTTGCCAGCGTTGAAGAACACCTCTTCAGAACAATGGGAGGGATACTATCCGGGCCAGCGGATTTATGTATGTCGAGGTCTTTTAGAACTCTAGCAACTGCACGAGTGCGAAAGAAGATTTGACCCATAGAATCGTTTACGCTCTCAAGTACAGGCGGCGTTCTATCACTTGCTGGCAGCGTCGAATTAACAGCAAACTGTGGTGCAAGCAAATTGGCTTTATCTTTAGAGCTGACAGCAGGTGTGTCGTTGAAGACGAGTGTTGGAACCGAAGACGAAGTAGTGTTTCGAATATTTTTTACAAATGACCAAACATTTGTACTACTATTGGGACATTGTAGTATTTTTTGCCTTAATTTTTGGTCATGCAAAAATTTGGTTCGTCGAATATGAGCGTTACAGGTGTCTCCCTGGCTTGTTGAAACTTCTTCCGGTTTTCCTCAGTAGGGTTGACTTTGTAACTACGGAAACTTACTTCTCTGACCCTAATAACCTCTTTACAGCTCGAATCAAACCATGAGTTTTCTTTGGGTTTGATAGATTTTACCGAAATATTGTTAGAATAATTTTTTTAGATAATTTCATGGCATTTATTTTTTAAATATGATTCCCGGCATCAGTGCCGGTAAAAAAAATAGCACCATCGGTGCAAGTTTCATTTTAACTTCTTTAAATTAATGAACAGACAAATATTTACAGCCTCTACTGTAATATATTGTTGCTTGAACAGTCACCTCTCTCTATTGTGTATCTCTGGCATTAAAATGATAACGGTTTTTTTTCTACGAGGCCATATTGGAGAAAATCACATTTTTTGTGCGGTAAAAATAATAACACTGATTGCAAATTTCGTTAAAATAATCTTTTTTTGTTGTGCATATTTGAAGGTACAGCGGTCAAGTGTTAGAATTTGTTCATGTTTAATTGGTTTCCTCATTTAAAACACAAAATTTACATCTTTTCAAGGACAATGGGTCGTGGAAAGCATTGTACCAACGAAAAACGTGAAATTATCAAAAATATGATCTCGGAAGGTAAAACGTATGCAGAAGTTCGAAGTTTTGTTGGCTGTTCCAACAAAATGATTCGAAATGCAATAATATACACACCTAAAACCGAAACTCGTGGATGAAAACCGGTTATGACGACAACTCTCATCAGGCGGCTTGTTCGAGAAGGCCATAAAAATCCTTTTAAGCCTGCAACTGAGCTCAAAAAAGACCTGAATATTACAGCTTGCGTGGAAACCGTTCGCCACAGATTGAGAGAACATAATTTATTTGCTTGTAGTCCAAGAAAAGTCCCTCTTTTAACTGCAAAACATACTAAGAAGCGTTTAACATTTGCAAGACAGCATTTGAATTGGCGAGCAGAGAAATGGCGCAACGTTCTATGGACAGATGAAAGTAAGATACTATTGTTTGGCAGTAAAGGATCTCGTTCCTACGTTAGAAGACCTCCAAAAGCGGAATATAAGCCCAAATACACTACTAAAGTAGTTAAGCACGGAGGTTCAAGCATAATGGTGTGGGCCTGTTTTTCCTACTATGGACTTGGGCCCATATATTGGATTAAACCCATCATGGATTAACACGTTTACGTTAACATACTGAAACATGTTATGCTCCCTTATGCAGAGGAAGAGATGCCAGTTGGAAGGCGAAGCAATGGTTTTCAGATAATTCAATTAATGTGATGGAGTGGCCAGCGCAGTCGCCTGACCTGAATCCAATCGAAAATCTGTGGGCTGACGTCAAGAAAGCGGTCTCTGAAACTAACCCAACAAATAACGAATCATTCTGGGCTGCAGTAAAGGTTTCCTGGGAGAACATTCCTGTTGAAAGGTGCCAAAATTTGGTAAATTCAATGAATATGCGTTATGAAGCAGTGATAGCCAACAAAGGATTTGCAACAAAGTACTAATTTTGGTGGACAACTAGTTTTAAGTTGTATAATAAAGCAATGGTGTTTTTTTTTTTACCGATTCTTTATTTGAGTTTTAGGAGAAAATTTAATTTTTTTTTAAAGTTGATTAATAAAAGTTGAAATCCTTTTCCAAATATGGTGTTTTCATTTAATGTAAGCTTTTACCATTATTCAAAATTTTCCTCAAAATATTGGCATAAACTTTATTTTATAACGAAATTTAGTTCTCGTTATGGTGCTATTTTTTTTTTACCGCAGCTATATGTCCGCTACGGCTACAAGTTACAAAGTCCATTCGATCAGTCCAATTTTTCAATAAATCTGGCCGTATGGCGTCCAATGCTTCAAGAGTTGCTGGTTTTCGGCATAAACCAATTACTTAACATAGCCCCATTAAAAGTAATCGAGAGGAGTTAAGTCGTGCGAACGAGGGGGCCAGTTAACAGGACCACTTCTGGAAATAAAGTTGTAACCAAAATGATTTTGCAATAAATTAATGGTTAAGCGCGCTGTATGCAAGTTGCGCCGGCCGTCTTGTTGGAACCAAATGGATGTGGATGTGGATGTTTAGCTGATTAATTTTTGGAAACAAAAAATCAGACAGCATGGCTCGATAGTGCTTGCCATTCACCGACACGGCGCAGCTCCTTCCTCATTTCGAAAGAAATAAGGACCGATGATGCCGCCATCGTGTAAACCTCATACCAAACAGTCAATTTCAATGCATGTAATGGTGATTCGTTAATGGCTTGAGGATTGTCTTCGCTCCATATACGGCAATTTTGCTTATTGACGAAGCCATTTAACCAGAAATGACCTTCATTATGTTGACCGTAAAATGGACAAAGTGCTCTATGAACTTCGCAACAGATTTATTTTTTTTTTGTTTTTTTTTTTTCAAAGTTAATTTCCAGAATTTGCAAGGGCTGCTCTGACGCCGTTAAACGATTCATGATGAATTGCCAAACCTTACTGAACAGAAATGTCAACACAGTTCGACATTCTCAACAGTCAAACCATAGGGCATAAATTTAGGGCAAGCAAATCAGCTCGGGACTAGGGCTTGACATGAATTGGACAAAAAAAACGTGGCTCGACTCTAAGGACTGTCAAGTTCAAATTTTGGCTAAAGCTTGTAGAGACAGGCAATTGAAACAACGGGGTGGGGGCTTCACAATTAACATGCCAAATAAAACAACTATTTACCGCAAGAACTTAACTAATTTTGCGAAAAAAAGGCAATTAGGGCTAGACTCCAGGATAATTTGGGGACAACAATCTGAGTTTTCTTTGTGCACTCAGAAAATCATGCAGATGCATGTGAATATTTGCGATCCCTCTCTAGAATAACGCGACGTGAATTTATTGACAGATTTTTTTAAACCTTGACGTGGGTGAAAACTTATAATTAATAAGTTAAGATTATTAAGTCTATAAAAACATCCTGTATATTCTATCTCCGCTTAAAAATATTTTAAATGTTAAATACGACAGATGTTACTGTACTTAACATTGAAAACATTTTAAGCCGGGGATAGGAGCTCATATTTTTTGCACAATTATCAAGGCTGTTGTAAATGGGAAAGTGGGAATGTCAAAATACGTTTTCGATTATACAGGCATACAGGGTGATTCACGCCTATAAGGTGTGACAAAAAGATAAAGAGTGTAGGTTGAGTCAAGAAAAGAAAAATCGCATTGTAGCGGGGGGATCTATTTCCTTCCGTTTAGACGGGAGAAAAAATTGACTTAAAACAGAAAAAATTCTTCTTAGTTTTATGAGAAAGTTGGTTCGTTTATTTTTTAACATCTTGAAAACTAAAATTCCTAGAACCATCCGGTTTTCAGTATTCGACTAAAAATTGACAAGAGCATTGAATTTTGATTTCAACAATAGTGCCTAATTACATTAAATTTAAAAAAAAAAATTAAATTTAAACATTTAATTTTTTTTTTTTCAAAATTTTGAGTTTGAGAATTAATTTTTCCAAAAACTACTATTAGCCCAGTCTGTTTGAGTAGTCTGTAGCTAAGTTTGCAACTTCCAAAACTTGTGCTCGCTGCAGGAAAAATGCAACAGTGAAAAAATCGCTAGAATCACCCCATCTTTTCCGACATTTTCCTTTATAACTTTGAAAATATGCAACTGAGAAATAAAAACCATCCACTATAAACTTGTTTGTTATAAAATTTTCTACAAGATAACATTAGCCAGTCAATAATTACAAAAAAAAGTGCTTAATTCGCAAAGCGCGTTGTAGTTCTGCATTTTTGATATGTTGTTGGGGCATGTTAAAGTAGACTATAGCCAAGTTTGCAACTTCGAAAAACCTGTGCTCGCTGCAGGAAAAATGCAACAGTGACAAAAAAAACGATAAATTCACCCCATTTTTTTCTTTTATTACTTTGGAAATATGCAACTTAGGAGAAAACCGTCCACCATAAACTTGTGTTTGTTATAAAAATTTCTACAAGACAACATTAGTTTTAAATTCATGCATGTTTTATTTGTGTTGCTATCTATCCATGAATTAAAAAACAAATTCTGAAGAACTAAGTAATTTTGAAGCACTCAATAAATAGGTCAAGCATTCTCCAATTCTGCTAAAAATTTGGAGTCAAGTAGTCTATAGTATTACAAGACGAAATTCGAAAATTCGATCCAAGTCGGTCAAATAGTTTTGGCAAGAAACATGATGTTAACTAAGTGCAACAAGCAATGTTTAGGACACTAAAGTTGGTACTCATTTTTGTACACGTACTAATCTTTTTTTAACCAACTTTTATAGCGATTTTAACAGTTCCGATAGTTGTTCACTTTTCAAGTAAATATGTAATTTCATGAACATTTCGGAACTTTTAAAATCGCTTTAAAAGTTGCCTAAGAAAAGATATAAATATTATAACTATATTTTATGATAGTTAAGGATTCCAAGTACTTGTACAAAAATAAGTACCAACTTAAGTGTCATACTTTGAATACAGCAATGATGCAAACATTGCTTGTTGCACTTAGTTAACATAATGTTTCTTGCCAAAAATATTTGACCGACTTGGATCGAATTTTCAAATTTCGTGTTGTAATACTCTATACTATTCGATTCCAAGTTTTAAGCAAAATTTAACAATTTTAGGCCTATTTTTTGACTTCTTCAAAATTACTTAGTTTTTCAGATTTTTTTTAATTCCTGGTTAGATAGCAACACAACTATAACATGCATGAATTTAAAACTAATGTTGTCTTGTAGAAATTTTTATAACAAACAAGTTTATGGCGGACGGTTTTCTCCTAAGTTGCATATTTCCAAAGTGATAAAGGAAAAAATGGGGTGAATTTATCTTTTTTTTTCACTGTTGCATTTTTCCTGAAGCGAGCACAGGTTTTTCGAAGTTGCAAACTTAGCTACAGACTACTCAAGCATGCCCCAACAACATATCAAAATGCAGAACTACATCGCGCGTTGCGAATTTATTGTCTAATTTGACGGCTATGATGACAAAAATAACTTTAGATTCAAAATAGCTTTTAACAACCTTTAGTCCATACAAATTGGTGTTTCGTCCCGGCGTTCTCACTTGGACTCTTCAGTTGACAGTGAGGGCCTTGTCATGACGCAATTTTTATTAAGTTCAGTCCAACTTACATAAATTGTACAGCGAAAATCAATTGTGAACTATATCCAAACCAATTAGAATTTCTTATCAAGAATTGCTGGAATTTGTGTTACCCGTGGCCTGGTATTGTTAACATATGAGTTTTTTTTATTATACAAATTCTATATACTACTGACTGAACTGAACTTAGGGGCCAGTTATAGCTATCATTGAAAAGCATCATTGAAAATATTAATTGCCAATTTTGAGAGATTTCGAAGAAAAAATGAATGATTATTTTGATGCAAAAGTAAAGCTAATTGATTAATTATTATTTCTAGGTAAAACAAAATTCAATTTTGCATAACTTTTCTTATAAAATGACTTTTAATTTTTCAATGATCATTGAAAAAATTAAAATTTACGTTCTGGGGAAGATATGGGTCAAAATGATTTTTTTTTTTTGAGAAGCAATAATTATGAAGTTGTAAGCTATATTTCTGCATTGAAATATTCAATGATTAAATTTTGTAAGGCTCTCAAAATCAACAGCTTACTTTTTCAGTGATGGTTTTCAATTATAGCTATAACTGGCCCCTTAATAAAAATTGTGTCTTGACAAGTCCCTCACTGTCAACTGAAGAGTCCAAGTGAGAACGCCGGGACGAAAGGCCAATTTATATGGACTAAAGGCCGTTAAAAGATATTTCGAATCAATAATTCAACAAGTCCAATTAAATAATGCCGAGTCTTCTACTTGGCTGATTTATTTCAGTAGTATATAGAATTTGTATTATAAAAAAAAACACTCATATGTAAACAATATAACACTCATACAAAAAATTTTGTTTCTGTTTTAAGTCAATTTTTTAGAAAATTGCTCACTCGCCTAATCGGGTAAATAGACGCCTTTTGTCTGGTCTCAACTCAACCTACACGCTCTATCTTTTTTTTCACACCTTAAGTCAATCACCCTATATAACTTTGTATATTTTTCAGAAAAAAACTTAAACCTAAACTAAAACTTTATTGTTTGTTATAAATTATAAAACTAATTTGAAGACAAATAAATTAAATTACTGAAACTGGATCTCCCAAGCGCCCCTAACGCCAAATCCTAGATCCATTACTGCAGTGGTGGGAACATAATTAAGAACGATTGTTTATAAAAAATCTTAAAAACCCATAACTTTTGTTTGGGAAATCTGTTGAGAAGTTGTTTTATAAATAGCCCCTGAACTAAGGTACACTTTAAATAACGTTTGCAAAATATTAGCATGAGAATTTTGGTACGAAAAAAATAAATATTAATTTAACTGGTTGTTCTCTATAATATCGTCTGCCGATAAAGTTAAACAAAAGGTTGTCATAACATTAAAAATCTTTGAAATATCATAACAAAAATGTTAATATGCTGTAGGGAAACTTTGATTCCTTACAATTTCAGACAAAATTCCTTGCATATTTCCGCGTAAGGCATGGTATCTTGATAGTGCTAAATACTCTATCAGATTTCGTTAATATTTTGGACATTCTGAAAAAAATGTTTTGTATGGTCCAATATAAACAATGACTTCTTGTATATGTAGACGCACATAACTGTTTAACAATCTGTGGAGGACAATTTGCATCTTTATCGTGCTTAAAAACAAATGTCATGGGAATGATTACAATAATACTTTCCACGAAGTCTTTATAAACTTTCTGGTCAATTCTAGTATTTTTTACTTACCTCAAATTAAATAAGGTTTTATCCTGTACTCATTATCGTCTTCAGAGTGTATTTCGGATCCAATTTCTTGTTTCAACGGCTTTTAACATCGAATTTACTTTCTGACCTAAAAAGTAAGATGTCCTTACAACAAGAATTTGGATCCAAAATACATTCTGAACAGATTTCCCAAAAAAAATTTATCAATTTTCAAATTGTATAAAAATATCGTTCTTAATTATGTCGCCACCATTGTATATAGTAAGTAAAATATTAAAAAAGCGAATACATTATCGACATATCGCTATTCATTAGTAAGTACAACAATTTGGTATTTTTGTGTGTGTGTTACAGTAAACAATGCCAGCACGACGACGAGATGCGACGGTCCATTCCTTGATGAAGATCAAACGGAAACGTGGGGATGGGATCTATGAGGAATGGAGCGTTCTATTTTATCGATAAGAGATCGTTTTATTTTATAGATCACTTGCGATCAATTTTATCGATCGTTAAAAGATTCAAATTCACGTACAATGCATTCGTTATATTTTATTTAACAACCAGGGCTCTCATTACGTAACTTTTCTGACGACTATCGTCCAGACGATAGCTAGAAACGATATCGACAATAGTTTGCTTAACGTTACACTTCTTCTCTCGTATCTCTATCGTTCTCGTTTTTGAAAGTTTGAGAGTCTCTGAAAAACACGTTTGAAATATAAAACATCATAAATATTGTACTATCATCGTGAGAAAATTTGTTTTGTTTGCTGTTGGGCTTTTGTTTTAGTGAAAATTAATTTTTATAAGGCCTTACGGTTCGCGTACACTGAAACCGATTAACCGGCCGATTTCGGATCGGAGCTATACGGACGAATGTCTCGGACGTTAGTCTGCATACACTACTGCCGTTCTCGCCCGATGCCTGTTTTTAACAATGCCGATTTTAAAAGATACCAGTCGGAGTGTGAAACGTAAAACGTGGCTCTATTATAACACAATAAATTAGCTATTCACTGTTAATATTATCTTATTTAAATTTTATAATTTAATTTATTTTATTCTGGCAAGAAATAACTGACAAACTGACGTAAAATCCAAACAAATTCGGATTTGTCGGTTGATCGGTTATTAACGGCCGGCATCGGACGATGTCGGTTGTAGTGGTGTACGCGCTCTATTCCTTTTACATACGTTTGATTCAAACGGCCGAGTTCGGCCGACGACGACGGACGAGCATAATTCGGCCGATAACGGATTAAGTGTACGCGATCCGTTAGGCATATAATGACAGTTTTTTTTCAATATCGTCATGGCCGTGGGTGTCGTTTATTAGATAGTTAAAATGTTGCGTTGACAACACACACAAATGTAAATATGTATGTACATATGTATGTATGTATGTATGTACATGTGTATTTATATTTGTAGTCATACTTCAAGAGCCGACCAGTGAATGAGAATGGACAAAGTGGTCTACCTATACGCAACAGTAATTTCCCATAAGCGCTGAAAAGGTTACTGCGAGTACTTTTTTTTTTTGTTATAAAGCCGTTAAGCTGTTTAGATAGATAACTCCGCTTCAAAACATCAATTACCCCGTTTACAAACAGAATCGAGAGCTCGAGTTGGATTAGGGTCGGATTTTCGACCCAGGTGTTTCGTCACGTGAGTTGAGAGCCCCATTTGAAGTTGAGTTGATATGGTGTTGAGATTACATTTAATTGAATGGCAACAATATATTTATTTTACACAAAAACAGTTCAAATTTAATGAATTTTAGTACATACTTCACATAGCTATCAAAACAAATAAATAATTTTACTCGCACATGTGCAAAAACCCTGTGGTGAACACATCCTCAAGACCGACTCTTCGACCCAGGTTTTTTATCAACAATTTCGACTCGACTCCGTTCCTGAAGTGGAATCGAGTGGGCTGAAGCTCATTTCAAGTCAACGCAGGTATACAAAGGGGCCAATCGAGCTTAAAGCTCGCTCGAATACTTCATGTAAACGTACTTCATGTAAACGGGGTAAATAACCTCTTGAACGAAGTATGACACATTACTGTTGAGTTGGTAAACCAGTTAAAGTATTGCATTATTATTCTATTTACAAAACAACGTGCTGCATGCAATAACTTCTCCATCGGTGTATGATAAATTACTGTTGTGTAGGTAAACTTGCTTATCATGACACATGCACCTATAAACCCTTATAATTATATTTTGATTATAATATCCAGTTCCAAAATTTGCTGTCGGGTCGTAAAATATAATAAATCACGTCTAAGACTAACAAAATACACCAAGACGAAAGCTAAATAGGTATCGAACATCCGATATCGTCGAGACGATAGTAAATGACAGCTTTTTTAATTACATGAAGCAAAGCTCAAATCGTCAATTCAATATCGTTTGAACGATAGACGTTTTGTATTCTTACGTGAAGCATAGCTATCGATAACGATTAACGATATCGAAAACGATATCGTCAGAGTTACGTGATGAGTGCCCAGAATATTCACTAGAAACAATATTTATATGGCAGAATAACGTTTGCCGGGTCAGCTAGTTATTTTAATAAAAATAAAGGTAAAATACATATATGTATCGAGCCAGGAACCCATATTCTAATTTTTCTTTAAAATAAACTTCTTTTGGTGAACAAAAAACCGAATCTTCGTTTGTAAACTTTATGAACAATCGATAAATAGAAATTACCATCTGAGGTGCAACGCTATCTCCCAGACTATATTTTTGTGCTACAGCTCCGAACCCTCTGTGGGAAAAGGAAAACAATGGCAGGAAGATATCGTGTGTTGCTGGAACGAATGCAAAAATGTGGGAAACAAGCAAAAGTGTCTGGTTGCAGCTATAGCTGATGCAGTATTGAATCAGCATCAGCATCAACAACACAAAAAATTCCACGACAGGTTTATACTCGCATTGTTTATTTCAAGTCGACACACAAATTTAAAAGTCTCAAATTACTTTTGTTAAGAGCCAACAAATTTAAATTAATTCTTTAAATTTTCACATCTTCCCAAAAAGATTTCGGTTTTATTTATTTTTGCTTTGCTCCTAGCTGGGCCATTGAAAAACGGTGAGGTATAATAAGGTAGACTATTTTGTATAATCGTAATTCAATGGCATCAACTACGACAGTCGACAGACGAAAAGGGATACATTTCAATTACAAAACAGAAACAATCTTTGTTATCATTACGCTAATGGTAAGAACGATTGCCTCAATTGTCTCTTAAGAAAACTTAAGAAAGTATAAATTGGATTATCAAATGTAATCCGCGTGTTGTATCTACTGAAATATTTAAATTATTTTGGTGTAAGCGGATTATAGGGAGTGCACATTGCACATTATGTCTACTTTGGATCCTTAGATTACGACAATTTTTCGGTGAAATTTAATTAAGATCAAATGAAGATTGCATTTGACTTGGTTAAACTTAAATGTATGATAGAATCCAATTACCAAATCTGACTATATATTTCTTCAAACCAAAAACTCTGGAAAAGTCTATTTTGAATAAGATTTACGAACTGGATATAGGTACATTTTACGATATACCTAAGTCTCTTGTCCTCATAAAAGGCCCAGTGAAATCGGTCTTAATAGAAAATGCGATGTGAAGGCCGAAAATAAGTTAAATTTAGATGGTCCCAATGGTTATGCCTTCTAGTTAGCTCGTTAAGGGCATCAACCTTGCTCTTCATCCTGACTGGATGAGCTTTGGTACACTTAGTACACGTCGCCCAACTTTACTTTTAAGAAGTGTTGACCTAGTGGCAACACTGGCAGATCGGCAATATGAGAGTTGCCTCCTGACCATGTTATAAGAACGATATTCCACATAAACTGAGAACCAGACATAGAACGATGGCGCGGGAAGTTTCGTTGGATACAAAATACTTGAAGCCATAAGACCATATTTTTTTTGTTGGCCCTTTCTCAGCCTTACGTGCTGGAGGTGCAAAATACCTTCGGCAGATAAGGGCTTTTGTTTGTCAGAAAATAATGGTAATCTTATATACATATTCATAAAATGTTAACATTGTTGTCGACGCAGAATTTCATACTCTATACAGCATATCCAAAACCTACCTAAATCCATGTATGTATATATTTTGTGTGTAATCTATTTGAAAGTGGGGTAGAGGAATAGATGGAAGTATGTACATCAAACGACTCTATATTTGGCATGGTATAATCTTAGGAAATGGTACATGATTTTAAGGTAGTTTTTAGTAAAAGAAATACAATACAACCTCCCTAGAAAAAGTTATATTCCTTTTTATAAAATGATGACTCGATTTTCAGTGAAACGAGCATAATATTGCGAAGTTTAAATGGTTTGGTGATGAAACTTGAAATTCATGTCTCATCAGTCGCAAGAAACAAGAACCAAAATAAAATATCTGGGGTGAGAGGGTTTTTTTTTTTTTATTGAAAGGTAAAAGTGTAAACCCCCTGCAACAGGTACGTTGATTAAAGTTGGTAGGGCAAACATTGGGATTCATAAGAAAAATGGAACTCGAGATAATAATTGTTTGCCTATAATTACGGTGATAGAGAAAGCAAACAAAAATGGGCTTGCAATTCTGTCTGTCTGCCTGTAATTCAACCTGTAGCCTAAAGAGTTGGATCGATTTTGGACTTATGGTTTTTAAGGAATTCCCTAGAGGGAAAATTGAAAGGAGAATGGGCAAATTTGTATGAAAATTAGGTGCGAGCGGCCAAGAATGGTTTTATTGTTTTTGGATGTGGTTGGGTCCTACAAGTACAGTGTAGAAGTTTTTTCGTTGTGGTGTACTTCAAACTGGAATAAAATGCATTTTTGTGTTTAGCACTTCAATAGAGTTTTACTTAGAAGAGTGGCTAATGTAAATGGAAAAATAGAAAAGGAAAGTGGAGTAACAATTAAAGACATCAGTCTCAAAAACATTTATTATAAACGAATCACATAAGTCATTAAATATTAGTGCAATTACCATATTTTGTATAATAATCTATTTTAAAAACATGATTTTCTATAGTATAGTACCTACTCATGCTCTATAATCGCACTTAATTCCGCTGCTGGTAAGCGAATATCATCGGTTTGGTTTCTTGCCCAGCCTAAATACCAAACTACGCACATTAATTGTGCGCAGCATCCGACTGTACGCCTTCCACTCAGACAGGTACAGTAATAATGTTCGATTGCTTCTCTCCCATTCCTTTGTCGGTCATTCACAATATACGAATAATAAAGCTTAGACCGTACATGTCTGGACTGTATTCGGACACGCAATAACCAAATGTCTTGCTCGTCGATATATTGCGTAAGACCTCTTAATTGCTGTTCTCGATACACTTCAATATTGTACAATCCCTGCACTAGGTGCTCAGCATAATAACTGCGGGCTATCTTCACTTGGTATGTACCCAGAGCAAATAGAACAAGATCATCTTCTGATACATTTGGAAAATCGTCAAAATAGGGATGGACACCAGTGATGCTTAGGAAAGTTGCTCTTGTCTATTCATATAAGTACGAGAAACATAATCCGCCAGGTGGTTTGGTCGATTTAAGCGCTCGTTTATAATTTCTACAAATGTGGCTGCATGTACGTTGTCATGAATTGGCTCCTGAAAAGCGTTGATAAATTAAAGTCTTCAAACATGTGATTTAAAGCTCTATTAAAATATTCTTGCCGGAACAATTTAAACTCACGCTTAAATCGACCATTTATAACTTCTACCACCCACCGGAATATGGTGACCAGTCTAGACCTATTTGCTTGTTCAGTTGTCAGCTGTTCTGCACCGCGGTCCTTACTTTCAGGCATATAAGCTGAATAATTGAATCATGTTAAATGAGGAAGGACGTCTCTAAACCCACGATCAAGTATAAAAGTATCACCTTGTCGAAAGAACCAATGAAATGTACCTAAAAGAATTTTTTTTTTTTAAATACAAATTCTATATACTACTCAAAATCAATCAGCCAAAGTAGAAGACTTAGCACTATTTATTTGGCCTTTCAAAATATACCTTCATCGTCATATATCATTCTATGCAAAATATTTGCATCTGAGTCAGTAGCCGCATATGGTCCACAGACATCTAAAATATTACCATCGCAGCTAACCATAAGAAATGGTTTTAATAAGTTCGAAAACTTATGCAAACTGAATGTTTTTTCTGGAACGAATAATTGGATCTCTTCTGAATGTAGACGTATGTTCCGTCCATTATCACTATTGCTTTCCTGTCTTCTGCGCTTGAGTTGGGGTTTCCAAACAAAGCATTTGGTACATAAAGATTGCGTTCAGTGAGCATTCTTCTGTCCACGTGATCGAAACCCAAGTGCCTAGGCACAAGCTCAGCGTATAAGCAACCTCTTGCATTTTTTAAATGTCTTTCAAGAGTTCTCCTACTCACTCGAAATAGCGTGGCCAGTCTTTCATTGCTCTCACCACTCCGCAGCTTCATTAAATAAATGGCTAGCGCAGTGTTTGACTGTGAACCAGACAAGGACGGCGTCTGTTGCAAGATATTTGAAAATTGTTCTCGGCTAATACCCAACCGGATATGTATTTTATTGGGTTCCATGTTTTCAATATTTTCAAAATCCAGAATAGACGTTCCTGTCAAAGCAGCTTTCATAAGACCCATCATGTTTAAAAAGTCACCACAATTAAAATCGTGCCTTAGATTTGAACTATCAATAATCTCATCCTAATTATTGGATCTTAAATGTCTTTCACATATTCTAGCTTCTTCCGATACATAAAAGTTCGAATTTACCAAAAGTGATATCCGTATATTTTCAGGAATCCGATGACGTATAGTACTTCTACATCTCTCAAATATACAGATCGTTGTATAACTAGAGGTTTTAGCATATTCTTCAATCTGCAGTACACATTCGTGCACGGGAGGGTTTCGTTGTACAGCATGGTCGGCAAACGTATTCTAGACCATTATATACAACCTAGAAAAATATTGATTTGAAGTTAGCTCTAAGGAGTTAGGTACATGTCTGTTTGTGCTAAGACTTTAACTGTCTAAGTGTATGTTTTCATGCTAACATGCGCCAACCTCCACGAACGAAAAACACATGTTTAGAATTGGATTACAATTGGAATTGATAAGGTCGAATTTTGTCTAATCGAACTTTGACCAACACTCGCAAAAATATTCAATAAGTAACTACATATATGTATATATAATAAACTTACTTGCTGTGAGGCAATAGCTTCAATTATGTATTGAGCACTTGCGGCATTTTCCTCAAAAAAAACACGGTTTATTTAAAATCTTCTTCTGTTAATAACTGAAGAATTGCACAAAACACAGACTGGTCGATTTTCTGCCATGTTCAAAAAGTTCTCAGATTAGGACTTTAGAGAAAAAAGATACAAGTATGCAAGCAGAAGTCAAAACTCAAAATACTTAAAGGCGCGATTAAAATCGCGCAGTAGATATCGACATTAGCGTATCTGATTGCTTTGATCATGCTGGTCAGCGTAAGGTAATCAAGTTACTCTCAATTCGCTGAATTGAAAGTATTAATAACAGGAGGTAGTGCTTTTGGAGGATTCCAAAAAGTCTAAACTTTCTTATAGGTACCGGAGACTTAAAGAACCGTTCTGATTCGCATTCGTACAAAGAGGGAAGTATTAGCTATGTTATTTGATACTCCATTCTAAGAAATCTTTTGTAAAAGAGGTATACTGAGACCAAAGCGATACAGAAAAAGTGCATATTCTTAACGAAACAGCCCGAAGAGGCTTGTCCAACCACTGGTTTTGTTAATGGTTGGCTCAAAAGTATCGGTTGATATCCTCTTTTTAAAAGGATACAATGAGATAGAAAATCTTATAATACTGTTGCCTTTTTCACTAGTATAAGAGCCAAGGGGCTTAGTAAAATAACCGTGGACTATCTTGACCTGTTACGTAATGTGTCACTAGACATTGGATAACGCATCAGATAGTTTTTTAAAACGCCATCTGTCCCAAAAATGCATTTGAAAAATGCATTTGCAAATGTCTTCATATCTTTTTTCCTAAATGCACTGCAGCGAAACACCCATATTAAAAGTTACTCAGTTTTAGCAGACCTTTCATTTGACACTAATTTAATTCGTGGCCCCTTGCACCCAAAAATGCCCATTCTCCTTTAGACTAATTCCTTTTTGTGACCTTTTTTCTAAACAAGGTTTCCCTCTAGTGGGCTATAGGTCAGTTTTTTGTTTTTTTTTTTTAGTTTTAAACTTTCAAGTGACGTTTCGATTGTGATTACAAAAAATTTTTCCTTTAAATGCCTATAAATACTAATTGCGAATACTTACAACTTTGGCATTTAAAAATTCTCTGTAAGATTTGATGATTATAGTTTGTTTTTTTTTATTTTTTTATTCAATTTAGTTAAAATCTTTAAAAAGACGTTTAAGCAAATTGTTTTATATTTGAATATTAAAATTCAAATGTATGTATTTCAAAATTTATTCAACATATTTATGTATGTGTATGTAAGTATATAAGGCTCAGGTATGTCTACAAATGTTTGGTGTCTGTTTATAAACTGACTATAGATGCTACTAAGTCCATCACAATCAGATCGCCTTTTAATGCTATTTTCTGTGTTTCTAATATGCAACATTTCAAGAAGCATTCTTTTCTTATAATTTTTCTCAGATTGTAGAATTCTAACATTTTGAAAATCTGGACGATGACTCTCTTCTATGCAATGTAAAGCTAATGCAGTTTTTTCTGTTCTACCAGTATTTAAACCGGATATGTGACCTGTTATTCGATTCTTTAGTTTTTGCATTGACGTTTCCACATATACAGAGGGACATGATGTCGATCCGTCACCTAAACATTTAATACTGTATACAATGGGGCGTATTCATAGTCAATTTAGACCTGGGTCTAAGTTAAACATAGATTTGGTTGAATTTTCGGATGTTGATTCTATTTTTTTAAGTTTATCATTTCAAAATATTTGAAGTTATTTCTGTAGTATACCAAGTTAATTATCTTATAAAAATATAAAAACAACAATTTGTAATTAAATCGGTCCGTTTTTATTGAGCCAAAATTGTCTTAAACTGTAGTTTAGTTAAACCAGGGTCTATCTGCGACTATGAATATGCCCCAATATATTTAATTTATAGGCATTTAAAGGAAAACATTATCGATAATCTAATTTTGTATGCGATAAATCCTAAACAATTTTAGCAATTTTGCCTTCCTATAACATATCATATGGACAGAAAAAATTTTGGGCTGCTAGTTTTTCATGTTATGAGCAATATTTGTATGCGAATGTGGCTATTGGTCTTCTTGGCCCGGACCAAATGTCTTTAGATTGTATTAAGGGGGTCTTATCGCAGAAATGACTGCACATCATAGGGAATGTAAGCATTAAATTTATTTAACTGTTAAATCGGTTATTTTCAACAACTCACCTATTAATAAAAAAACATCAGTTACCTTGCTTATGGTTCACAAATTTAATAAAACATTAATTAACAAAAATGTATAACAATCCACAAAACATAATATAATAGGCGTGTTTTATTGGAAGAGCCATCCATAGTACAGTACTATTTTGCATGCATTACAAATACAACAAAACTAATAGCTCTGTGCCCGATAAGAAGCCACATTAGAATCCTACTGTGGAATGTGGATGGATTTTTGACTTAGATGTTGGTAAAATAATTGATAGTTCAATTGAGTCTCGATGGATGTGTTCATGGAGTTTTTATAGTTGGTAAATCTCCATTGGAAGTCGATTTGCCGAACTTTTATTTTTGTTGGTCAGTTTATATTTATAAGATCTTATAGAACTCCCGCTCCAGTTGAATAGAAACAAACTTTTTGTGTGGCGCTTTGGTAAATTTATAAATTCATCACCTTTTGGTTTTAGTTCCTAAAAGAGGGATCTATTGCGAATAAAACTGCATGGACGAAATAATTCAGGAAAATACCATTAGGTTATTTTTTAACACTTATCTAATTACTTTGGTAAATACACTGTTTTTTTTTTTTGCGCCACTTGAATAGAAACAGTGTGCGTTTTGTCTCTATATATAACGGTAAGAAGAAAAAATGTTGTTCTAATAAAAGAAGTTTAGATTAAAAATAATAATTGTTTTATCAAAGAAAGTTGGGCCGCGGACAACCATTAAACCCTGCAGAAAAAGCCAAAATAGAAGTACACACGGAAAACAAGCTTCCCCTACGCACAACTGCTAAAAATATAAGTAGAAGTGTGAAAATTAGAAATAAATAAAACTATGGGAAAAATGTGTAAGGTAGGAAATCAAGAGATAAAACAGAAGCAGACTGAAGAAAGATAATTAGACTGGCTTCAAATTCAAGGGCATCTGCTACTAAAATCAAGAGCCTAAAATTGAAGAAAAAACCACCGTGAAATCCAATACGAAGACACAATATGATTGATTTTTGCGGGAAGAATATGATGTAGAAGGAATAGTGGAAAAAAGTGGTATTTTCTGACGACAAAAATTCAATTTAGATGGCCCGGACGGATATAACAACTATTCTCATGTTATGATGAAGGAAACCAGGTTTCTGGAGCACCACCACAGTCGAGAAGGCGGTGTAATGGCGTGGGTGCGATTTTTATTGATCTGGAGTTCCCCACATTGAAAATGAAGGCAGACTCCTACGAGGAAATATTGCAAGAAGCTTTCCCTAAGTTTACCGATGTCTTTGGGCCAAAACCATGGACATTTCAACAAGACAACGCGCCAATCCTCATTAACATTTGGATATCCGAGAAAAATGTTACCTTACTTCAATGGCTACCGTATATTCTCCGGACCTAAATATTATTGAAAACGTATGGGAATGGATGGTTCGTATATAGAGTTTACGATTCTGACCGACAAAATGAGGACAACGACTCACTTACTGCTGCAATCAGAGAAGCATGAAGTGCAATTTCTTTAAATTATATAAAATAACTGCATGATTCAGTTTCCAACTTCAGGTTTTTTTTTTTAAGTTACATTGCTTACATATTTCAAATAAAGTTGGTAGCACATATTATTAAAAAATGATTACAAATTTAAAAATGAAGCTGAAGATCACTGCATTTTTTTTTTCTTTTAAAGTTACAGACCTCGAAAAGTATCTACAATACTGGAAAATTTCAAGTACCAAAATATTGTGCAAGGAATTTTCCAGGGGCGATGTCCGTTACTTTTTCAAATTTGCATTCCGTTTTATTTTTGTTAATTAGTTCTTTTAACATTTTAAAATTAACTTTTTTTTAAACGTGCAAATAGACCAAACTAATGGTTAAAAAAAAAAACAAAAATGGCACTGTGTAGAAAAGACGTTTTTCTAGAGGCGATGTTATTAATTTTTTTTATTTTTTATTTAGCGTTTTTAACAATGAAACATAAAAAAAGAACAAAAAAGCTTGAAGCCCTTATAACGAATCAACGAATGCTACGTAAAAAAAAAGTACACAGAAAATTTTAGTTTTCCATGCTAGGGCTGGCCACGAGACGAAACTCTGCGAGACTTTTATAAGTCTCGTCTCGGTATCGTTAAATTCGAAAATTTTCAGTCACGTCTCGGTCTCGTGTCGGTCTCGCATAATTAAGTCTCGACTCGGTCTCGTCTCCGAAAAATACGATTTCCGTAAAACCTGTTGATTATTGGAACGAAATAATTTCGATTATAGTTTGAATATGAGGTCCGTCAAGCTGCCTCGTCCACAACGGAAATTCCAAATTCTAATGATGCAGGAATTAAGAGCTTTTTTGAAGCTAATTTAGTACCCTAATCCGGGCGGAGCACTAAAATGCCTTCGCACTGAAACCCGTGGACGACCCAGCTTGACGTCAAGCTGCGTCGTCCACACCTTTAAAATACAAAAATTCAAAAGTCTAATGATGCACGAATTAAGAGCTTTTTTAGAGCTCATACAATACCCCAATCCGGGCGGAGCCCCTAAATGCCTTCCCACTGAAACGCGTGGACGACGTAGCTTGACGTCAAGCTGGGTCGTCCACGGGTTTCAGTGGGAAGGCATTTTAGTGCTCCGCCCGGATTAGGGTACTAAATTAGCTCCAAAAAAGCTCTTAATTCCTGCACCATTAGAATTTGGAATTTCCGTTGTGGACGACGCAGCTTGACGGACCTTTGAATATGTGCAGAAGAAAATAAATATTTAACTGAAATTGGATTTTTTTAATTTATAAGACTCTCTTTAAATTTCGGTCCAAATAAACAGTCTCGTCTCGGTCTCGGTCTCGTCTCGGTTGCTTAAATGACAGTCTCGTCTAGGTCTCGTCATGGGAGACCGAGACTTTTCTCGTCTATTGGCCAGCCCTATTCCAAGCTCTAGAGGCGATGTTTTTTATTTTTTTTTATTTTAGGTGACGCCCAACGAAATAAAGCCAAATGTCAAAGATTTGGCCTTATTTCACTTTTAATATGGAAATAACGACAAATTTAAGTTTTGGCTTTATTTCGCTTTAGAAAACGAAATAAGGCCAATTTGGCTTTATTTCGTATTCATGTTTTTTTTTAGAAAACTGCAAAACAAATCGCCGTTATGTTATTTTCATTCGGTGCAGTGTATAAACGCCCACGGAACTAGCATACCCTAAGCGGAGAGACGGAGTCGCGGGAGCGGGACAGAGGACCCGAAAAGGGAGTTAAAAGCCTTTAGTTTTTGAACGAAACAGTACTTTGGATGGCCCGCTTTGCGGGTTCAACGATTTTAACTCCCTTTTCAGGTCCTCTGTCCCGCTCACGCGACTCCGTCGCTCCGCTTAGGGTATGCTCAGTCGACTGGCAGGTGCCTATGTTGTCAGTTGGTCTGCTTTCAAAGCTCCTGTTATAACTGAATGTTTTCGTAAAAACAAATTTGGTCTTATTTCCAAATAAAATTTGGCCTTATTTCGTTTTGGAAATAGAAGTAAAGCCAATTTGGCCTTATTTCAATTTTCAAAGTGAAATTAGGCCAAATTTGAGATGTGTCCTTATTTCGTTGGGCCTTATTTCACGTCACCGTTATTTTATATGAATTTTTGAAGTTTTTGTTTTTAGTTTTAGTAGTATTTATTGTTTAATCTACAATAAATATATCAACAGATTTTTAACTTAAATATAAATGATAAATAAATATAATTTTAATAATATACATGCTATTACATCCATTAAAATACAAAATATAACAATTTTACAGCTTTTTACTCAACGTGAGAGTATTTTTGAATTTATCTCTAGACAAAAAATGTCAACATCTTCATTGAAAAAATTAAACAAACTGAAACACCTGGAAATAGGTTCACGCTGCCCATACAAAGTTGAGTGGCGGATTTCATACAATAACTGCCTCGATCTTTTCAAGGCCATATAAGACTTTAAGCACCTCATTTACCGAATTTTCCCAAAAAAAAAAGATACCATTTGAAAGGTTATTAAATCCTCATAAAAGGTCAACATATTTCAGAAATTGGTCAGCCATAGGTTTTATTTAATGAATTTTTAAAGATTGTTTCAAGGTTACAGTATAAGAGTCTTCATTAAAAAAAAACTATGACTGACCAATTACTGAAACTAGCTGACCTTTTATCACGAGTCGTTGGCCTTTCAAATGGTATACTTCTTTCCCGAATATCCCACAAATGAGGTGCTAAAAGTCTTATACGACCTTGAAAAAATAAATTTTAAAAATTTAATTAAACAAAAACTATGTCTGACCAATTACTGAAACTAGTTGACCTTTTATGAGGTCTAGATAAGCTTTCAGATGGTATATATTCTGTTCGAATACCCCATAAATGAGGTGCTAAAAATAGTTTTGACCTTAAAATTTAAAAAAAAATATTTAAAAAAATCTATGGCTGACCAATTACTGAAAGTAGCTGACCTTTTCTGACCAATTACTGACCTTTTAGATGGCATACTATTTTGTTTTTAAATTCTATAAATGAGGTGCTAAATATCTTATACTGTGACCTTGAAACAAACTTTAAAAATTCATTTAAAAAACCCTATGGCTGACCAATTACTGTAACTAGCTGACCTTTTATCACAAGTGGATTTCCTTTCGAATGGTACACCTTTTTTGCGAATATCCCATAAATGGGGTGCCAAAAATTGTTGGTGACCTTGAAAAACTTTAACCATTGATTACAAATTTCCTATGGCTGACCAATTTCTGAAACTACTTGACCTTTAGTGACCAATTACTGACCTTTTAGATGGCATTCTTTTTTTGCGAATATCCCATATATGGGATGCTAAAGGTGAGGAGCCAGGAACATCGCCTCTAGGAAAAGGTCTGTTCTACACAGTGCCATTTTTGTTTTTTTTTTTTTTTTAACCGTTAGTTTGATCTATCTGCACGTTTAAAAAAAAAGTTAATTTTAAAATGTTAAACAACTAATTAAAAAAAATATAACGGGTTGCAAATTTGAAAAAGTAACGGACATCGCCCCTGGAAAATTCTTTGCACAACATTTTGGTATTTGAAATTTTCCAATTTCATATATAGCTACTTTCGAGGTCTGCAACTTAAAAAAAAAAAAAATTCGGATGCAGCGATCTTCAGCTTCATATAAAAAACTACTCTCTTAAACTGCATTTGGTATAACCCCGCTACCACAGCACAAACTTCCTCGCATATGTAACAATTGAACAATTTCAATAAAATTTTCAAACTGAACGCCAATGAAGACATCTACTGCATGTGGACGAAATTTCATTTTGACAGTAAAACCTACGAACAAACTTCATCTCTTGCGTTTACTTTTCCTTTGTGTCTTTACTTTGTGACTTTTTTCAGCTGAAAGGTGTACACTACTACCTAATGTGAAATAAGAAACTAAGACATATTTAAAAAAAACTAAGCTATGGTTGATGCTAGGTGATGATAGATTCCCAATAAAACACACCTTGTGTATGTTTATGATAAGTTTTTGATTTGTGTTTATTAATAAGGGTGCAAAAGTTTAAACGCGCTGAATAATTTGATTTGAATAAATTGATTCAAAATTTGTTACAGAGTTTTTCAGTCTTCAAAGCACCTACCATATTGACATTAAAAAAAAAGAAAAAAAAACAAACTGATGATTTCTGACATCATTCATCATATCTTCGTTATATCAGAAATGATGAATTTTTTTTTTCGAAATAAAACAGTTCCATTTAACTAATAAAATTTTTTCCAAAACTGTCTTAACAAATTTGTTTCAAATAATGTCAACATTGACAATAAACCAAAAACCAATTAGAATCTCCTCAAATCTTACCAAGAGATTGCTTAATTTCAAAAGATTGATGATGTTATTATACATTTTCAGTGACAAAGAAAACGAAAATCACGTTTACGCCATACGCTCCGAAAATACAATCCAACAAAAAAGAAGATATCTTAACTGTAAATTCTTCAACCATCCATCGGTATATCTGATAATGATATCAGAATTTCTCATTTTGACATCTGGCTACGTTTGCTTAAGAAACACACCTTCGTTTTATTACACTCTCTGTGTCTGTGTTGGTAACGGTATTTTCCCAAATCATATAGCCCTTCTTCTTTAAAGATGAAAAACAAGTCCTGCAAGAAACACGATAAAAAAAAATAATCTGAATTTAGTGGCGGAAGTTAATGACAATTTCATATATAGAGCAATTTTACACCAAACACTCTTCCGTCTAATTTATGTTCCTCTTGTGGCTCTTCTCAAAAGAGCTAGGTACGGTAAGAACAATAACTTAGGGATGCTTTTTTTTGTTGCTAAAAAGAAAGCAAAAAATTATAAATTTATATTTCAAATCATCAGCAACACCAGCGCCCCCCAGCGTTGTGTGCGCCAGAGGGTGTATATTTTTTGTTTTGTTATGCGTAAGAATACATCACCGGGAATTTAATGCAATCAGGGACTTTAGTTGATTATTCATAACGTGTCAATCACAAAAATCAAAATTGAATTTTCATGTTTCGTATATATCAGACATTCAGAAAAGGATACATCTACTCTGCCTATCCTGATTGGATACAAAAATAAACACTTCAAGAGAATAATTTAAGGAAAAAAAAAGTAAAATAAAAAGAACATCAATCATTCCATATGACTTCACTGTGAATGTAATTACTTGGCAAATAAAAACATGATTTGCATATTAATTATGTATGTAGGTTTGTTTATTATTTTGGGTTTCAATGGAATTTTGAACAACGATAAAAGGTGTCACTAACTTTCAGGTAGTTAATTGTTCATTTGGGACCTAAACGACTATAGCGAAAGAAGGTATAGCACATAACAAAAAACCATCTAGGTATCTAAATTGTGAGGAAGGGGGGGGGGGGGGGAATTATGGCAAAAAACAGAATTTCAGTAGATTAAAACTTCGCATAATAAACAACAATTTGGTTCGCGTTGTAATGTAACTTTTTGTAATATTATTGGTCCTTGGCGCATCAGAGTTAATCTCCTGAGGGGTATTGTCCTGATGAAAGTATCCTTGCCAAAATAACACGAGTTATCTGTCTCGTTTCATATTAGATTACAAACCACTGCCGCGCCGACCGTTGATGGTCCTTACTTCCTTCTAATGGTTCTTTTTTTTCTGGTGGTTGAGGGAAGACCTGTCGTCTTCTTTTAAGGATGCTAAAAGGCTTACAAACATCGAAGAGTCCTTTACTACTATACTATGCCAACCCAGCCACACCCTGAAAAATGGAATAAATTTATTTGACCATAATCATTATGGTAACATTTATGGAAGTTGACAAAGCTCGCGGGAAAGGATCTCCGACTCCGGTATCAGGATGTGGGTGAGGCAGAGAGAGTCTTGTTTGTAAATGGGTATTATTTTTTGGTCGCGTGTATGGTGGGTAGTTGCTGTCGCCAAAATTGTGTGTGTCTTTTTGCCCGGGGACTTTGTGTTCATTTGCATTTTTTGAATTTAGTTTCCTCTTTCACTTTGTTCTGCTCTCGTGTCCTCTTCTAAGCCTTGTGTATAGGGTATGTATAGGGTCCTTATGGACCGACACAATGCTGGTGGAGATGGTTCCCTATCGTCCTGTCGGTTTGTGTGCTTTGTTGTTTAGCAAGCAAATAAGTTATTCACCACTTTGTTTGTTCTATATATGTATATACTGTGTATCCTGTATTTTGTATAGGATAATGTGTTTATTTTTTAGGCTGCACGTTGACTTTGTTTAAATAAACATATATTTTGTTGTTGTTGTTGTTGATAAAATCATTGAATACGCAGAGAAGATTGTGTTGTGATTTCAATCTAAATAACGTATGTATGTATGTAGGTATGTGCACTGCATAACAAAAAAGAGTGGGGAGATTTTATTGAATCATTTTATGTCGAGATTATCCCCAGAAGTTTGTGATGGTTTTAATGTTTATGTATGTATTTAGGTACATTTTTTCATTCACTTTGTAGTAAGTGATGTTTTTGTTATTTCATCAGAGTGGATATATTCCAGTGTTTGAATGAATTAATTTACAAATAGGGCTGTTTATTTAGTTATTTTTTTATAACTTTCATCAGCCTTAAACCTTAAAGGACTTCCCTTTGAAATTGAAAGTCCTTAAAATTTTGTTTGAATACTCAAAAAAGTTTTCTTTGATAATGGTTGAATTACATAATATGGAAAGGGAAAATTACATTTTATGGAGCGATATATTTTATTTAAAAATTAAACCTAGAAAGTATTTTAATTGATATATATTTGGATAGAAGAAATTATGAGTGACATTAAAAATATATCTAGATAATCTGCTCTTTATAATTTGAAGTCAATAATTTGTGTTAAACTTTCTGGCTTTGAACATACCTAACTAAATTATTTTATTTGATGTTCAATGATAAAACTTTAATTATGTATTTAACGTCTTATTGTGGTCGTGCTCATTTATGGCACGAGTACGATAACTTAGGCGCCAAGAAATAATAACGATATTTTAAACAACAGTTCAATACAAGCACTTTTTACTATGGGAGGGAGGGCTTATCTCCCCCCGTTTTGGCAGGAGGGGCAATTTTAAAAAAATTACTTAAAATGAAGAAAAAATTAGTCAAGAACAACGGCAAGATTGAACATAAAGTACTATACCGGTTTTGAAAGCCAGAAATCCGTTCCTTAATCCTACATTTAAGTCAATAGTTTTTTAAATATTCGCATGTAAACTCAAAATTTTGATAAACAAAAAAAAAAGTTTAGACCATTTTTTTCAAAATTGTAAAATGAAGTGCTAAATAAAATTTAATTTTTGCGGTCAATGCATATATCAATTTTGAATCGAGCACAAAAAACCAAACGCTTTTGTGTCTTCTAGTTTTTAAGCAAATTAAAAATTACCAAACCTACTTTTTTATAATTTGTTTACTTGGTCTTACTTTGTTAGACAGCGCTGTATTTACTTTTCCAGTTCTTTTGCATTCTGGTTGCACTAGTGCATAAACAGAATGATAGTTAAGGGGGGACATGCTGCCCCCCTGCTTGGCCCAGTATGGAATTTGGGGTGGGTGCAAGTTTGGGTATATGCACAGTTTCTTATGGATTCAAAATTTTCCATACAAAAACCTCCAAGAACTCACATAAATTCCTCGTCTAATTTGACTAGCAGAGTTTCTAAATATTAAAGCTTAAAATGTTCAGCAAACAAACATTTATATTAATTTAAATCTTGTGTGAAACCATTCAAGTGTTACGGACAGTATATTTTTTTTTTTTTTTTTTGAGCGCGCACTAAAGGGATTTTGGCTGCCCTTAAAATGTTTAAACACAGTGCGATAGTTGGGAAAATAGGGAAGGATTTAAGAGGATATACCGATGTACATTGCTTTTGAACTTCTGAATATAAAATCAATCATAGAAAAAAAAACGCACAAGCTTTAAAATTTGTCCCGTTATTTTTTTTTTTCATGCAACAAGTTAATATATGGCGTTTTTCTTTTTTAACTCTGAGCAGATCACGAAACTGTCAAAAAAAATTCTATATTTTTTTTTAGCTCAGACATATCAGAGCTCAATAAGGGCGTTTCTTTTTTCGATCTGAGCTAGCTCAGAGCTTGATCGATTAACTCAGAATAAAATGACCGAGCAAATCGAGCGAAACGCTGAGCGAAGCCAACTTCCCTTTTTTTCAGTGATTTGGCAGACGAAAGAAATACAAAAAATTAAAAATGGATTCCAGGACAGTCGCCTGTCTAATTCAGGTAAACAAAAATGTATTTTAGTAAAAAACCTATGAAATGACAGTTCAAGTCTCAAATGTGTTTCATAAATAAGTCTGAGGGCTCTGATCATAATCTGCTCAGAGCTCTGCTCTGATCGCTCAGCCTCTGCTCAGAGGTTTATTCAGAGCCAAAAAAGAAAAACGCCAATAAACAAAGGTTATTCTTTTTTTAACAATGGCGGCTAAACATTCACTGCTTTATCCTTAACTTAGGAATTTCTCAATTTTTTTGATCATTTGAGGATTTAGTTTCGACCAACGAAAAAACATTACATTACTTACTGTACTATAGACTCTGTTTAGGTTGGGAAGTTTGTGTACGGTCGGTACGGACTCACGCCAGTTTGTAGGTAAGAGATCTCGTGAGGCATGTAGAAAATATAAAAACCAGACTCATGAGTCTGCTTTGTTGTTCTTTCAATGTGGAAGTTGTTGATAATGTTGTTGTTTCAATGTATTTTGAGGCGCCTTACAGTTTGTAATATAAACACGATGGTACTCACCAGTCCGTACTCAATCTTCCCACTCTAAACAGGGTCATACACTCGTACCTATTATTAAAAACACTGGCGCAAAATTTTAAGCAAATAAAACCAGCTCTAAATCATTTTTAAAATGGGAGTCGGCTCTAAAAACTGTTTTTAAAGCGACAGTCGACTCTTTCGTAATTTTAAATGTCATAAAGTATATTTTCACGTTAAACCACTCATCTAACTTTAAAAGCAGCAAATCGCTTGTTTAACTTCTTAAAGTATACTTTTACCACTTGAAAATAAGTTTTTTAACAGCAAAAAGCATTGGTAAAATTAATTCCGCAGTTTTTTTTTTTTTAATTTTTGTATAAGAGCTTTGTTAAAAATGAAAAGTAGGTATTTATTAAAGAATTTAAAGCGCTCGGCGGCATTGAACTTTCTGCAAAAACATGAGTACGAACGTCAGTCATACAGCCACATCAACCAACATACACGTACAGCCGTTGAAAGCTAATTAGAAACGATTTTATTTTTGTTGAACATTTTTCTAAGTTTCTAAATTGTTAGCTCAGCCAAATCAGACGTTTAAATATAAACATATTTTTGAAACCATGTGTCCCTATGAAAATTTGAAAAATACTGTTACATTTTCCAAATAATATTTCAAATTTTATGATCATTAATAAGCAAAAGACGGTATTTAGAAAATTGAATGAGCAAATCCAAGCTTTTATTTGAACACAAAATCGTACCTGCAAAGATGTCTCAACTTTGGCCATGCGCTTGAGTTTTTTTTAGAATCAGGAATAATGCGAGTAGACTTCTTTTCCACTAAATAAAGAACAAAAACATTCAAACAAAACACAATCATAAATCTATATATGTACGTGACACACACATAATAATATCAAAATTACTTGTTCTGTGAAATTATTTGTTTATTTTAAAATTTTTTTTTTGTGTTTCTTGTCTTCATCTGTCAAATTTGTGCCTGTTCGACCTTAATTTGCTTACGTTACGTTGCGGAGTCCACTTTAGTTAGAAGAGTTGTTTAACGTGTTTAAAATTACAAAATAGTTAAACATGGGTTCACAACTAAACAACTACGTTAACTAGAGCCGGTTTTATTTCTTAAGCGAGCAATGTTTAAAATTTTGCGCCACTATTTTTAGGGCTGGCCACGAGACAAGACCCTGCGAGACTTTTGTAAGTTTCGTCTCGGTCTCGTTCAAATCGAACATTTTCAGTCTCGTCTCGGTCTCGTATAATTAAGTCTCGTCCCGGTCTCGTTTCCGAAAAATACGATTTCCCGACAACCTGATGATTATTGGAACGAAATATTTTCGATTATAGTTTCAATATGTGCAGAAGAAAATAAAGATTTTTTAATCTACAGTCTCGTCTCGGTCTCGTGTCCGTTGCTTAATAGGCAGTCTCGTCTCGTGTCGTCTCGGTCTCGTCATGTGAGACCGAGATCGAGACTTTTCTCGTCTCGTGGCCAGCCCTAACTATTTTTTCATAATCCACAAAGAACCAAATAAAAATCTCAAAAACTAAATAGAAGATATAAAATCATCTAGTTTTCATTTTTTAATGAAGAATTAATTAGAGCAACGAATTTCAGAAAAAAAAATAATATATAATTTTACTGTTTTGAAAAATTACATTTAAAACTTTTTTTTTATCTTTTTTGTGCCCAATTTTTGAGTTTAAAACCCGTTTTTTTCGAAACTGTGCATAGATTTCACTTGATTTAAAAACTAGCTAATAATAAAAAGTGTTGGCTTTGAAACAAGATATAAAACTTAATTGTAAGTATAAGCGTTATTTTTAAATATATTTTTTTTAATTTTTAGTAGTTTTTTATCAAATTGACCCTCTCGCCCAAACGGGGGGATATAGACCCCCCCCCCTCAATTTATCGTACTCTCCCTGAAATGTTGAATAACTTTTGAATTAAAACCTTGTACATACTTGTGAACTATCTCGTGAACCCATACAAATTTCACTTTTTTGTTCATCCGTGAACGTGCTCGTGAAGCTGAGTGGAGAACAAAGTGGAGAGTTTTCGTTCACAGGAAATTCACGAGCAAAATTGTACGGGAACTTTTGGTGAATGTTTGACAGTTGGATAAAAGAAACAAATTATGTTATGTTTCAGTTTGTGCGCATTCCTCATTTATTTTCAGTTTGTTCTTTGCGTAGCGTGCTTTTAGAATGTGAAACAACTTGAAAAATTAAAAAAAAATGCAACAATAGATTCTTTCATAATGAATTTATACAGCAAAGTTTTATTTTGTGGTAGGCATTTGATGCATTGAGGTTTCAAACGTCAATCGTTCACGAGCGCATTCACAAGTGTGTACCAGTGATAAATGTCAAAAAGTTCACTTTCTCCACAGGCGAATGTTCACTTCACGGGGAAGTATGTACTAGGCTTAAGGGTGAAAAAACGATTATTTTTTATGGATAATCTTAAACAGCATGTGGACAAATGAATGCACTTAGTTTCATTCGGGTAAGTTATCATTTGGGGTGTTGGTCAAGCTGAGGGTTTTGCTATAAAAACAAAATATTGAATAACTTTTGAACGAAGGTCTATAACATTTTTTTTGCTAGAATAACCTGGACAAACGATTGGGATTAAACCGATTTTGGTAAAAAAAAAAATTTGTTGGTGTTGCTATAAAAAATAAAAAAATGTCGAATAACTAGGGCTGCCCACGAGATGAGACTCTGCGAGACTTTTGTAAGTCCGAGATCGAGAGTCTCGTTAAAATCGAAAATTTTCCATCTCGTCTCGGTCTCGTGTCGGTCTCGTATAATTAAGTTTCGTCTCGGTCTCGTCTCCGAAAAATACGATTTCCGGACAACGAAATATTTTCGATTATAGTTTGAATACGTGCAGAAGAAAATAAATATTTAACTGAAATTGGATTTTTTAATTTATAAGACTCTGTAAATTTCGGTCCAAATATACAGTCTCGTCTCGGTCTCATCTCGGTTGCTCTAAGGCCAGTCTCGTCTCGTATCGTCTCGTCTCGTCTGGTCTCGTCTGGTCTGGTCTCGTCTCGTCTCGTCTCGTCTCGTCTCGTCTCGTCTCGTCTCGTCTCGTCTCGTCTCGTCTCGTCTCGTCTCGTCTCGTCTCGTCTCGCCTCGTCTCGTCTCGTCCCGTCCCGTCTCGGTCTCGTCATGCGAGACCGAGACCGGGACTTTTCTCGTCTCGTGGCCAGCCCTATGAATAACTTTTGAACTAAAAGTGGAAAAACGATTATTTTGTATGGTTAATCTTAATCATCCGGTGGACAAACGAATGAACTTAGTTTCACTCCAGGTAGTTATCATTTGGGGTGTTGGTCAAGCTTTTTGACTTTGGGGGTTTTGATATAAACACGAAATATTGAATAACTTTTGAACGAAGGTCTACAATATTTTTTTTTGCTTGACTAACCTGGACATACGGTGGACAAACGATTGGGATTAAAACAAAATTTTTTTTTTGGTGTTGCTATAAAACAGAAATGATGAACAACTTTTGAACTAAGGGTGGAAAAACGATTATTTTCGGTGAATAATCTTAACCAGCCGGTGGACAAACGAACGCACTTACTTTGTGGTGAGTAGGCTATTGATTATGTCATATACAAAGGAACTAAGACGTTTACCGGGTTTCTATAATAAAAATCATTGTATGGGTTATTGAAGATGAGAAAACCGCGGAGTGCTTTAAATTGGAGGGTGCAGTTTTGAGAAGGGGGGGTAAATGCAACCCATTTTTATTTTTGGATATAACTCGAAAACCAAGCTAAATTTCGAAAAAATGCCGTTAACCTTTGTTGTAGAAAATTAAATTTACTATGGAAAAAGCTTATTGAAAAATTTTAAATAGTTTTTTATTGTGCTAAAATAAAAAAAAACTAAATTCCACACAAATGCAAAAAATTATTTTTTTTGGTTTATTTTACTTATTTGCCTTTTACTTTTTTTCCGGTAGAGATATGTATAAAAAATGCTCCATATCAAAGAAAGATTATAAAATGTTCTTTAAATTGACTTATTGAGAAATTTTTGTTTAGACAAAATTAACAAAGATATAATCGCTCAAAGTAAGCCATTTTTTCAATTTTTATTGCGTTTACTTTGACATTATTTTAATTCATATTTTTTGCAACAAAACTTAATAATAAGTTATATAATAATAATAAGTTTATTTATCATTTATAATTAATTATTATTAACAGCCTTGTTACTTTTTATAAAATGTGAAAATGAAAATCATACAAAAATAAAATATAAATGATCACTTCTAGATTTGATTAAATCTCATTAGCTTCTCCTTTGTGCGTTTCTTGCGAACTGTCCCAGCTAACACCCATGTTATTCTTACAAAACATAGAACACGTTAGCTCCAATTTCTTACACCCACAGCTTCCGTGACAGTCCGTTTTATATCCCGATGCCAGTTTTTCAGCAAAACATCTGGTGCTAGAGGTTGATTCATGGTCTTAGGTACCAATCCATATTTAGAAACATTACACCCCCACTCGAGAAGATTAGAATTTTTTCCACTCCACTGATGGTTTACTGTGAAATAAGTCCTTAAGCCGTGCTGTGGGATGGCATCATGCGTTGGTGGTAATTTGGCCAATGAAAATAAATAAAATGACGCCCGGGCGTCAAAAACAAAATGACGCCCGGGCGTCGAAAATAAAATGACGATCGGGCGTCAAAAATAAAATGACGCCCGGGCGTCAAAAAAAATGACGCCTGGGCGTCGAAAATAAAATGACGCCCGGGCGTCAAAAAAAATGACGCCTGGGCGTCAAAAATAAAATGACGCCAGGGCGTCAAAAAAAAAATGACGCCCGGGCGTCAAAAATTAAATGACGCCCGGGCGTCAAAAATAAAATGACGCCAGGGCGTCAAAAAAAAAATGACGCCCGGGCGTCAGAAATAAATTGACGCCCGGGCGTCAAAAAATATTGACGCTCGGGCGTCAAAAGCAAAATGACGCCCGGGCGTCAAAAATAAAATGACGGCCGGGCGTCAAAAACAAAATGACGCCCAGGCGTCAAAAATAAAATGACGCCCGGGCGTCGAAAATAAAATGACGCCCGGGCGTCAAAACCAAAATGACGCCCAGGCGTCAGAAATAAATTGACGCCCGGGCGTCAAAAAAAAATGACGCCTGTGTGTCAAAAATAAAATGACGCCCGGGCGTCAGAAATAAATTGACGCCCGGGCGTCAAAAAAAAATGACGCCAGGGCGTCAAAAATAAAATGACGCCAGGGCGTCAAAAAAAAAATGACGCCCAGGCGTCAAAAAAAAAAAATGACGCCAGGTCGTTAAAAAAAAAAAAGGCCCGGGCGTCAAAAAAAATGACGCCTGGGCGTCAAAAATAAAATGACGCCAGGGCGTCAAAAAAAAAATGACGCCCGGGCGTCAGAAATAAATCGACGCCGCCCGGGCGTCAAAAATAAAATGACGCCAGGGCGTCAAAAAAAAAATGACGCCCGGGCGTCAAAAAAAAATTGACGCTCGGGCGTCAAAAACAAAATGACCCCCGGGCGTCGAAAATAAAATGACGCCCGGGCGTCAAAAACAAAATGACGCCCAGGCGTCAAAAATAAAATGACGCCCAGGCGTCGAAAATAAAATGACGCCCAGGCGTCAGAAATAAATTGACGCCGGGGCGTCAAAAAAAATTGACGCTCGGGCGTCAAAAGCAAAATGACGCCCGGGCGTCAAAAATAAAATGACGCCAGGGCGTCAAAAACAAAATGACGCCCAGGCGTCAAAAATAAAATAACGCCCGGGCGTCAGAAATAAATTGACGCCCGGGCGTCAAAAAAAATTGACGCTCGGGCGTCAAAAGCAAAATGACGCCCGGGCGTCAAAAATAAAATGACGCCAGGGCGTCAAAAACAAAATGACGCCCAGGCGTCAAAAATAAAATAACGCCCGGGCGTCAGAAATAAATTGACGCCCGGGCGTCAAAAAAAATTGACGCTCGGGCGTCAAAAGCAAAATGACGCCCGGGCGTCAAAAATAAAATGACGCCCGGGCGTCAAAAATAAAATAACGCCCGGGCGTCAAAAACAAAATGACCCCCGGGCGTCGAAAATAAAATGACGCCCGGGCGTCAAAAACAAAATGACGCCCAGGCGTCAAAAATAAAATGACGCCCAGGCGTCGGAAATAAATTGACGCCCGGGCGTCAAAAAAAAATGACGCCTGTGTGTCAAAAATAAAATGACGCCCGGGCGTCAAAAATAAAATGACGCCCGGGCGTCAAAAAAAATGACGCCTGGGCGTCAAAAATAAAATGACGCCAGGGCGTCAAAAAAAAAATGACGCCTGGGCGTCAAAAAAAATGACGCCCGGACGTCAGAAATAAATTGACGCCCGGGCGTCAAAAAAAAATTGACGCTCGGGCGTCAAAAACAAAATGACGCCCGGGCGTCAAAAATAAAATGACGCCCGGGCGTAAAAAATAAAATGACGCCCGGGCGTCAAAAAAAAAATGACGCCCGGGCGTCAAATAAAAATGACACCTGGGCGTTCGGGGTTCCCACTTCACACAGCTAAAATATATACCATGGATGGTGTCAAACGGTGCGCATCAAACCAGGTGCTCATGAAAATCCGCACGGAGGTATTTAAGAAAACTGAAAGGAGCACCTACTCGGTGAAGTGGAATTTTGAGCATGTTACCGCATCGTCTTATTCATAGCAACTCATTCGTCCAATATTTAAAAAAAAGTTTATACAAAAATATTTTCAGCAGTTTTATAGAAAAAAGCTTATTCTTCGCACTTTGTGGAACTCGTGACCTTTAAATCTTCTAAGTTGTAGTTAGCTAAATGGGCTTCAGCTCAAATGAAACAATAAATTATTTCCCAACATTTCATCCATTCTTATTCTACACATTTAATATATGCAATAACCAATAATAATAGTCATGATAATTTGTAGATGTTTACTATACTCTCAAATTATATTATACAAAACGAAAAGCTTAACCTAAATTGGATTCTACAAATTCTCATTTCCAAATAAAGTCAATGGGGATTATTGGGAAAGCAGTAAGGAAATCCCAGGGGGAGCTAAATGAGCAAATCTTAAAAGAAATCAACCAGTAAGCTCTCAATAAAAGTCCAAATGGGCACGAAAAGCAATAATTGCCATCGTTATTGCATCTGGAAGCAGCATCACTACCATCACCATCATTACGATGTTCCCCGTCATTGAAAACTAAGCGAGTGAAAAAACAGAAGTAACAACAACAAAAAAAACACTAAGGTTCCTTATCACTTCATCCACAGAGAACACAGGGACATACAAGTTGCAAGCGCTTGTGTTTGATACACCCTTATGAGCCATGTTCCCGCTACCATTATATAATCGAGTCCTTAAGTCGCCTACCTTACCTATACCTCCTAAAACGCCCACCTTCACCCATAACTGTGAGGATGGTTGTTCTGGCGCTAGAGGGGTGGGTATATTATAGTTGGGGCGTTGGTTGGGGTGTTGCAATTGTTGCGAGTGCACGATTCCTTGTTTTATTTGTTTGCATCCAACTGTACATAAAACTCAATGGATGTTGGTTTGTTTTTTTTACCCGCGAGGATTATACTGCTTGCTTAGAGCCCTTACGGTGTTTGTGTTGTTGCTACAGCAACCAACTACAGCAGAAGCATAGGTAGTGATGGTTGTGTTATGGTGGTGGTGGCGGTGATGGTAGTTTCGATGTCGTTACCCCAGTAGGAAAATGCCGATGCAGTTTACTACAGCAAGTCCCATTGTAACCGTTTAATTGTATTCCATGTGGGTCGTTGTTGCAGTCATTTAACCAACTGTATACCTACTACCAACTCCTATGGTAGGTAGCGATATCGCGTGCTCCTTGCCAAAATCTCCCCTAACTGTACTTAAGCCGCCCACAGCGGTTTTAACTACCGTTGAGATACATTTCATTTGCAGTGCAGCACACCGACATTTATACAAAACTGGGAAAGGAATATTATTATGTGAAACAAAAGAAATTGAAGTCGCCGTTTTCAGGCTTCAATTTAATGGCGAGAGTCTTGCCAACACATCATTATAGCACTCCTGCAGACCAGAGGGACAATAAAGTTTTTTTATTTTATGTTTATTATTATTTTTTTTTTTTTTTTTTGGATGTAGGTACCTATATAAAAATACATTCGGAAAAGTTGAGAGATTTTTGCACAACCGATTCTGGCTGCTAGCTGGACCGTGTGCTTAAGGGGATGATGAATAAGGCCGGTATATTGAACTTATGTGTAAAAAAGAGTTGTTGCTTATAAGAACAGATACAATTTTTTGTCTGTAAATGATTGAAAGACAGAATTCTCTCAAGATAATTCGGGATTTTGAATGATAATTTACAATTAATTTGAGTCGCACGCATTTGAACAGAAAACGCAAGACAGTAAACGAGCTCATAAACAGTAATGGAAGAATTAATGATTTCGTTCTTAATTAAAATAAAATATTTTTGAAAAATGTTTTTTTGCAATGTTATATGATTAGAATAGCTTATGTCTAGTTTTTCGGGACGCCAAGACTTTGGCGAAATCCACTATTTTGGAAAATGCGAATGGATCTTAGGCCTGGCCACGAGACGAGACTCTGCGAGACTTTTGTAAGTCTCGTCTCGGTCTCGTTAAAATCGAAAATTTTCAGTCTCGTCTCGGTCTCGTGTCGGTTTCGTATAATTAGGTCTCGTCTCGTCTCGTCTGGTCTCGTCTGGTCTGGTCTCGTCTCGTCTCGTCTCGTCTCGTCTCGTCTCGTCTCGTCTCGTCTCGTCTCGTCTCGTCTCGTCTCGTCTCGTCTCGTCTCGTCTCGTCTCGTCTCGTCTCGTCTCGTCTCGTCTCGTCTCGTCTCGTCTCGTCTCGTCTCGTCTCGTCTCGTCTCGTCTCGTCTCGTCTCGTCTCGTCTCGGTCTCGTCAAGCGAGATCGAAATCGAGCCCGAGAATTTTCTCGTCTCGTGACCAGCCCTAATGGATCTATATTCGAAACTATTGATTTAAGAGGAAAAACTATAAGGCCAAGGTTGTAGGCAATTACACCACCTTTCGTTTATATTTACATGTTTTTTCGGTGCAGGCAATATTTTTAAGGTTATGTCGTTTTAATTGTCCATACCAATTCCTAAAAATAAAAAGACGAATAAAGAAAAATTTCTAAAATAGGATTCCAATTACACATTTTTGACGTTCCCGAAAAAACTGACGGAAATTATTTTCCAAATAAGAATTTTAGAACACTAAACTTCCAACATATTGATATATTTTTGAAGATGCGATACCGAAGTCATAAGTTACAGCTATTTTGGTATTTGTATTAATTTTAATAACAATTAAGTATTTTATTTACTCCGGAGTTTTCATTTTAGCGCAACCAAAATGGCTGTAACTTTTGACTGCAGTATCGCATCATCTTCAAAAATATATCAAAATGTTGGAAATTTGGTGTTTTAAAATTATTATTTGGTAAGTAATTCACGTTTTGTTTGTTTGAGAACGACAAAAATGTGTAAATATGAAAACAAAAAAAAATAATAATAAAACGACATAACCTTGAAAATATCGCCCGCACCGAAAAAAATGTATATATGAGCAAAAGATAATTTAATTGCATACAAGCCTGGGTTTACAATTTTTCCTAAGAGTTTTTGTATATTGTATAAATCAATAGCACGACGCATATTGATAGAGCGGCACGACATGACCTGACGTGCGTTTTCCGAAAATCGCGTGACACAGTGATCGAAACACAGTTTTTCTTGCGAGACCGGCGCGTGTTTGTTTTTTTTTTCAGTCAAAAAATTAAATAATGAACTGTCGTTGGTTTTGAAAATAAAAAATCTTTTGCTTTTTTTAAAAATTACTTGTTTTTTTTTCAGTTTATTTCAATTATCAATATATCAGACGATTTTTGCTTCAATTAATATGTATTTTGACACGAGACACGCGAATAAATATGCGGAGAACGGCATGACACGTTTCTATAATCGTGTCGTGTGACACTCGTCAGGTCACGTCACACGCTTCGGACGCGTCTCAATATGCGCCTAGCCTTAGCGAAGCGACGGAGTCGCGTGAGCGGGAAAGAGGACACAAAAAGGGAGTTAAAATCCTTAAACTCGCGAAGCGCTCCACACCCAAGGTAAAGAAAACTATACCTACTGACAATAAATTCCGTAGAAATTTTGTTTAGAAAAATCGCCCAAAATTGAGGAAAGAACACCCAAATTTTACAAAAACAATTAACATTCAAAATATTTGCGTGACATTTCCATGTTATGATTTGGAGCAACCATAATTTTGGGACATATTTCCAATTTCTTCTTTGTTTTATTGGGCCGAACTAATATTTCGATGATAGTTCCAATTCGATTTGGGAGCTTTTTCGTTGGGTGTTATTGCCTAACTCACCGACTATTCTTGTTTCCTAAACCTTCGCGTAGTAATTCCCAACAAAACCGTAAAAGGAAGTATTTAATTTGGTCCAGTCGTTCTCAAGTTTTAAGCATCCGCACAAACCACGATCAATTTTTATATAAAGGATGGTCCAACCATAATGCAGGATGTTAATTGGGAGTCACACTTTACGGTCAAGTTTTTTGTCCAACTTAATTTGACATTTCTTTGTTTCAGTGTTTGACAAATTCAACCATGAAAAGGTACACAATTGAACAGCGCGTTAAGATTTTTAAAGCTCTTTACGAAAATGGGCGTTCAAATCAAAATGCATTTCATGCACTTCGTGATTTTTTTTGGTCAGCACACTTTCACCTCAGTGGATTCGTTAACAAGCAGAATTGTCGTATTTAGGCAAATGAGAATCCACAAGTAATTGTTGAAAAGCCTATGCATCCACAAAGAGTAACCGCTTTGGTGCGGTTTATGGGCAGGCAGCGTCATCGTGCCGTACTTCTTCGAAAATGAGGTCGGACAAGCAGTTAACGTGAATGGTGTTCGCTATCGCGAGATGATAACGGACTTCTTGTGGCCAGAAATTGAGGATATGGACCTGGACGATATGTGCTCCAACAGGATGGTGCCACTTGCCACACAGCCAACGAAACAATGGCTATTATGCGCGAGAAATTCATCGATGGCCGTGTTATCTCACGTCGTCGTGGCGATGTTAATTGGCCGCCACGATCATGTGATTTAACACCGATGGACTTCTTTCTTTGGGGATATTTGAAAGAAAAAGTGTGAGTCAATAAGCCAAGAATAATTCAAGAGCTAAATGATGTGATAATTCGAATTCGGCACATTAACCTCAATTATGTCTCAGAGTCATTGAAAATATGGATTTGCAGCAATTGGCCGATATTTTATTTCACACATAATTGTCATAGATCCTTCTATCGTAATAAAAAATATTAAGATAAAGGGTCGGCCATCTAACGCTTTTTTTTCAACTAGTGCTTATTTCGTGAATGGTAACACTTAGCTCATGTCTGATTTGACAGATAATTAGTTTTATCCTTCCGCTGAACGAATATGGTTGTGTATACGCTTGAACGACGCTGGGAAGTATTGCGACAATACTTTTCCGATTTTGCCAAAAAATCGTCTTTTCAGATGAAGCTCATTTTGATCTTGGCGGGTATGTAAACAAGCATAATTGTCGCATTTGGGGCACAGAAAACCCGCACGCATACATTGAAAAAAAACATTTGGTGCGGATTTTGGTCCAGAGGTATAATTGGGCCATTTTTCTTCAACTGAGCAAGGAGTGGCCGTTACAGTCAATGGCGATCGTAATCGGGCCATGTTGAACGAATTTTTGTTCACAAAAAATGAAGAGGAGGATATTGGCAACACTTGGTTTCAACAGAACGGCGCTAGGTGCCACACAGCCGAAGCTACACTCGATGTTGATGATGCATTTTCAAAAAAAAAAAGTTATTTGGCGGACCCTTTACATATTCTCTTAAAACTTTTTGTTTTACAATTAACATCATAGAAAATTCGCATAAAACTCAGAAACGGTAAATGCTATTAGCCTTTTCAGACCAAACCCAAAACCCGGTTTTCGCAAATTATCAGATTTGGCTGAAAACCTTAATCGAAAACACAAGTTTTCTCATACATTTTCGCAAAACCACAACTTTTGATAAACCACATGTTAATAAAACCTGTCGAAAACATGTTGGATTTGCATGATTGAACTTAACAAACAAAACTTGTGAAACATTCAACGCACAAAAATAGCTGGCATTATCAAACTTTTTTGCATATAACGCATCAGTTGCAAGATATTGCGACTTCAAAAATGGTAAAATTTCGAAAAAAGGGTCTCCGTCCGTTAATTCGTGTGCCGTACTTCGGGATGTGATTCTTGGTCATATTCTAAGAAAAATATTGTTCTGCAGTAAAGTCCGATTTTGAACTTTGACATCACTTTTTGACGATTTAAGAAAAGGCTAATTTTGGTTTACTCTGACCCATATTAAGGTACATTTCTCTGTAAGTACTTATGGTATTGAGCTTGTTTTGAACTTTTTTTTTAGAAGAAATACTAGCCTTTAAAACTACGTTTAAATTGAGCTGATATGTGCTTAGGGTTGCCAGATATTCAATTTTAAATGGTATTCAATTTTTCTTACCCGAGCAAAATTTTGACTTTTAGGTCAATTTTTTTCAAAAAATGCGTAATAAACATAAAGTTTTCTTATTTTTACCTGATGAACAAAGCAATAGTAAAAAAAAAAAACTCATTAATAAGTGCACCCAAAAACCCGTACATTTTATGTTACTTGGGAATATCTTAAACATGGAAAATTAAAAAAATATATTTTTTTGCCCTGAATAAAACAATTATTTGCGTAGTTTTTAGTAATTTTTTTATTTTATGTAAACACAAATACAGTAATAATAAGTGCTTAAAGTGACCTCCTGCTTTTTGAATGCATGCTAGAGCCCGTTTTTGGATTTAATTTTGAATGTTTATTCTCGATAACTCTTGCCTAACTTTTAGTGATCCTTAGAAAATACGTTGTTCTAATTCAGTAAAAGTTGTTATTTCAGATGAGTAAACGATTAAATTCATTCGTCTCCATACAAAAAAATCCAATACAGTAAGATCAGGAGATCTTGCAGGCCAGTGAATTGGTCCATTTCTGCCTATCCATCTATCACCGTATTCTTCATCCAGCCAATCCTTAACTTCACGACCATAGTGGGGCGAAGCACGATCTTGATGGAAACATGATAAAGCTTGTTGAAACAGTGGAACATACTCTAATAGGACTTGTAGATTATTTTGTATATTGATAGTTAGTAGAATTAAGTCGGGTGGTAATTTGAAAGGCCCGATTAATTTATTTCCAATTACACTTGCCCACATATTGACACTGAATCTGTGCTGAAATGAATTTTGCCGTCTTGAATGTAGATTGCATGAATGGAGATTATAAAAATTCATAATACCATCTCTTGTGAATTGAGATTTGTCTGTCCAAAGAATTCTGTTTTTTAACAGGTTCTCATCCAAGCGTCTCTCTAGCAACCAGTTACAAAATTCGAGTCTCTTTTTAAAAAGCGGTCTTATCCAACTGTAATCGTGGCTTAACTTGATAATCTGATGAATTAATTTGTTTTTTCTATTCTTTTATACCACTTATTTAGTTAATTTACCCATTAAACATTTATAATACCCAAAATTTAACTCTCCCAGAGGTTTCGACAGTAAGTCAAGTAGGCATAAGTGCACTATTAACCCTTTTCATGAGTGCACAGTCTTAAAAATAACCTAAAAACTATCAACTCTTGGAAAACCACTTCAATTGCTAAGTGTTGAAATAAAAATAAGTAAAAAAAAACACAAAATTCGATTTGTTACCTGTTTAAGATTTTGCCAAGTATCATAAAATGTATGGATTTTTTTTATTGTTGTTTTTTTTTTCATCAGGTAAAAATAAGAAAACTTTATGTTTACTACGCGTTTTTTGAAAAAAATTGACCTCAAAATCAAAATTTTGCTCGGGCAAGGAAAATGGAACACCATTTAAAATTGAACATCTGGCAACTCTAAAAACATATCAGCTCAATTTAAACGTAGTTTTAAGGCCTAGTGTTTCTTCTAAGAAAAAGAGTCCAAAATCATGTCCATACCATTAGTACTGACAGAGAAATTGACCTTAGCATGGGTCAGGGTGCACCAATGTTATCCTTTTTTTAAATCGTCAAAAAGTGATGTCAAAGTTCAAAATTGGACTTTACAGTAGAACAATATTTTTCTTAGAATATGACCAAGAATCACATCCCGAAGTATGGCACACGAATTACCGGACACCCTGTATAGTTATACATACATTTTATTACAAAATCCTGTTTATTCGAAGTTGCCCAACTGCAACTGATGCGTTATACGCAAAAAAGTGTTATAATGTTTCCTCTAGGGAAAAATTCGTCATTTAAAAGTAAAGAGCAAAAAACTGGTATTTTAGACTTTTGGTGTTTTTATTTAAATAATGATGTCATAAAAATTATGGCTTAAAGAAAAAAATATATAATATTAAATAGTGTAAAAATGTTGATAAGATAATTTTTCGATTAAGCTTACGGTTTAAAAGACATATGCGAAAAACCAGTTTTTGAAATTTGACACTATTGAAGGCACAATATCTTGCGACTTATGACTCATATGGAAAAAAGTTTCATATTTTTCTTTTGCCCTTTTAGGAGTAAAAATTAAAAAAAAACAGAAATTTGAACTTTTTGAAAAAATTATATCTTTAAAACGGGTTTTTTTCAAGAAAAAAATTATATTTTTTTCTTGTAGGGATTTACATAATGTAAAAACTTTGAGTTCAGACATTTTACGACATTTTACGTTTTTTGAAATGTCGATATCTTCTTAACGGTGGTGGGTCGTAGGCAAAAAATAGTCGTTACTTTTATTTTCAAATGACATAATCTACAAGTTTTTTGTGAAACACTTTATTTCCGAACACTGATATTTCCGAAACACACGATTTGGTAATAAGCATTCGTGACAGTATTTCTTATGCCAAAATAGAGACAATTGCGTTTAAAAATCTTCACTTTGATTTTGTTGGCAGAAAAAGTACAATTTGCCTAGCCTATTAGGTTATGTTCAGCCCCCAGGCAAGCGCCATTTCAACATTTTTCTTGCAACCGTTCCCTTTCAAAATGCATGATGAATAAAATGCCGGAGTGTTTATTTAAACAAAACATTTCGGATTTTTACCAAATATATCGCTGAAATAATCTATGTTTTACCGGCCAATTCAAGAACTTACCAATTTCAGGGTTTTAATCTAGTTCAATTAAGAGTTCACCGGCATAAACAACTCAAAACCGCAAGTAGAACATGAAATTTTAATTAAAAATGATTTACTTTAAAAAGCGCCTTAATGGCGGAATTCATAAATTCAAATTAATGACATAAGTAGGCCAATCCCAAACTAATTCAAACTTTAACCCAACAAAATAAACTGCGGAGAAAACGAGTTGGGATACACAAAGATACATATGTGAATGAAGATGCTTACCATAACCACAAGACGAAGATTAAAATTTTATTTTATTCGAGAAATTTCCTCAAGACTGATGGCTAAACAATAGGTCCAAATCAAGATGATTCTAAAAATTAAAAAAAAAAATTGTTTGAAAAATTCGACCTCTAAAAACTATAACTCCAAAAAAACCCCGAAAGCTTATAATTTTTATACCCCAATTTTAGGATAGGTTAGTCCTTTAAGAAAAATGACAACCCACAAAAATGAGATAAAACTTTTCAAAAAACTTTCCGTCAACAATCGTTGCTAATTTTATCCCCATATTTTGGCTCAATTGTTATTACTGACATCAACCACGAATTCAAGTTTCCTTTCCTCATAAAATGAAAACCATATAGCTTTACTTATCTAGCCTTAAGAAACTTTTGACCAAAAAAAAAACAAACCGAATGATGATGCGATGACCCAATTTTAGGAAAGCTACATAGAACAATTATTTTAAAAGAACATAAACGGCCAAATCTTAGTCTCAACTTTTAACTCTATAGTCAATACAACGTACAATAAATTTTTAGCACTATTAACATCCATCATATCTAAAAGGACATCATCCCAACTTGGGGATCTCAAGGAGCCATAACTAGGTGAAAAATTAAATTAATTTTCATCAACCATCAACTTGTCATTATTTTATCTCTCACAGAGTTCCCTCATCACAAATAGGGAATCTAAGGGTGAACTGATGTATAAATAATTACACACACACGCTGAAATGCTTAAGGATATCCCATACAGAGTTCTAGATCTTCTAAATAATCGACGCTCTCTCGACCATGCACAGGGTGCAGGGTGGTGGTGGTGTATCCTGATCACATCATGTGTAAAGTTTTTACATGTGTGTGCTATATGAATATATTATCCTTTTTTTTGCAGGAAAATTCTCACTCCCTCACGTATCCGATGTCATTACGTAATGATTCACGCTCATCAAGTTTTGGTTATGAGGGTTGGTACAGAGACTAAAGTGACGATAAGTAGAGGACCCAACACAGGAATCAATGAAAACAACGCTCCTAACTTCCGACAGTAGTAAACACAAAAACAGGAAGAGATCCCATCAACAAGAAGATACATGAACTTAATGCTGACATACGATACCCGAAATCAGAACTCGCCGTATCAGCATCACTCTCATCAACCCAACATAAATATCAACTCTCTCTGTGGGAGATATGCGAAGTGGATGTCCTGTGAAATTTGTGCAAGTCTCAGTAATGTAATCAAGACTTTTTTGCTGTCGCTTTCTTACCACGCAAATCGATTCAATGGAAAAAATGTGGTAGCTAGCGATCAGTCAGTCTCAAGACCCTAACCCCACGAATAGTCTCAGAGTCCGGAAATATATGGAAAAGGAAAAGATAGAATAACATAATACAATAAAAAAAAAAAAACACAGTTTTCCTTTTTTCTGAGAGATAATGACGGGAATAATAATCATGATTATGATGAGATTTATGCAGAACATGTTTTAGATGCTAACGACCGAGAAAATATACGTCCGATGGCGCTGGTGTTTTTTTTTTTGTTATTTTTGTGAGAATATTTTTATTCTGTTGTAGGTAGTCGTTTGTCAAGTCATTACTCATTGTGGTTTTATATTGGATTACCCGGAGAGAAGATTTTTTTTTCATTTTTAAACTAAGAATATAGGTAGGTAGGGGAGAGGGAGATATTTCGGACTTTTTTAATTTTTATCATAAAAGGATCATTATTGTAGGAGAAGAGTATGCATTATGCAAGGTCCAAAAATAAAAACACAACTATAAAGTATTTATTATGGCATTTTTTTTTTTTATTAAAAAACAAATTGCTCATATTTACAATATTATGTAATAAAATAACCAATACTGAACCTCATAGTTGGTGGTGTTATAGAGGGGAGCGCTACGATATCTCGCAAACTAAAATCTCGAATAACGAAATCTCGCATTTTTTTATAGATCACGAAATACGAAATCTCGCAAACTTATAAACCTGCTTTTCATAAACTCGCAATAACAAAATCTCGCTTTTAACAATCTTGCATTTACATTTCACAACCAAAAAACTCGCAAATTTCAACTAAAATCTCACAAACTAAAATCTCGCATTAACACGTGACGTTGGAAAATTCCGCACTGAAAAATGAAATCCTGGAAATGGAAAATGAAAAATCAGAGGCTTAAAAAGGGAGATAAAATTCTTGAACCCAATACGCCGGCCACCCAAGGTACTGTTTATTACAAATAAACTGAAAGCAAACCAACTAACTACATAGGCGCCTGCCTGGCGACTTAGCATACCCTAAGCGCAGCGACGGAGTCGCGTGAGCGGGACAGAGGACCCGAAAAGGGAGTTAAAATCCTTGAACCCGCGAAGCGGGCCACCCAATGTACTCTTTATTGCAAATAAACTGAAAGCACACCAACTGACAACATACGCAAACGAAAAAGCTAGTATAAAGTAATTTATATAAGTCCTTTGTGTTTTTTAATGAGAGATTTTAGTTTTCGAGATTTTAGTTTGCAGGTTTTTGTAATTGCGAGATTATAAAAAGCGGGTTTTTGTAATTGCGAGATTATGAAGAGCGGGTTTCTGTAAGTGCGAGATTTCGTATTGCGAGATTTCGTGTGCGAGATTTTAGTTTGCAAAATTTCGTAGCCAACCCGTTATAGAGTTGTATAAAAATTCTATATTTATTTGGAACATTTAATGTTTCTTATTGACAATAGGTCCTACTAGATGATGGTTGGGCAAGTGTCAACAAAGTTCAGGAACGTTCAATTAACCCTTGAGGAACGAATGAACTAAGAGAATTACACTTTAGACATGCCATATTTGCATTATCTCTATTGAGGGTTCAAAAGAGGTACACTAGGGCGTATACGCACTTTTTTCTTATTTAATTAATTTTTTAAGAAAAATTTAATACAATTTTTTTTGTGTACACTTAGGTAGTTAATGCTATGTACACGTACAGGCGCGTAACTGCCATCGTGTCGATGACACTGGGCCCCAAGATACAGGATCCCCATCTCTTTAAAATAATACATATTAAAAAATTAAATTAAAACTCTTAAGCATGGAAAATTGCCAAAAATTCTACACATAAAAAGTAATAGTTTTAAAAGTTGAAAAAGTTTGAACCAAGTGTTCAATTTTCAATAAGTTCTTATAAGAGAATCATTATACTTCACAAAAATAAACAAAATAATTGAGAAAATTGTTTTAGTTCGTAAAAACAAATTAAAAATAATGTTAAATGCTTATATTAATTTGTGTGAGTAAAGAATGAAGAAACCGTGCATATATTTTTGATCACCATTTCTATTTTCCACTTCACCGACAATTTGGTATTATAGAAATAACAAACAAAAATCTTAGGATATATTCGTCCCAAAAAGAAAGAGCTAACGTCCATTTAATTGGAAAAAATTAAATTAAATTAAAAAATTAATAAGGGATTCAAAATAAATTCGACACTAAAAATCATTTAAAGGATGAGATGTAATAAAGTAATTAATGTAAGTAAGTAGAACGGCCGCCCACCGCACCGTCGGCGTCTTCGCACAGTGGTCCGTTTGTTGAATTCTGTGCACCAAAATCTTTTCCCACGGGGTCAGGCCAACTTATCACTTCGAAAGGCAGCTGATCACCATGGACAAGTGGACATGGACAATTATTGACGGAAATTTGGTACATTTAATGATTTGAGGACGCAGAATTCAGTCGAACTGCATATATTTTTGTACTCGAAATGGGGTCTTCACAATTTAGGCCAGAACATATATAGAAATGTTAAAGTTCCAAAGAAAGCTCTTTTAAAGCCAGGAACCTTACGAAATTTATGTTTGGAATTTCTTATGATATGTGCCCGAATATGTACTAAAATATAAAAATGGTTCCAATGTTGATATGTATTAAACGTAGAAAATTTAATTCAAAATTTTCCTTCAAGTTCATTAGGGATTAGAATTATTTTATGTGATATTCCTTAATTTTTTTTTATTGATTTTTTGTTTGACCAAGTCTGATCGAACCTCATACAAATTTGACAATTCTCATAGTTAAAAGTTCACAAACCAATTTTTCGGTTAATTACTCCTTCTTCTGAAAAGTTCGAAATACTGTAAAATAATATCTGTTAAAAAATTGTTGTTTTTTGTATTGCATCGTTTAAATCTTATATCAAACTAAGAATTCTAATAGTTAATAGTTGTAAAATAATCGCCAAACAGCCGTTATGTATACTTATTTACCTTTTTAACTATTAAATAAATAACGGTTATTTGACGATTATTTTACAAACTGTAAGCTATCAGAATTCTTAGTTTGACGTCAAATTCAAACGATGCAGTACAAAATTTCCTTGGAACTTTTACATTTAGAACTATGTCCTGGCCTAAATTGTGAAGCACGAATTTCGAAAACAAAAAAAATAGGTAGCACCACTGAATTCTGAAACTCCAAATCATTAAGTGTACCAAATTCAATAATTTCCGTCAAGAATTGGCGTGGAAAATTATTTTTGTCCACAGAATTCAACAAACGGATCACCTATGTTCGTCGCGTCGTGCGTCGGTCGGTCGTGCTCGTGATAAAATTTTGCTATACAAATTTTTTCTTTGAAAATCCAATCCAGTTTAAGACTTCCCTATATATGTATACCTATGTCACTACCATATTGTTCAGGAAGAGAAAATTCAAAAAACTAAACTATTCCTTATTAATCACCACAATGAGATACAATGTTCAAACATACATAATATTATAATTAACAAAAGCATAAATGCACATCTTCAGCCATGAAGTTATGCATCATGTAGGTATCCCCTGTTTGTTCCCATTAAATGTCTAAAAATGAGTTAAAAGCAAACTTAAATAGCAACAAATATGCGTAACCTATAAATTTCTCTATTTTTAATAATATCTTTTCTTTGGAATTGTTAACCGTTCATGTCTCTAAAAATCCATCGATGCAAAATGTTCTTTTCTTCTCAACAAAAAAATCAATACAAATACAAAAAAAAATAGAAATCTATCTAGAATCTTTCTCCATTTTCTTTAAGATAATTTTACAAAATGCAACCACGATGAGAGACTTTTTCTTTGGCAGTTTGAACTTTTGGTTAACTAAGTGTATAACCGCATATAGTACACATAATAACGCCCCATTTGGGTTTTCATTTTTAAATTTTTTTTTCTGACAAAACTTCTGTGTTATAACTTTTGAAATTTTTTTCTTTTTTAAATACTTTTCTGTAAGCACAGTAGACGGGCAAGTCACCTTGAGAACCATCGAGGCATACATACATATATACAGTACACGGGGTGGGTAAAATAATTTAACGCAAAAAGTTTCATAAATAAATCATGGCAAATTGAAAAATAATTTTCGGGATTTTTTCATTTGGAAAACAAGTCGATAAAGCAAATTTCGTAAAAAAGTTGAAATCAGAAATATGCGTTAGAAGATTATTTTGCTTTTAGTTAAGGGAATTTTTAATGGACCAGCAAATTTTCTAGGATTCACTTGAGTAGGTAAATACATTTTAATTGTTCTATCAATTAAATAAAACTATCAACGTCTGGCTACATTATAGTTGTTAGACAATTAATGCGATCCAGTCGTGCAGATTTTTGTATACCATATTTTGTGTACAAAATTGAAAAATATGTTTTTTCATTGCTGATTGAGGATTTTCAATAGTTCAATCTTTGCCTTCTAAAAACAACAATCGCGACGGATACAATAGCTATAATTAATTGTAAAGAGGCTCGTTTTAAAACTTTAGTTCAATTGAGGGTAAAATCTGTTGGTTAGTTTTTGAGCTTCCATCCAGACACATTCTGCACTCAACTTCCCAATTGAAGTGCATAGTGAAAATCGTACTCGAACTTGTCGATGAATTGCATTTAATTTTGGTACGGTGGCGGGATATTTTGGGGTAAGGTCTGCTTCCTTAAGTCGTCTCCTAACTGTCTTTTAACTTACGAGTCTTTATCGTACCTGTCTCAGCTATTGAATGTCTCAGCTATTGTTGGACGTCAACGCTAGTCAAAGCACGATTTCGGAGAAATGCCATCACGATGAATCAGTCATAACATAAGATGGCACACAGATCCTGGCATTTACACTAACCTACCAGTTTGTCTGAACCTTCCGTAGATCTTTGATATGCAAGATTGACGGGATACAGTACAATGGTTTATTCCTTGTTGCAGTAGCGTGACAACTTGACTAACTTCTACAGGCGTGGTTTCCATTGTTTTCTAAGATTAGGAGGCCTAATAAGTCAAGATATGTTGAAATTCACTTTTGACAGCTCAACCAACATCAAAGACCAACTACTATGGGCGCATTTATTGCCTAGCAATGTTTCAAACTCTTGCCTAAGTTAAACAAGTATAATTTGTTATTTTTGTTATTGTGGCGGATAGCGCGAAAACTATCCAATGGATTTTTATGATTTTACCCTTAACTTTATGTTTTAAATTAAAGCTTCAAAACGAGCCCATTAACAATTCATTATAGATATTGTATCCATCGCGATTCTTGTATTTAGAAGGCAAACTTGAGTGATTCCATTTTTTTGCTCGCAAATGTATATACAAAAACCTTTGGGTAACAAGTCAGCCGTACAAAGTAGTGAGATCTAAAAGTAAGCCAAGTGCTAAGTTTATTAATGTGAAATATCAAATATTTTAAGTAAAGTAATATGGAAGAACCTCAAAATTATCAGCGAAATCTTTTCTTTAATGATTACAGCTTTAAATTGAGTTGGCTAACTCGGCAAGTTTTCTTTTATTGAATTATCAATTTTGAAATGAAGACTTGAAGATTCTTTTAAAGTAAGTTTTAAATGTATGCCTTTTGTATGCAACGGCTCGCGTACACATAACCAGTGAGCGTCGTTTGCCGCACTCGGCCGATTGAATCAAACGGGAAGAAAGCGCGCATACCGCAACAACCGACATCGTGACTTGTCGGCCGTTTATAACCGATCAACCGACAAATCCGAACTTGTTTGGATTTTACGTCAGTTTGCCGGATATTTCTTGGCAGAATACAAAATAAAATTAATATGGAAAAATTAATTAAATGCGTTTCTGTTTATAGTAAAAAAAATTAGAAGAAGCTTCATAAGAGATGGAATTGTGTGTTGCAGACATAAAACAAAAAACGAAGTAATTTAATTTCACAAAGACAATAACTACAAAATGGGCAGTTTTAAAAACGGGAATCGGCCGAGAACGGTAGGAGTGTACGTAGACAAACGTCCGAGACATTCGTCCGAATATCTCTGACCCGAAATCGGTTTCAGTGAACGCGAACCGCAAGTCCTACCCCTTTACCAATTTTTATAAGTTAGAAGTGCTCCATTGAAATGATAATAATTGATAAGAAGTAGGTGGATGAAACGCCCCATAAAAGCTAACTGCTCTTCTAAATTTCATAATCCTGCACCAATCAGAAATGCCCTCAATATATTTAATATTAATTTTGAGAAAATGGGCAGGTGCCACGCCCCTGAATGGATAATTTAAAATTTTTCAATATCGCTTTTGTATTGACGACATGATCTACCAGACCAAATTTTATTATTCTGCAACAATCTGAAGTGATACATATAAGTTATAATAATTCTGCCAAAATGGGCGGATGCCACGCCCTCGGAACGTCAAATCTGAAATATTAAAATTTTGCATTTGCTTTCACTTCTTGCCCTAACGTTCTACTAAATTTCATCATGCTATACGACAATCAGAAGTGCTCCTCATAATAATTGATATCAGTTGAATGGTTAGGTGCCACGCCCCTGAATGTATAGCCTCAAATTTTAAAATTTTGCATTTGCCTGCACTTAAAGGCCTACGAAAAATAGAAATGCTTCAAATAATTTATATCAAATCTATGAAAATTGGGCGGGTACCACGCCTCCTGTATGGAAAATCCTAAATTTTCGATTTTTTTCTTTGTATACTCCACAAGGCCCATACCGTTGTGCGAAATTACAAGATTCTTCCATGTGCTCCATAATTTTGATGATCTGTCAGTGAGTGAGTAAGTGAGTCAGTCAGTTACGGTTTTTGAGATTTTTGGAGATTTTTACTTTGGTGAGCAGCCTTAATCTGGTGAGCTTAGCAAATGCTTCTACTTTGAAGTTTTTGACCTTATTAGTACCTACTGAACGATTACTGAAGTTAGAGGGCGCTCGAAAATCGCCTGAATTTGATCATGTAAAAAGGGTGTAGTGCCAGAACTTGGCTGGGCACAACCGCCCAATTTGATTCTTAAAGATGCGTGGATAGATATACATGAGTATAATTGGTTTAACCAAATCCAACAAATACGAATTTTTTTTAATTTTCACTTTTGTTGAAACTTATATGAATATCAATGAATGGAATTTTTAATGTACCTCTTTTTTATTCCGATGTTTTAATCATAAATTATATTTAAAATTCCAAAAATATAAAATACAACAAAATTCATAAGCCAACTCAAAACCAAGGACCAATTATTCGGGTTCCTTTTTCGTTGTTAAATTTGTTTGTCTGCATCTGCTATCTGCACGTACTATTTAGAATATGCTAAACAATTCAAATTTATAACTTTAGTTCTGAGAGGAAACAAAACCTTGACACACAATACTCGTACTTAGTGAAAATGTAAGATATTTGTGCGCTGAACCTAAATTTCTTATTCTGCTAAAAGTAAAAAAAACTCCTGAATGAAGATTTCGTTATTTCTTTCGTTAGATTTCTTTTATTTGGTCGGAACTTTGGGGAGACTTCATTTAACCATTCCCTCAATGTGCTTATATATTTCTCAAAGCTTTTGCCTTAAATTGCTTCAGGGTACACATCACAAACGCTAAACGTCCACCCTATTATGAAAATCATCATCTTTTAGTTTCATCATCATCCACATCCTCATCGTCATTTTCATCGTCACCTCCTCTATCGTCTCGCTAGCAAATTTGTTTTTGCAATAAAAATAAAGAGGATTTTACTTAGGCCTATACCACACACTCACTAAAAACTGCATAAAATATTCATGACAGCTTCATAGAAATTCATTATTTACAGGAAGTAATTAACTCATTAGGATGAAAACTGCCAAGCCATATAATGTATCTATGTTGTATCTATATAAGTACTGCTTGGGCGAGGACGAGGATTATGCGGATTCGCCGGGAATAAAACATTATTAAAATATTTAGTTGGAGGATGAATTTTTTGTTGTTCTGTGACATCCACACGGTATCATTGAATGGAGAATATAGTTTTCATCAAGCTTAAATTGATGTCACAGCTAAATTTGGAAATGTTAATGCATAAATAATTTCATTATTTTTTGACATCATTTAGACTATCGGTTGGGCGGGGTCAAAAAGTTGCAGTCAAATTGCAACCGATTGTATTAAAAATTTGATTTCAATTATTACGAGTCATCAGTAAAGCCAGGGTGAAATATTAGTAAATTGGTCATATTACAAATACAAACATATCTTTGGTTATTAAAAATGTAATAATAAATTATGTTTTTTTAGTATAGGTATCGGTTGAAAGATTAATAATATGTATGTATGTATTTAGAAAATGGGTCAATGACTGATGAATGTTTTTTATTTGCGATATAGGTACATGTAGTACATATGTACGTAGATGGGCAAGTTTAGGATTCGTGCTACAAAAAAACTCGATATAATAATTTTCCCTAACATTACCATAATAGAGAATGCGAAAAAAGTGGGTCTTGCAATTCTGTCTGTCTGTCTGTACCTCGACCTGCAGCCCGAACGGCTGAAGCGATTTTCTTTAGACTTAAGGTTTCAATGCGATTCCCTAGAGGGGAAATTGAATTTTTTTTAGCTCAAAAATAACGTTACCTGTCATACAACCAATATACAAAAATTGATTTATTTCGAAACCGGCTCTAGCGATTTTTCATAAAAATATGTTTGAAAAAAATATTATTTGAATGTTTAAAAATATATACATATTTATTTTTTTTTTCTTTGAAAATTAAAAATCTTGAAAAACAAGGAATTATTTTTTTGAATTCTGTGCAAAGTTAGATTTTATTCAATACTAAAAATTGGCTTACCGAATTAAAATTTTAAAAATGTATAAGAAATTTTATATAAAAGAAAATATATATTAAGAGAACCGGTCTATCCATTTTTGAGTTTTCTTCATAAATTCATGTTCATCTGTCTCTATGATTTCTTATCTTCTAATAGACTAAGAGCTCAGGACCGCCAGACATAAGTTATTTTATCTAAGCTTAGATTTTTTCTGCGAACAAATGGATTCTAAGAATCTTCAATCCGGGTAGCGAGTGTTAAAGTTGCGTACAAATGTTGCAACATTGCGTTATTTTATCAAAGCTGAATCTACAGTGGGGCCTAACGTGAGCAAGACACTTAAAATTTGTCAAATTAATCGTCCCATTTACTTTACAGTTTTAAAGCTAATATTTATATGTTCTATGGGCAACTGTTTAAAAATAATTCCCCTTCAGCCAGACATTTAAGAACAGCTAAAATAAGAGAGAAAATAATGTTTTAGTAACAAAGAACTATTATTTTTACAGTTTTAAGGTGATGTAAGGCCCCACAGTGCGTGTCTGGCTGATTAGAAAACATTGTAGAATATTTGCGCAAAGAAGATAAAAAATGGAAATCCAGCTTTGATTCTGTTATGTAAATGACACGATTAGCTTCACAGACTTTAAGTGTCTGCCTCACGCAAGGCCCCACTGTAGATTTTTGGCAAAGAAATGAATATGAAATTTTTGAATTCGTTAAATAATTATTAAAAGAAGCGAATATATGATTTGTATTCAACATTTGTTACTTAGTGAATAGCAACTGCAACCGCCTGGGCTCTTTTCCAAAACGGTCAATTATTTCGTTGTAAAAGTTTGTTTGGTCTTTGACAATATATTATAATTAATGAATCAAGTCGTTTGTCGGTCATTGTGTGTAAGGTGCTGAACGATCGCTCAGCGGTGCAAGTAGTTGCTGGAATTGAGAGCCCTATATACAAAGAGCTAAAAAAATCGATGGATAAAACTCCTCTACACTGTTCAATAAATCAGAAATGTTTGAACAATCATTTCCATTAGTCTGCATTTTGTCAAAACTGTACCACATCTTGTACTTCTTCAGGAAATTATCCAGAGAGCTGCCATATTTCTCCATTATTTTCTGTATAATTATATCGAATTCTGGAGAATCCATAATTTGCATATTTTTTGGTGATAGCTGAAATAGTGAACATGCAAGTTTCTTTTTCTTCTGAAAAGCGTTCTGTTAGCGACATTATCAGGGAATCAATGTAGGGAATACAAATAGCTTTTCTAAAATAACTTTGGGGGGGGGGGGGGGAAGAAGCGGGAACATTTGATCAATGGAATTGTTTTTGAATTATTCTTGGACAGCTTAAAACTATGCATGATTCACTCGAGAATTTTTCCATTACCATAGAGATTTAAAGCAATTGTCCTCTGAATTTCGTTGAAACAATTTATTCAAAACATCGACCTGACAAACAAGTGCCCCCCCTTGCCCTCCCCTGCGGGCGCCTATGGTCTGGCGGTCCTGGGCTCTTATTCTATAAGATTTTCCTGCTCTTTACAGGAAGTTGGTTTCGTCTCCAACAAAAACAAGGTTTTAATAAAAACTAACACTACGACAAGAAGTCCGTCAAGCTGGAGCACAACCGGATAAATGAATTTGGTTAAAATTTGGTGTGAATCATTTGTATGTGATTCCCTAGAAGGTAAATTAAATTTGTTGTTTTAGCTCACTTAGCACGGGTGGGTTTCATACAATTATTTCAGTTTTATCAAATTATCTCAAAAATGACTCTAACGATTTTGATTAAACTTTAAACACGTAATTCGTAGACAAGTTCTAAATAATACAGCATATACTTAATTTTTTCTTCTTAATGTTTTTTTTTTTTAAACAAACTTTAAAATTCATAATATCAAAAAAATAAATCAACTTTAACGAATGTTCCTCAACAAAAATTAAATGTTTTTGTTTTATAGAAGCAAACAATTTTAATAATGGAAAATAGCTATATTTCTTTAATAGGTACAAAACCAATTCTAAAAGAAGAAGACAACATTCAGATCTATACGAATTGTTGCGCATATAAAACGCAAACAAAACACCAACATCATGTTCGGCATTCAGAATGCAAATTAATTCAGAACGCTAAAGGATAACATCCACGAGCCACACTAACAGGAAAATATTTAAAAAGCAAAACAAAGAATATCTCACAGACATACAAACATACATACATACAATAAGTATGTTTGTAGGTATGTAGGATACAATACATATATACAAAAATAGCAAAGGAATGAGAGTTTAAATAATTTATTTAGCGGAAAATTATTCTGAAACGTGACTCTTTAAAAAAAAAAACAAAGGAAAAATAATTCTTTTGTATTGGCTTCTCTCACTTCATGTCTCTCTCATAAAACGTCAAAAAATAGGTAAGCCATCTAGAATAATAGTATCAAGGATTTTTTTTTCTTTTCCGTTTTAATTAAAATTAAATTGTTCCTTTTTTAAATGAACCCACAATGCGTACGTTTTTTGCATATATAAATAGGCTTCATAGGTCTTAGCCACAAAATTTAGGTATAAGTATTTGAATAATACGTTTGTTAAAAGTTAAGAAACGAAATACCGAATAACAATTCACACTTTATTTGTCAAATAATACAGATGAGAGTTACTTTGGCTTCTTTTTTTCACATTTATACACGTTTTGGTTTGATTTAACTTCTTTTTGCAACGATTTTTTTTGTAAGCTGAAAGTGGGCAGGATATTAAGCCCATTTGAAAGCTCACAATAAGTCTAGGAAAGATAGAAAATTTAATATGGGTAAGTTGGAACAAATTAATTCATCGAATTGTATTGCTGGTATCGACGCACAATTTCATCCTGTACAACATATCCAAAGTGCCCCAAAATGCCCTGATTGGTTTTTTGTATAGACGTATTTAAAGAATTGGAGAGGGGGAGGCGTGAGTTTATCAAGCTGAAAAATGTGTTCCAATACAATCTTATCATATGCCACATGTTTTTAAATTTGTATAGTGCTTTTCAACGCTGATTCTAAATAAACCAAAATTGGAAAGATTCATGTATGCTATAGAAAGTAAGTTAAAGTCGTTCTCATAGAATGATAACATTTTTTTAAGTACTTAAGTAAAATAGTAACCAAAACCATTTTAAAATAATGGGATATCAATGAAATTCCGAATAAGTGTTTTATATGGCACGTTTACAAAGAATCAAAAGATTCATCAAATATATCTGTGTTGAAAGTGTGATTGTATGAATAAATTATGACACTGATGAAATTTGCTAAAAATATTAAATATGTCATGGTTCTCAAGAATCAAAAGAGTCTATTAAAATAACTTGATCCAAAGAGTGTTTTTAGAGAGTTTATGTTTGACCTGCCCTAACGTAAGGTCTTACGAAAAATTGTATTTTCGTGTAATCGAAATATACCTAGTATGTATGAAATATGATACATGATTTAAATGTAATTTTTAACCCTGAATCTACTGAAAGAAAACCCAATATGTTACAAGCACCCTAAAAAAGTTAGATTCATTTTGAAGCATTTAAGCAAGTCAAACATTACACCCTCAAAAAACACCCTTGGACCTTAGATATTGCACTGGACCTTCTGATCTTGGTGGGAGCCTGTTACGCATTAAACGGAAAAAATGCATTTAGTAGGTACTATCTATGCAATGGCACATATTTTCAAAATACAGTGCTTTGCACAAGTATAAAAGCGAAACCTTTATATTTTTTTATTTAATGGCATCAGTAAAAAAGTGAATTGAGTAAAAAAAAAGTCCCGTCTTGCGTTGTTGAGAAATTAAAAACAGATTATTTCGTATTGCATGAAGTATAAACGCACAATGCTTTAGGGGTATTGGTAGGAAAATTTCGAGATCGGGTCCTTAATTTCTGTAATTTCATACAAGATCCACAATCTTATGGAACGGAAATAAGACCCGGGCGTCCGCGGATGCTGACACGTTTCCGATTAGAGCCGGACAATCAACGCTGCATCTAATCCTGTGCATTTTTTGCGAGAAATTCGTTACCAGTTGGGGTTAGAAGTTTCAGTTTGGACGGATTTTGTATTTTAAGAAGTAGTGGAGTGGTGATTTTTTGGGGCAAAATGGCGCCAGCTCCAAATCTGAAAACAGCTCACAAACAAAAAGTATGTAATTTGCCGTTAAAAAAAACACACTTAAAAAAACCGTAAGCAACATTTTATTAATTATCGCTTACCTCTTCTAGTTTTAAAAATGTATTAATGTCACAATCAAGGTTAAACTTCTTTTGTCATTGAAAATAATCCTTGTAAAAAAATGCATTGGATTGTGTCATTAATAAATTTTAAAACTAGAAGAGTTAAGCTTTTAATAATAAAATTTTACTTACGATTTTCCAATTGCGGTCGAAATTTTCCTACCAATACCCCTAAAGCTTAGGCCACTAGAACAAAAGGCTTGGATTTTGGTCTTTTCTGTATCGCTTAAATGTGTACCACGCGACTTCGTTATTTACTTTTTTTATTTACTTTTTTGTTTCTACATAATACATTTATTTATTAATTTATTTATTTATTAAGAAATGTATTTATTTGCTTACTAATTTTGTTTTAATTAATTATTTATTATATCTATTTATTATTTATTAATTTATTTATCTATTTTTTTAATTATTTATTTATTTTTTTATTTACTTATTTATTTGTTTATTTATCTATTTTTATCTATCGATGTAGGTATTGACGTATTTATTAACCTTATAAGTACCTACTTATACATAAATTTATATTTATTCTACTTCTGCTTAAGCATTACCTATCTGTGGTATACAATTATAAACAAAATTCAAATGAAGGTTTTTTTGTAAACTATTTTCCTTCAAATTTATTAATATAAATTTCTAAGGAAGCTGTTCAGAAACCAATAATTATTTTTCAGTAGTAAAGGTGCTATTACATTATCATATTTATATGACTAATATTGTCATATAAAATATGGCAAAATATATTTTTGTATGGCAAGTAGTATTAGGATATGCCATATAAATGTGACCAAATTATATGTCCAAAAGCTTTGTCATATAATATTCAATCATATAATAATAAACCTTTGACATATAAAGTCTAAAACGAATAAAATAAGTTGACAAACATTTCACTAGGCCATATAATTTTATATTATATCAAAATTAAAGTTAATTAAAATGGAAAATGTTATCCTAAACATGGCCGTATTGTATTTGAAACGTAAGAATAGAAAACGATCAAGAAGAGAAGTTTGGGTCCGCGAATGGCTGCTGAGAAGAAAAGAAAAAGGCGTCACAGAAGATTTTTTGAAAGAGCTTGAACCAATATCTTTCGCAAATTTTGTACGATTGTCAAGAGAAGATTTTGATTTGATTCTTGGTCTTGTTAGTCCATTGATTCAAAAACAAGACACACGTTTTCGAGAAGCTATATCAGCACGCGATCGATTAATGGTTTCGCTAAGATATCTGGCAACTGGAGACAGTTTTAAATCTCTCTCCTATATATTTCGCATTTCGCAGCCATGTATCACAAAAATTGTTCCTGAGACGTGCCAGGCAATTTTTGAATCCTTAAAAGGTCAATATTTGAAAGTAGGTGGTACCTTGCATAAATTATTTTATTAAACTTAATTGGATCTTTTAAACTTCTTTAATGTATCTAGTTTCCATCATCAGAAGCAGATTGGAAAAAAATATCCAATGATTTTTATCAACGGTGGAATTTCCCTCATTGCTTGGGAGCGATAGATGGGAAGCACATTGCAATAAAAGCACCAGCACATGCAGGAAGTTCATATTACAACTATAAGAATTTCCACAGCATTGTGTTAATGGGAATTGGCGATGTAAATTATCGGCTAACCTATATTGATGTCGGATCAAATGGGCGCAATTCTGATGGTGGAGTTTTCAATAGTTGTTCGCTTTCCCATCTTTTAAAAGACGATTTATTGCACCTTCCGCAACCAAACTTTTTGCCTAACACTCAACAAAAGGTTGTAAAATTTTTCATTTAACTAAATATTAAAATTAAACTTCTGTTCTACTCAGGTGCAATATTGTTTTGTTTGCGATGACGCTTTTGCAATGGGAAAAAATATTATGAAGCCGTTCAGCAGTCGTCAGTTGACCTATACTCAACGAATATTTAATTAACGTTTAAGCCGTGCACGCCGGGTCATCGAAAATATTTTTGGTATTATAACGAAAATATTCCGCGTTTTTGAAAAAACAATGCTTTTGTAACCACCGAAAGCTAAGCTCGTTACATTAGCTGCATGTGCATTGCACAATTTTTTAATAGATGTAAGGTCACCGGATTACGGTTTAGATATCGAAACCTTCCAAATGGAAGACGAAATGATACAAGATTTGGCGGAATCACCTGGAAATGTTGAAAATGATGCGAATGAAATTCGAAACCATTACATGGAATGGTTCTTAACACCAAATGCAGGAGAAGTGGAATTTCAATACCCAGCAATCGTTTAAAAAATAAAATATTTTTCTAACGTAATTTATAAATGTGTTATATTCGATTAAATAAATATGTAAATATGTATGTGTACATATGTACAGTATTAAAATTGTACATGATGTATTTTAATAAATATAGCTATATGTAAATTCGCTGGAAGGACTGTTTACACGTCCATTACTTGGTTTAAAGTAGCAGTGAAACTATCTTCTTCAATCTATAAAGGAAAAATCCTTTTTAAAAAACGATTAATATCAAAATGAAATAAAAAAATAAACCTTATCATTGAAATCTATTATATGTAGCTCGTTGAATTATTCTTTTCAGTTGCTGTCTAAGGTTGTCTGTCTTCAATCTTTTAATTTCGGCAGTTACAAACTGACCAAAAATGAAAAATTCATCATTTCTTGGTTCGTTTAAATCGTCAACTTGCAATTTTATACCATTCAAAATCAACTCATCACTATCATTCTGTAGTTGATTCCTTTTGTTTGCCCTTCTTTTAATTGGTATTGTAGTTGCTTCGTAGACGTTACATTCATCAGATTGTGGTATTTCTTGGTCCGTGTAAATATTCTTCAAAAAATATGTAAATAAATTGACATATGTATGTAATAAATACGCATGTACATGGTAAGAATTTTACGTGATTTATTTCTTACCGCTGTTATGTTCGAAATTGTGTTTTCTGTTGTCAATACATCATTCTCGGCAATGAAATTCATTGCATCACACCATTTCCACTTAGTATACTGTTCTCGACCAGACCCAGATGGTTTGATTTTATATTTCGCTGCATATGTTTTGAACTGAACGCGCAGGTTGTTCCACTTTGACGAGATCTCAGGCACTTTGATTGTGTTATTGAACAAATTCTCCTCTATCTCACGCCAAGAAGCTTCTTTTTTGGTGCGGTTTTTGTACCATTCATGGTTTACCTTCCAAAGTTCTGGTCTTATCTCCACAGCTGTAATGAGTTGTGATTTTTCGTGCTGGGTCCACTCATGCAAAATATGGTGTGCGCGTTTCTTTTTCAGTAGTGTAATAATATCATCTTCATGCAATCCATTTACAATAATACTTTGATTTTCCATATTAGGAAAAAACCGTTAGATAAATATGCAATAATTTAATATAATAAAATACCGAAGGAATAAACACAAACTATTTTAAAAATTAGATTAAAAATAAAATCAGGTATACTTATTTACTTTGACACATATCTGCATACCAAAACAATTATTTTATATAGCAATTAGAATCATATAAAAGTAAACGATTTTTATATGACTATATTGGCATAAAACTTCATAAGGACATATATTTTGATTTAACATAATGGCATATATATGGCTCAAATTCATCGCCATATATATGGCGTCATACATATTTTGTCATATAAATATGTCTATCACACTTATATGCCCCGTCTGAGGCAAAGTTATATGGCAAACTGGCCATATTTATATGATAGTGTAATACCACCTTAAGATACAATTTGTAATCATACCTCTGTGGTATGCAATGACTTAAAAATATTGTAAACTTTGCACGGAAAGAATTGAAAAATCACCAATTGCAAAATTTTAGGTTGTAATTTACGAAACTCTTTTTTTTGTAAATCAAGGCGCTTTTATTAAAAAATAACTGAAAATTTTGTAATTTACTACTCAAATCATGGTAAAATCTTGAATCGCAATCTACTACTTCAGGGGAGTAATTTAATTTTACAACTTATTGATCTTGTTTTGCGAACTTTAAATGGTGTTTTTAATTTCCCAATGCTCAAACCAGCAAAATGTAAGTAGATACGATATAAATATTGACCCCACACGATCGCAATTTACGAAAATAGGTAATTGCAAAACTAAACAGTAAATTACAATTTTTTAAGGCGTAATCTAACACTTCAGGGGAATAATTTTAATATTTATATGGTGATTTGAACCAACCAACAAGTAAATAAGTTTTTGAAGTGATTAAGTTTCAACACGGTCGCTTTATATCGTGCGATGGCCTAGGTGGTAGCGTGTTGGATTGATATGCGGAAGGTACACCAGGATCGAATCCCATGTAAGTAAAATAAAATTCTTTTTCAAATATGTAAAATTGTATACCCATTTCAGAATAAAAAGGAAGCGGCTGCAAACACAACACCCGTGTGTGGACAAAAATAACAAAATTAAAATTCACGCAAATCAACATTTCGACCACAATTCGCAGATTTGGAAATTTTAATTTTTTTTTATTTTGACTAGGAAATAATAATTCAATTTGTATGCCCGTAATAAAAATAAATAAAAAAAAGCTACCTAGAATAAGGATCGAACCCACGACTCCAGGTTAGCCATCAAATTTGAAAAATACCTTTTAACCAAGTATATACATTTTTTAGTTCAAAATCCCACATTCCTACGTACAATATATTTTTAAAGATTCTGCATTCTTATGATAGATGTAACATTTTCATCAAATTTCATGAGTGTAGCAATTATTTATTTTTTCGAAGGATTTTGTTTACTATTATTTTATCAGCACCTTCTATAAGAATGTGTAGGTGTACCATGTACCTACTTTTTACTATATGTATCTTCACTTGAATATTTAGTTAATTGAATTCAAAACGCTTGACAAATTCCAATATTTTATCCAGAGTCTACCAAACAATTTACCATAATTATTTCCTCTACAAAAATTTGTTTCTAAAGAAATCATACAATTTGTACAACAAAAAAAAATTCAATTATGAAATAGAAATATCAAAAATTAAATCTCAGTTCGCTTCGCATCTTCTGTCTTTAAAACCAACTCTTCAACTGACAAATAAATTAATTACATTTACAAGGAAAAAACTTTATTTTATTTCAAATAGGTACATATTTGGCTTTTCATGCAACATTTTGATCTTCTCTCTTTTTCTCAATGGCAACCTTTATCCTTTTATTTAAACAAAAAAAAAAAAAAAAAAAATAAAGATATCATCATATCTGCGCCCGTATATCTCTGTCTGTTCTGTTCTCGTACTTTCATTGTGTAGATACATAAACGAAACATTTCGCAACAAGAAACGATATGGCGGCAACCATCAAAGTAAGTATAAAAAGCCATCTATTTTCAGAAGGCAAATTCAGAAGTAGAAGAGTGGAACGGCCTCATTGCAAGCCGGGTATTCACAGAGAACTATAGATATCTCTAGCTATATCACAGGAAAAAAGATTATAATTCATTTACACACTCCACTGTGCTTTGGCATTTTAAATGAAAATCCTTAGACTGTAGCTAGCTAATCTCCTTCCGAAAATTAAACCACATCAGGCGACAAAAGGCAAAGTTTTCTTACAGTGAATACGAACAAAAAAAAAAAAATAATAAAACTACATAGGCTTTGCTGGTTCTTAACTATTTTTGGGATCGGAAAAAGTCCTTACAACCCGCCATTTTGTCTCTTGACAATAGACAATTGCAAAATGGAAAATTCAATGGGAATGAAATAAATTGAATTAATCTAGCATTAGACAATGCCAGATGAAAATCATTGTAAGTCTCCTAAGAAAGAGTATGTACTTAAGGATATTTAGCAGTAGAGCTAGGTACTCGTATACCTACTATGGAGTCCTTGTAGTGTACTTTACATTTTCTTGACTCTCATTGGTGCTATAATAATAAAATGGTTTCAAATAGCATCCTTATTGCGAAATTCCAGAATTGATTTTTCTAAGTTAAACGAATTTTTAACACTGAGCACAGCCGACAGCCCAGTGAAGGAAGTTGGTTTTTTATCTTATCTGTTGATCCTTTATCGCGACAAAGACAAATGAAAAAAAAGTTCAATATAACTTATCAATTGAGAAATAATTGAAATTGTGTTTTAATAAAATGCAAAGTTTTTGAAAAAGACCCGATAACGAAAGTTATTTATTTTTTGTATTCTCGTTCATTTTGCAGGAGCAGGAGATGGTGAAAATATTTTTGAACTTTTAAAATATATCTATAAACAGAGTATTGTGATGAAATCACACATTTATTTATTTTTTAAAGTGAAAAGTGAAAGAATATTTTTGTTTGGAATTGGTATATTTGTCCTTTAATCACGCTCGAATAACTAAACGGATTCTAATGAATGTATAAAATTGGAGTTCGACGTGGATAGAGTGGATGGAGAAACTTGGTTTGATTATTTTACATATTTTATTGAATTTTTTTTTTTTTTTAATTTTAATTATATCCACTGATGTTCAAATCACAGGTTTTCAATTTGATAATATTAGTACATACCTAGCTATGTTCATGCTCGAGGTTTAAATCAAAACCAATATTCATTGTAGTAGAAGACCAAAAAAGTCGATTATTATGTGGAGTACTATATTCGAGTTATGGATTCGTAAGAAAAATTTAACTCGAGAAATTGTTTTCCCTAACATATGATAGAGGACGCGAAATAAGTGGGTCTTGCAATTCTGTCTGTCTGTCTGTCTGCCTGTCCTCGCCCCTACAGCCTAAACGGCTGGAGAGATTTTCTTCTAACTCGGTACACGTAGGACCAAAAGTAACGGTACCTGCCATACAATTTTTTTCGCCAAAAAGGAAAGTGATGTTTATCTTAAAAACGGGTCCGAGGATTTTGTTAAAAAAAAAATTAAAATAATTAAATTAAAGAAATGCTACTTTTTAATAATTTTTTATTTTCAAAATTTGATTATATGGTACCTCCAGTACCTACATCCATTTTTTTTTTTTTCTGATTTTCTCGAAAACAGTTAAGTTGAAATTTTTAATTTTGGTATGGTAAAACTTCTAAGAAGTATATAAACAAAAATATTATCCTGAACCAAAAATAAAAAAAAAAAATTGAAAATTAAAAACAAAATCAAATTTTTTTTTTGAAAACTAAATATTTTGAAAACGACTTGGTCAATAATTTCAAAACTAGGTGTCAGATAATTTTTTTATTATTGAGTAGAATACTTGAGAAAATCATCTTTATAAAAAACCGTTAAGAAAAAACTTATATTTCTCGAAAACCGCTCTAAGAATTTTGATAAAAAGATGTGCGTTTACTATTAACGTATGGTCAATATTTTGATGAAAACAAATTTTACCAATAACGGTTAATAACGGTACCTGTCATAGAACTGATTTTTTTGTTTTCTAATATCTAGTTGACGGCTGCACCGATTTCAACCAAAATATTTGTATACAAGAGCTCCTTCACAATTCAAATAATTTTGCATATACAAATTTTGAAAAAATTATTTTTGGATTTTTAAAAAAATATTGATTTTTTTTAATTTTTTTTTATTTTCTTTTATTTCTTGCAATATTGTATTTTATTAAATAAAAAATTATTAGAAAATTAATTTTTAAGAAAACCGCTCCAACGATTTTTTATTATTTTTTTTTTATATAAGCTTATATATATCAGATGGCATACTTGATTTTGAGCTCTTACTATCAAAGCCATTGAAATAATAAATTTATAGTAATAAATATTTTTTTTTTAAATGATACCATAATATTTTGCGACCAATGCCTTAGTACTCATGTACATAATCAATTTCTAGCTACGTTTAAGTTGTTAGCTACGAGAGCAAGTCTTTGAGATTCAGTCGTGCCCCTTTTGTTTCCTTTGTATACACCACAAAGCCTACCGTTGTGCGAAATATTATGATTCTATGATATCGGGAAGTGCTCCATAATTTTGATGACCTGTCTGTGAGTGAGTCAGTAAGTCAGTCAGTTACGGTTTTTGCAATTTTTCCAGTCTTATATGTCGGAAACCACTGATGCTAAAGAATTGAAATTTGTTGAGCTGCCTAAACCTGGTGACTTTATTGGTAGGTACTGAAGTTAGAGGGGGATCGAAAATCGCCTGAGTTTAATCGTGCAAAAAGGGTGTAGTGCCTTTTAAATTAGGAAATAAATGTTTGCTTTCTTATTAACAGTACCTACTTGCCATTAAACCACTTTCATATTTTCGACTTTCGATCGATTAAAATAATTTTATGCAAATACACCTAAATTTTTTTAATAATATTGCATGTCAAAATTTTCAAAAATGTTTTTTTGATAAAAAAAAAAACAAAAATTAAAACTCGATTTTTAAAAAACGGATATATGAAATTTTTTTTGAAATTAAATTGTTGTATCTTTGTATCTAAATAATCACTTAAAAATGTTTTCAAAATTTATAAATATTATTAAGTTAAAAAAAATACATTTTAAAGATGCGAACCCATCACACGGAATTGATCACATCAGCGAACGTTTTATTTATTCGTTAATCTATTTTTTTTTTTTTGTGAATTTGAATATTTTCCATGTTCCTACGTTAAGATGTGATAAAAGTAGGTATGAGTAGGGTATATTGTGTGTATATTGTGTAATCTTTTCACAAAAAAAAAATTATATTAACTAAATGTATTCTAGACTTGAACCGTGGATTTTTTCCATTTGGGTATATAAATTTCAACACTTAACTGGAATGTTACTCTTAAAGGACTTCGATTAACAATAAATCTTGAAAATGTTTAAAAAAAAAGGAATTTTCACAGGGAAAAACAAAGACTTAAGATATAAAATTAGGAAAGAGTATAGGTATCTTTTAAATTCTTGATAGGAATCATTTTATTTGTTTGCGAAAGAAAAACATTATCTAAAATTTAATGGTTCTTTTGATAAAAATGTAATTGGGTGTGTGATTGGTAATAATATGGTGTAATTATTTGTGAGGATTGATGCTGATTTTTGATTATTTATAGTTATTTGATAAGAAAATCAAAAAAACACTTACAATTTAGCTTGATTAAAATTTAAGTTTTCATATTGATGGCAGTATATCTTGTTGTTTCAAGGAAGATTGCCTTGCGTCAAATCATTTACGCTGAGTCACTTATCAATACAAGTTTTCTAACTCGAGCACCGAACGCAATATGGTCAAAAATACAAACAATTGTTCGCATTTTGTATTCAGCTATATTTAAAAAATATGCACGATTGAATCGCTAACAACTGTCGTGACTAAAAACTAGTATAATATCAGGCCGTGAGTGCAATAGTAGCCTTACTGCAATGTTACCGAAATTGAGTTTATTACGAAAATTTAATCTATACCTACTTAACCACATTTCTGCATTAAAATTTGTTAAATTTTCGGCTTCATGCCATAGTTACAGGCCTTTTGTACTTAGGCCAAACACAAAAAAAATAAAAGCTGGAGTGCAAGAGTGGCCTATCTACCACTTAGGCTACATTTGCGCTCTCATATTTGATTTTATTATTTGAAACTTTAAGTTAAGTCAATTATTTTACTATTTGATCACAAGGGACATCAACGCAATGTGTTAAACATAAATGGGTACCCTGATAATCTCCCTCGATAAGCCATGAAGTTAAAGAGTTTCATACTAAAGTTAATTCTGCAGCCATAACAGAGTGATTGAGTGCATTAAGGGTATATAAAATCCAATCCGGACAGTTGAAAAGATTAACCAAAAGTTTCTTGTCAGCGGACATTCATATTTTCAAAGCGACTTAGATTTTTGGTTGCTTGAGAAAAATATTTTCCAAATATTTACATCCCCAATAATTGGATAGAAGTCATAAACTCAAAGGGAAAAAAAATCAATGTCATAAAATTGACCGAAGACCAATATTTCTCCACTTTGAAACTGGGAAAAAACATTTCAAATAGAAAAATCTCTACAGAAGGACTAGGGGTTAACTGGCTAAAGATTTTTGAGCTTCAATATTTAAAGACCGACCTCTTTTTAATATTTTTAAATATTCTCTTAAAGAAAATTTTTCCATTTCAAAGTTTTTTATTTCGAAATCAATAAATGTATAAGCCTAGCAAGCCTCAACCTAAAAACTTTATACTCCGATGGAAGACCTACATACAAGCATGGAGAAGGATAAGGATCTGCTGGACCTTCTGCAGTTTTTACCGTCAGTACATCACAATTCTTATTAGAAATAATAATTCTATTGCAAATAGCGCAAAGACTTTTATGAATCCTTACACTTCTAAAAGTGAAAACAAATGTTTAATTTCAACTTAATTAACAAAAACTTAATTAATAAATAAAATAAAAATACAATAAAGATAAAAAATCTTGTTTTATTATCAAATCTTTGGCCTATCTTTTCAATTTTTTTAATTTTTTAAAATTTTTCCTCTGTGCAATAGTGGCCTATCTGACTTTAAAATCAGTTATAACGGTGTTTTGAAGGATTAAGAATCCAAAATCAAAACCCTGTTATTATTTGAGCATTGCAAAAATAATATCAAAGGTATTTCTTTGTGTTAAAACTACAAGTGTTTAAAAATAACCCGTTTCTTATTTTTGCTCTACTGAAAATAATGAAAAATGCAGTTAGGCCACTATTGTACTTGTTGAGTCATTCAAAGTATTTTCTATTTTTCCATTCTTCACTCATCCTTGCTCAACTTACATTCATAAAACTGTTATACATTATCTTAATCTCATTACATATTTAATAAAGCTCTTTAGTCATTGTAAAGCACTCGTAGTGGTTGGTTATTTCTTTTCCTTCTGCTGTTCGGTAATCTGTTCAACAGGTTATGGGCCCAGAACCATACAAGAATCATACGATTAAATAACAGTTATCTTAACCGCGATTTTTAATTTGTTTTAACTTCGTACGGAGAATAACCAAAAAAAAAAAAAACAAGTTCAAACATAACGTTTGATAGAAAGCAGAGTAGGTATTGTGAGAAGGTTAATTAGGAGTGCTTTACGTTAGGAAATGGCTGATACAGATTTAAAAATTAAGAAGCTGGCTGGCCAGGAGCAGTGGAATCTATGGAAGTTCCAAGTAAAAAATTCTGCTAAATGCCAGTGACTTACTCAAATTTGTCGATGGAGAAGCTAGTTATCCGGTAGTTGGGGGAGCAATTAAAGTAGAAAATTTGCAGGCAGCTGTGATGGAATGGAATCGTGGGGATAGTAAGGCGCAGAAAATAATAGTTACTACTATGACGTCGCAATCGCTTTTGCATATTATAAACTGCAAAACTGCAAGAGCCATGTGGTTGAAGCTCGAAACGGTATATGAAGCCAAGTCTAGCGAAAGTATTCATATGCTTCAACAGAGGTTCTATATGTTTTCTATGGATTCTGCTGATGATGTGGCGACACATATATCAAAACTACAAGCGGTAGTACAACAGCTAGCGGATGTGGGAGATAAAAACTCCGATTCGATGATTGTCACCAAAATCCTAATGACTTTACCTGAAAAGTACAATCACTTCTATAGCGCCTGGGAATCTACGGATAAGGCCAATCAAACTCTTGAGAACCTTACTTCTAGGTTGGTAATGGAAGAAGCGCGGTTCCAATCGCTTCAGGGTCCTGGTGTAGGTTCTAGTAACGCATTGGTGGCAAGAAAGTTTCGTGGACAAAAAGAGAAGAAGCAGGACAAGGGGGGGCAAAAGTCAAAACCAGGTAGATGTTTTTTGTGTAAGAAAAGTGGACACTGGAAACGAGACTGTCTTGAGGGGTCAGCTAAAGGGAATCCAAGTGCTAATCGTGGGCAAGCTTTCATTTGTGAAGCGGAGGCAGCGGTTCAAATAACAAAGCGAGACGAGTGGCTCTTAGATTCGGGTGCGAGCGATCATATGACCAACAGGAGAGAGTGGCTTGTTAATTACACAGAGTTCAAAACACCGGTAGTCGTTCGTGTAGGAAATGGGCTGCGATAAGTGCTATAGGTAGAGGTAGTATAAATGTGCTTTGTTTTGTCAATGATAGCTGGAAGCAGAACCATATGGCAAACGTACTTTTTGTACCAAAAATGCATGTGAATTTATTTTCATTGAGTACGGCATTGGACAAGGGGTTACGGTTTATCTCTGACGATTCAAAATGTCAGTTGTTGAAAAACGGAACAACAGTTGCAGTGGGAGTACGGGATTCAAAGCTTTTTAAGCTTTTGATAAAAGTAGAATCGTCTGATTTTAATGACGTCACTGCATATGTAGCTGAAAGAAAAAAAGACACTTTACAGTTTTGGCATGAAAAGCTTGGACATCAGAATATTGCTCAAGTTCGTCACATTCTAACAGATTTTCAAATACCGTTCGCCGACGACACTGAATTTTTTTGTGAAGGTTGTATGTATGGAAAGCAGCATCGTGAACCATTTAAACTGAGTCAAAGCAAAGCCACATATATTTTAGAGCTGGTTAGCACAGATGTTTGTGGCCCGATGCAGCAGCAGTCTATTGGAGGCTCACGATATTTCCTTCTTTTTAAGGATAACTTTTCCCATTATAGAAAAGTCTTCTTCATGAAAGATAAATCTGAAGTGTCAAAATTTCTGAAAGTTTATTTACAAGAGGCTGAAGCTGATACAGGTAAACGTGTTAAAGTGTTAAGAAGTGATAATGGGTTGGAGTTTATGAATCAAGAGGTTCAAAACTTACTTCATGAAAAGTGTATTAAACGTCAGGCAACTGTTCCCTATACACCTGAACAAAATGGTTCCGCTGAGCGGGAGATGAGGACAATTATGGAAGCTGCCAGGTCCATGATTCACTCCAAGAACTTAGGTTATAAATTCTGGGCTGAAGCGGTGAGTACTGCGGTTCATATTTTAAATAGAACAGGTACAAGTTCTGTAAAAGGCAAAACTCCATTCGAACTGTGGTTTGGTGCTAAACCTGACATTAAGTATTTTCAAGTTTTTGGTACACAGGTTTTTGTCCATGTACCTGATCAAAAGAGGCGTAAACTTGACGCAAAATCTAAAAAAGGGTTTTTTGTTGGTTATCAGGAGGGTGTGAAAGGATTTCGGGTTTTTATCCCAGAAAATAACAAATTCGAAATATCACGGAATGTTGTTTTTAATAATATAAATCCGGATAAGAATACTGTGGCTTTTTTGAAAATCTCTGAGGCAGATGAAGATGCAGACTTCTTTGGCGATTCGACTAAAAACAACGTGCAACCTTCTTCGAGTAATGATGCTTCAAACGTGGTTCCCACAGAACGCGAGTGTGCGGTTGATGGCTCATGTGACGGTGGCGTTGGCGGCTTTGGTGATAGAGGCGATGGTGGTGACGGTGGCGTCGACGGCTGCGGCAATGATGAACTAGCAAATAAAAATGGGCACTCGGTTCTGATTGACGATGATTCAGGTGAGGTTCCCTCTGGGTCTAAGGAAACAAGTGAGAGTTGGGAGGAGGGCGATGACTACTCAGATGCTGTGGATACGTCTTTTGAGGTTGAGTCGGAAGAATCTCCAGTCGCAGTGAACCCTAAGAGGACATCAATTGGTATAAGAGGCAGGCTAAGAAGTAAGACCCGTGAAGCAGGTAATATGCATTTTACTGTGACAGAAAGCTTAGTTTTGCTTGCTGAAGCTGACACCCCATCAAGTTATGAAGATGCTGTTAACTGTCCTGATGCAAGTGAGTGGAGGGCAGCAATGGATGAGGAGATTTCTTCTCTAAAGATAAATTCTACTTGGGAGCTGGTTTCCCTACTTAAAAAAAGGAAGTTGGTGGATACGAAGTGGGTTTTCCAGAAAAAGTGTGCAACAGCTAATGAAGACGTTCGTTTCAAAGCAAGGCTTGTTGCTCGTGGCTTCAGTCAACAATATGGGGTGGATTACTCGGAGACTTTTAGTCCTGTTGCCAAATTTTCTTCAGTGAGAGTTTTATTGAGTATTACAGCAGGAGAAAACTTACATATCATGCAGTTTGACGTAAAAACCGCGTTTTTAAATGGCAAGATTGACGAGGAAATCTATGTGCAGCAACCTAAGGGGTATAACGACAAGACTGGGAGAGTATGTAAACTATATAAGAGCTTATATGGTCTTAAGCAATCGTCCCGCTGCTGGAACCAGACGTTTACAAAATTGTTGCGAGATTTTGGTTTAAGGCCAATTGATGCTGATTCTTGTGTTTTTGCAAGCCACGAAAACGAGAAGAAGATCATTCTTGCGATTTACGTCGATGATGGACTCATGGCAGCGACTGACAAGAAAGATATAGAGAACCTTTGCGAATATTTAAAAAGTAATTTTGAAATCAAAGTTTTTCCGGCCAAGCATTTTTTGGGTCTGAAAATAAGAAGATTTAAAGACGGTTCTATTCATCTCAGTCAATCGATGTTTGCGGCGAGAATCATAGACAAGTTCAATATGGTGAATGCGGCTGTGGTGTCAACTCCGGCGGATCCTTCGATCAACGCGGCAGATATGACTGAAAGTAGTAAGGAAGAGGTCGAGTTCCCGTATCGGCAAGCTGTTGGCAGCCTTATGTATTTGATGGTTGCGACACGTCCAGATTTGGCTTTCGCTGTTGGCTGCGTAAGCCGTTATCTGGAGAAACCTTCTACCATTCATGTGAACATGGTGAAGCGAATCCTAAGATATGTCAAGGGGACCCTAAATTACGGTATATTTTTTGAATCAAAACTAAATTTTACTTTGAGTTGTTACAGTGATGCGGACTATGCTGGAGATGTTAATACTCGGCGCTCCACTAGTGGATTCATGTTTCTATTGGTTACAAGTTGCATAACATGGGCATCTCAGCGACAGAAATGTGTCTCCCTCTCGACAACTGAACCGGAATACGTTGCTGCATCCGAAGCTGTAAAGGAGCTGGTCTGGATTAAACAACTTTTGGGGGAATTATTACCAAACCAGCAGTTTCGAGCAGTTTTGTATGTTGACAATCAAGGAGCTATTCGTCTAATTAGAAGTCCTGAATTTCATAAGAGGACGAAACATATAGATGTACGTTTCCACTTCATTCGAGAAAAATATGCTGATGGTATGTTTGATTTGGAATATGTTCATACCAGCAATCAAATAAGCGATATCTTTACGAAACCTTTGCAAAAGGATAGATTTTTTCGACTGAGATATTTAATGAACATTATAAATTTTAAAGAAAATGAATTAACGTAATTTATTCAAATTGTATTATTTTGTTATTAATTTGTTTTTTTTTAATTTGAAGAAAGTGAATTAACGTAAATTTATTTTAAAATTGTATATTTTTGAATTGTTTACACATTATTGAAATACTTATAAAGTGGGAGTGTTGAGTCATTCAAAGTATTTTCTATTTTTCCATTCTTCACTCATCCTTGCTCAACTTACATTCATAAAACTGTTATACATTATCTTAATCTCATTACATATTTAATAAAGCTCTTTAGTCATTGTAAAGCACTCGTAGTGGTTGGTTATTTCTTTTCCTTTTGCTGTTCGGTAATCTGTTCAACAGTACTCATGGCCTCATATGTAGCTAGACATTGACGGTCCAGATATAGTAATGTTTTGATAATATCCTTATATCGTTAACAAGAAATAATAAAAAACTTTAAAAAACTTGTTAAAATAAAATAATAAATGGTTAATTGATGTTTTCTTTGAATTTTTTTTTCGTACAAAAATATATTCGTATAAATTTTAAATGTAACATTTTTACATATACAAAGTTGAAACAAAATCGTTAGAGCCGTTTTTGAGAAAACTTGATAAAACCATAATCGTTGTGTGGCAGTTACCCGTTCTAGATGAACTAAAACTCTAGGCAATCACATAAAACCGCTTCACACTAAATCTTAAGCAAATCCGTCCAACCGTATAGCCTCTCGCTTGATGAACATCAGGTCGCACAGACGCAATCACGATTGTCGATTAAATTTTTAAAATCGATCATTTTTTAAGAAAGATATTATAGTTGGTATACAAAATATAAATGCTTTTCTTAAGTTTCTAGTTTTTCCACCACGCCAGGAATGCATATTTACGGTAAAAAAAAATAAATCAAAAATAAGTTATCGAGGAGGTTTTGAGGAGAAAAATCGACTGCCATTGAATTTTTTTAAAATCTAACTATTTTTACTTCGCTGCGATAGGTGCACTGCGCTGGCGTTGCCGTTGGTGAGAATCTAAGAATTTTGAAAGATTTTTTCTTCGACATTTTTCACATCAAAAAATGTCTGTTTCAGTAAATAAACAAAATATTAAAAATGACGTATCGATATTTTTTAGGTTTAATGGATTACCTATGGGCCATCACACACTGGCTCTATTTTGAGCTGACTTTTCCTTCAATCACACACAAGTTGAGCAAAGCTGGCTGAAAATTCTGTGCACCGGCTTTAATTTGTTAGTACTCTCAGTTTGAGAATTGAAAAAAAAACAAATAATTTCCTTTAAAATTTTCAGTTTAGCATGACAACAGATTTGTTTATTTTGCCTAGAAATGAACAACTGTGCATGTGTTAGTAATTAAACTTTGTTAGACCGCTCGAAACAAGGATGAACATTTCAGTCGTTTCTTTCCTCACACTTCACTTACCTTGCCAACAAACTTCCATTTCCCCAGCTTAGTCTAGTTCAAAATTGAGCCTGTATGTGATGGCCCTATGGGCTCAATTTTGAACTAGACTAAGCTGGGGAAATAAAAGTTTGTAGGCAAGGGAGGTGAAGTGTGAGGAAAGAAGCGACTGAAATGTTAACCTTGTTTTGAGCGGACTAACAAATTTTTATTACTAATACATACAGAGTTGTTTGTTTCTAGGCAAAATAAACAAATTTGTTGTCATGCTAAACTGAAAATTTTAAAGTAAATTATTTGTTTTTTGTTTTCGATTCTCGAGCTGAGAGTACTAATACAATTAAAGCCGGTTCATGTACACAAAATGTTCAGCCAGCTTTGCTCAGCCCGTGTGTGATTGAAGGGAAAGTTAGTCTGACTTTAGTTCAGCTCAACATATAGCCAGTGTGTGATGGCCCTATAAGTACAATCTTATGTCGTTTTCGATTGGATTTCGGAACAGTACTACTCCTTTTTGATTCCAATCGAATTATTTTCTACTGTTCCGAGACTAATTTATGAAATATTTTTGTGTATGTGCGTAAATTGTCTGATATTTATGTTTATTTTGCACGTTCAGTCGAGTAAAATTAATTTTACATATAATCCGATGAAAGGGTTTATTTGTATATGTGTGTACCGGGTCTACTCCTTCATTAATTCCGGAACAGAAAAATACTCCGAAAACATTACTCGGAACAGCCAATCAAATAATTTTGGAGTAAGCGGAGTCAAAAAGGAGTAACTCCGAACCTCCAACCGAAAACGACATTACTATTTTTACAGCTGTGCTCTGGTGAGCATTTTTAAAACTTTTTTGTTTGGCACTTGGTTGGCACTCATTTTCTCAAAATTTTATTTGATTTTTACCATAAAATTGCTCGATTTTAAAAATTTGAATAATCGATTTTTGTATGTCAAAATCTCGACTCATTTTTACGCACATAAAAACTAGATTAGTTCGTCGAATAAATTATACAAAAACCTTAAATTTAGGTTGACGGGACGCCGCCGCTGCGGCGATATTGTTTTGAAAGCCAGATATGTCACCTATCATTTAACTTTATCTTGAAAAAGACGAAAATATGATAAAATAGGGGGGGAAGTGTGCGGATTTTTATCAAACGACATTCTAAATCTTTGTGCTAGAAGTCAAAACAAACTTTGAAAATTACAGGAATATCTGCTGAGTAGTTTCGAAGTTATTAAGGCACAGCCATACGAACAATACAAACAAAAATGTTATCGAACATGAAGTCCTGAAGCAAATATCTTCACGAACCTTAAAAAAGAAACTTCTTCAATTATCAATGTGTTAAATAATGCATATTATGTTACTTTTTAATAAGTGTTAACAAAACGGAAAAAAAACTTTTTGTCAGCGTTATCAATTAAAAATTACTTAAATCAGATATAATTTTAATTAAAGAATTTCTTCGTCTTCATTATTTAAAAATGTTTACTTTTAGAGCTTCGTTCATCGAAAATTTGGCCAAATATACTATACAAAATTGTTATTTTATTTATGTTTGCACATACTAATTACAAATTTTACCACAAAAAAATTATCAAAAACCTTTAACATGTAACCGCTATTAATTCAATTCCGCTAGATGAAATCCGCCGTTTTGGGAAACATGTGGTCTATCTTTTCAAAACTATTGTTTTTAGCTGAAAAAATGTTACGACCAAAATTCTTGGTAATACAATTACCTATTTATCTTTCAGTTTTATTATTTTTTTCTACGTCGGCAATGTTTTCGATGTTCGTAGCTTTGTCTTTAATAATAATAATTATATTTTCAACAACTATGTTCTTAACAATCATACAGCTAAAACCAATAGTTGAAGAGACATTGATCAATAAATTTGCGTTTTCCAAAATGTCTGATTTATCCAGGGATGGCGTCCCGGAACCTGAATTAAAGGTTTTTTAGTATCCTTAGGGCCAGTTTCACAGTGAACACTTATCGCAATAAGTTGCACTTAAGTTTTGCATAATGGTACTTTTTGGTAAGTGCAACTTATTCAGGTAAGCGTGCACTGAAATTGGCATTTTGAATCCTAAATTTCACACTTAAGTGCCACTACTGTAACTGTGAAACTGGCCCTTATATAGTTATACCCCGTTTACAAACAGAATCGAGAGCTCGAGTTGGATTAGGGTCGGATTTTCGACCCAGGTGTTTTGTTACGTGAGTTGAGAGCCCCATTTGAAGTTAAGTTGATATGGTGTTGAGATTATATTTAATGGAATGGCAAAAATATATTTATTTTACACAAAAACAGTTCAAATTTATTGAATTTTAGTTCATACTTCACATAGCTGTCAAAACAAATAAATAATTTTACTCGCATATGTGCAAAAGCACTGTGGTGAACACATCCTCAAGACCGACTCTTCGATCCAAGTTCTCTATCAACAATTTCGACTCGACTCCACTCCTGAAGTGGAATCGAGTCGGTTGAAGCTCATTTCAAGTCAACGCAGGTATACAATGGGGCCAAGCGAGCTTGAAGCTCGCTCGAATACCTCATGTAAACGGGGTATTAGATATGAGAAAATCAGCTTATCTATATTTCTTCCCAATATGTTGTTTTTAGTAAACTTTTCTATACTAAAGCCCCTCTGTGAATATGGCCTATTTTATCTAGAAATATCCTCAACAATAAGCATTAAACGTTCATAATATCAAAGGCGCACATAAAGTCAAATTTTTATTACCGTTTATTAATGGTGCATTACAAAATATTAAAAGTCAGAAAATATGTTGTAAAAACCAACTGACCTTTCTTTCTGGTATTTAATTTTTCAAACTTTATCATCATACTTTTTTTTGAATATTTACATTTTTAAATTCTCTAGAGCCTTATACTTCAACACCTCTCAAGAGAAAACGAAACCAACAACAGGTATTTAAAAAAAGAATACCTAATCTCCAGTTGATGTTTTTATTTTCTTTATCACCATCATCACCATGCGTCAGTGCCTTTTTACTATTGTGTTGAAACAACTTCTCTCAACATCTTTTACGGAGAACATCGCTTCCTTTCTTAAGGTGTTTTGTTATCCAGATGCCCGCATTATAAAAAAGTACCCTTTTATGTTTTCTTAGTTCGTTTGTTTGTTTGTTTTCTTGGATGTTATTATTTTATCTCAATTTTTACAAAAACAGAATAAGACACATTTTGAATTAAAATGTTAAATTTCTGGGTAAATAACTTTAAAGTACCATAATGAATGTTTTGGTCGAGGGTAAAACAGTTGATCAACATAAGAAAGCAGTGCATTTCAAGACAGTTTTGGTTTTTGGAACATTCCCTCAAAAAACAAACATTATTAAAATTCTTAAAAAATTCTTTAAAAAATAAAATATACTAAATAAATAAATCAATTCTTCGGAAGAGACAGTGTCTCTGGGAAAGAAACATAGGTATATGGTGGAAAAGGCTGGATTTCAACCTAGACATCAGAATCCTAATCAAGTGGGATTTAAAGCGATAATAAAATCTTGGCTCAATATTTCAGCACTATGACCATGACCAACTATAATACCACTGCAATAAACATAGGTAGTACATGATGGAACGAGAGTGTAAAACAACTCTCAGCTAATTATTAATCCAAAACTTTCTAAATGTTTTTTTTTTTTATCGTGTTTTGTCTAAAATGTTTAAGTAAAATATATGATTAATTAAACATTTTCCAAGGAACCTATATTGATGATGGTCCTCCTACTTTTCAATACCAAACTAAGTTTACCAATAGAAAAGTATACAAACCCAAAGGATTTATGATCCATGATTGAAAGTAGGTATGTATCTTTGATAGCTAAAGTGTTTTGTGGGTTTTGAGAATGTTTTAGTTTGAATTTTCTCTAATTAAAAGTTTAATACACTGAGTTGAGTCCATCATCAGGAAAGGATATTATTGACTTCTGAGGAAAACATTGCAATTTCTAAAGTGCTTTTAAAATGTATATAATTTGTTTCAAATCAATCAGTAAACTTGTGTTTGTTGTTGTTGTTACTCGAGAATAATTAATTTTTGAAGAGAAACAAGTTTGATTTTATGTAGCTTTGACTTCGTCTATCAAAGCAAACTAAAAGTTTAATTGACAACAGCAATTATGTTTTAAATCTGGGTTGGGCCTTAAGGCTTAGGTTTCAAAAGTATGTAGCTACATAACATGCACATATATCGAATTTTGATTTAATTATATAAAAAAAACACGAGAGACGAGATCAAAATTTAAAATATTTTGTTAATTTTTACTACTTGCGAAATCGTCTAGAAATTGAAGATGCATGTTATTGGTTCATTAGAATGTTATGATATCTGTTGCTATTAAGTTTGTTATTTAAATAGCTTAAAAATGCATTTAAAACAACAAGAGCTCAAATTTATATTTATGCCATCTGATGGGTATGATAAATATGAATTTATGAATAAAAATTGAAAGATCGTTTTCCTTAAAATTATTTTTTGATACACCAAATTTCTTGAACATTTTTTTTTTTTTTTGTATAATTAACACACACTCAAGGGATTATGACTACCCTTTAAATGTGGGTTTAACATAGTGCAAGCATTTAGGAAACAGTAGGAGGATTTAGTAGGAGAAACCGATGTTCATTCGTCTTAAATGTCTGGCAATTGAAATGGGGAGGAAAAACAGAGTTGGTTAAGGAATTCCACATTCGTGTCGTTCGGCAAAAGAAAAAATCTCTGTACTTAACTGTACGTCCGAAATTTGGCTCGAGGGTATACCGATGCGCATTCCCAGCGGCGCGAGTATTATGGTGAAATTTTTTTAGTGGGGGAATGCAACTCGCTTTTTCACTAGAACATTGTTTAAAGAAGTAGCGATAAAACAGAGATAGGCAAGACACGTTTCGACGATGTTCCAACGAAACAATTGTTTCGGAAATTGCTCTATCACCTATCAGTCTTAAAGCTCTTCTCTGAACTCTGTCCAGTAGGTGCAAAGATGTTTTTGATGCACCAGACCAGATATGAGAATTATATTCCAGTTTCGGACGAATGTAGGCCTTATAAATTGTGGCCAGATCAGAGGGGGAAAAAAAGTTTTTACATCGTCTTAGGAAACCTAAGCATTTGGCCGCATTTTTAGTTATATCCAGTATGTGGTCATTCCACAAAAGATGGTCAGTAAAACACATACCAAGAATTGACAGCTTTTCTGTTTCCAAGATATACAATACCCCATCAAACGATGCCATTTAGATCAGAATTTAATGAGCTCAACATATATTGCCGTTGCAGTTCCACATTCGAAGAACAAGGAATTGAATCAGGAAATGAATATAAAAAGCTGAGGGTGCTGTCATCAGCAAAACAGTTAAGTGGATTAGTAGTTTCGGACAAAAGATCATTAATAAAAATAAGAAAAAGAGTCGGAGACAAAACAGAGCCTTGAGGGACACCAGCATTTATTTTACGAGCTCCAGACTTAAAGCCATCCAAAACAACTTGAATTGAACATTTTAAAACAAAACAAAAATTAGTATTTATTAAAACAGAATTTAAAAAAAATTTTAAATCATCAGCCTGTTTTGAAGATATTCGGTTTTCCAAAAAAAAAAAAATTGTTTTTTTTTTTTTAAATTGTTCAAAATCGGTGAATCTGTTAACGAGAAATATGAACACAAAAAAATTAGTTGACAGGTAGCATAAAAAACCGTTATTAGTAGATATGTTTTTACGAAAGTATTAACCATGCCCTTAATAGTAATTCTTAATTATTTCGTATCCAAAATCGTTGACGTTGAAGCCAGATAAATAACTTTTTTCATTACGGTTGTATGGCAGGTACTCTTATCGTTTGAGTAGAAACAGGGAATCACCTATATGCCTTAGCCCAAAAAAGAAAATTGCTTCAGAAGCTTAGGCTGCAGGTCAAGATACAAGGACAGCCAGAATTGCGAGCCCCATCACTTGTTTCCAGGGTTGCCGTTCTACCGACTTTGTCGCTAAATCTAGCGACATTTCAATTTCTTCCGCGACAAAAAATATTTTGATGTCGCTAGATTATTTCGAGCGACTTTTCTAGCGACTTTCGAAGGTGAGCATTTGTGAGTTGTTATAAGCAAATACTATTTTTGTATGTAGTAATTATTATTAATTTTACATTTTCTATTTCCAATAATTGGATACTGAAATTCACAACACAAAGGCACACAACATAAAAACATGTGCAAAATGTAAGTGCGAATGAGCGCAGTAGTCTGATTTCAAATTTATTATAGGCCTAAGTTTTTCGTTAATTTACTTTAAATTTTTGAACAAAAATAAAAAGTTATTCAAAGAGATTTTTTTTTAACACTTATTTACCAATTTTTGTCTAGCGACTTCTAGCGACTTTTTGTCTTTTTGACTTTTTTTGTTTGTTATAATTAACACGCACTCAAGGGATTATGACTACCCTTTAAATGTTGGTTTAACACAGTGCCAGCATTTAGGAAACAGTAGGAGGATTTAGTAGGAGAAACCGATGTGCATTCGTCTTAAATGTCTGGGCATTGAAATGGGGAGGAAAAACGGAGTCGGTTAATGAATTTCACATTCGTGTCGTTCGGCAAAAGAAAGAATCTCTGTACTTAACTGTACGTCCGAAATTTGGCTCGAGGGTATACCGATGCGCATTCCCAGTGGCGCGAGTATTACGGTGAAATTTTTTTAGTGGGGGAATGCAACTCGCTATTTCACTAGAACATTGTTTAAAGAAGTAGCGATAAAACAGAGATAGGCAAGACACGTTTCGACGATGTTCCAACGAAACAATTGTTTCGGAAATTGCTCTATCACCTATCAGTCTTAAAGCTCTTCTCTGAATTCTGTCCAGTAGGTGCAAAGATGTTTTTGATGCACCAGACCAGATATGAGAATTATATTCCAGTTTCGGACGTATGTAGGCCTTATAAATTGTGGCCAGATCAGAGGGGGAAAAAAGGTTTTTACATCGTCTGAGGAAACCTAAGCATTTGGACGCATTTTTAGTTATACCCAGTATGTGGTCATTCCACAATAAATGGTCAGTAATACACATACCAAGAATTGACAGCTTTTCTGTTTCCAAGATATACAATACCCCATCTAACGATGCCATTTAGATCAGAATTTAATGAGCTCAACATATATTGCCGTTGCAGTTCCACATTCGAAGAACAAGGAATTGAATCAGGAAATGAATATGAAAAGCTGAGGGTGCTGTCATAAGCAAAACAGTTAAGTGGATTAGTAGTTTCGGACAAAAGATAATTAATAAAAATGAGAAAAAGAGTCGGAGACAAAACAGAGCCAGCATTTATTTTACGAACTTCAGACTTAAAGCCATTCAAAACAACCTGAATTGAACATTTTAAAACAAAACAAAAATTAGTATTTATTAAAACAGAATTTAAAAAAAAATTTTAAATCATCAGCCTGTTTTCAAGATATTCGGTTTTCCAAAAAAAAAATAGTTTTTTTTTAAATCCAAATACATAATATTTTTGCTGTGTAAAAAATTGGTCAAAATCGGTGAATCTGTTAACGAGAAATATGAACACAAAAAAATTAGTTGACAGGTAGCATAAAAAACCGTTATTAGTAGATATGTTTTTAAGAAAGTATTAACCATGCCCTTAATAGTAATTCTTAATGATTTCGTATCCAAAATCGTTGACGTTGAAGCCAGATAAATAACTTTTTTCATTACGGTTGTATGGCAGGTACTCTTATCGTTTGAGCAGAAACAAGGAATCACCTATATGCCTTAGCCCAAAAAAGAAAATCGCTTCAGAAGCTTAGGCTGCAGGTCAAGATACAAGGACAGCCAGAATTGCGAGCCCCATCACTTGTTTCCAGGGTTGCCGTTCTACCGACTTTGTCGCTAAATCTAGCGACATTTCAATTTCTTCCGCGACAAAAAATATTTTGATGTCGCTAGATTATTTCGAGCGACTTTTCTAGGGACTTTTCTAGCGACTTTCGAAGGTGAGCATTTGTGAGTTGCTATACGCAAATACTATTTTTGTATGTAGTTATTATTATTAATTTGACATTTCCTATTTCCAATAATTGGATACTGAAATTCACCGCACAAAGGCACACAACATAAAAACATGTGCAAAATGTAAGTGCGAATGAGCGCAGTAGTCTGATTTCAAATTTATTATAGGCCTAAGTTTTTCGTTAATTTACTTTAAATTTTTGAACAAAAATAGAAAGTTATTCAAAGAGATTTTTTTTTAACACTTATTTACCAATTTTTGCCAATTTAGCGACTTCTAGCGACTTTTTGTCCCCCGAATTTCAACCAATCTAGCGACTTTTGAAGATTAGTCTAGCGACTTTTCATTTCAGCTTGCGGCAACACTGCTTGTTTCACTTCTCTATGATCGCAATGTTAGTAAGAAATTATATTTCGAGTTTGATGTTTTACGAATCCATAGCCTTTACAGGGTGATTCACCTAAGGTGTGACAAAAATCTTGAGCGTGTAGGTCAAGGCAAAAAAAAATCATATGGTCGAGAGGGGTGTTTGTTCCCCATCGCTTAGGCAGGAGGGGAAATTTTCTAAGAAAATTATTTAAAACAAAATATTATAAGACAACAGAAACACAATGCCTGATATACTTTTTATAAAAGCCAGAAATCCCTTCTTTTATTTTGTTTTAAGTAAATTTGTTTAAATGAACAGCTTTTAAATTAAATTATAAATTAAATTTCAAACTAAATTTTTTTTTTTTGCCAATTTTTTGCAATATTTTTACCGGATATTAGGAGATCAGTTAAGGAAAATTCTTGTTCTTCTTCTTCATTTTACCTGCGGCGATTGTCATGATCTCGAGGGAGACCACAACTCTCCCACTCAACTATTTCACCTAAGGTTCCACTTGTGGGGTTCGGCGGTTTGACCTCAGAAAACGTCAACAGGCCTCCCGGTTTTGGATTGTTCCATTTCTGAGGCCAACTTAATGCAGGTGTCGTTGCATTTGTTTCATCCAGGAGTTTTTGCGCCTGCCTTTCTTCCGCGATAGTGCTGTTGGAACGTCTTGTGCTATTGCATTTTGAACTGCGTTCTCATGGCATTTTCTTCGTACATGACAGTACCAGCTAAGTTGGTCATGCTGTATTTTCTCCAAGATGGTATTTTTGACGTGTAGACTTCCTCGGATTCTCTTGCTTCTTTATTCGATCACGTTTTATCACTCCTGTTGTCATGCGAAGCATCTTCATTTCAGCTGCCGTCAATTTACTCTCATACTTCTTGTACATTGTCGAACACTGTGAACCGTGTGTAAGCGCTGGACGAACAACTGCCATGTAGAGCTTACCTTTCAGCTTAGGGAGCAGTTTCTATCACAGAAGATGGCAGAGTTTTCCCGCCACTTCATCAACCGTACGCCTACGCGATGTTTTATGTCGTCATCACAAGATCCTTTGCTATTGATCACAGATCCAAGATATTTAAACTTTTCGCACTTGGGAAGCACTGTTCCATTCAAATAGATGTCCGGAATAGGCCTGTGTGGATCAGAAAATGGACAACATAGGTATTCGGTCTTTTTCGCGCTAATGCGGTACCCATTTCCCTCCAGAACATCCACCCATACATCAAGTGCTCGTTGCAAGGACACAGGATCTTTACTTTTGCTGGCTCCATCGTCAGCAAAGAATAACTTATTCACTTTAGGGTCCGTCACCTTATCCTCAAGCAGAAAGTCAAGGACAGTAATAAGGAGCAAAGGACTCAAGAAGCACACCTACTCTAACTGGGAACTCTTCAATGATTCCTGCGGGGCATCTTACCTTTGTTTTAACTTGCTCTTACATGTCCATGATCATCCGCACGTAGACTTCCGGAACTCCTTGTTGCCTAAGTGCAACCCATATCAGACTTTTGGTTATCTGTCGAATGCTTTTTCAAAATCAACTAATACAATATGCAAATCTCTCGAGGAATCCCGATATTTTTGCATTCTGTATTCTTATACACTGAATAGTTAAGTATAGAGATTCTTTCTTTAGTCGCACTACAAGAATGTGGAATGCTTTACCCGGCACTATTTTTCCCTGTCATTTTGATATTCAAAGGTTCAAAACCAATGTGCACCGGCATCTCCTCTTAAATCCTTTCCTTTTTTCCTAACGCTCGCACTGTGTTTAAACAATTTAAGGGTAGTAAGAACCCCTTTAGTGCGCGCTTAGTTTAAAAAAAAAAAAAAAAAAAAAAAAAAGCATTTTGATTCGCCCGAAACAAACCCGCATTGGTTGTCAGAGAGCGGTATTATTTTTTGTAGGCGGCCATCCAATATCCGCTCAACGGTTTTTATGGTGTGTGACATCAGCTTGATCGAACGGTAGTTGTCGCAATTTCGTAAGGCAGTATTTTTCTTGTACATCAATTTTTTTCCTTTAACAATACTTTATGTAAAAATACATGCAAATACGTTTATTGGTTTTCAATGTTATTTCAGTGTGGGCTGGTGGAGGGGCCTTTGAAAAAGATCTGATAGTGTAAAAAAAAAACAAAAATAATGTTAACCATCATGAATTTCAAAAGCTCCAATTACCTCACTGATGCCTGACATATACTTGAGAAAAAAAAAACGATGCAAAACACTACAATAAAATAAATCCAAGTCTTAACTAAACCAATCTTTTTCTTAAAAAAAAAAAAAATAGAAAAAAATAACGGACATTCTAACTAAATAAGGATGTGATACATTTTTTTAACATAGGTACAATTCTTAAAAGAAATCCTCGGGAATTGTGCTTTTGCGTGAGAAAAAAAGAATATATTTTTCTTTGAACAATTTTGTTTCTTCGGTTGAATAAAAGAAATAAGAGAACAAAATATTGTTAAAACAGAGAGTATATAATGAAAAGAAAAAGAAATACAGAAAAAAAAAATAAAAACAAAAACAACTTGTGAAACGCGTTATGCCTTCGGTATTCATTCTCATCTTTTGGTCTGATATCCTTGTTAGATAAAGCTATACAAATATCAACCTGGGGTTATTTGCAAAAGAAAATCTTCTTTTTTTCATACTAAAAGAAACTGTTTTCCACCAATAGGAAATCGTTTGAGAAATCATGTTCTATTCATTGAGAAAGTTTAATGTAAGCGACTCGGTCGCATGTTGTTGTTCAGAGGTTGCGAACAGTCGAATATAAACCATTTGTCTGGCACGTGTTTAAAAATGTGTAGGGTGGCCTAAAATGGCCCCCTAAGGAAAATTTCCCTTATCTCGGAAAAAAGTGACATTCAAACTGAAATGTTATATTCTCTGCAAAGTTTAATTAATAACGCTTACATTTTTTTGCCTTACGAGTATAAAAAATTCCAAAAAGTATTTGAAGTATTTATTTTTCAAAATGCCTCCAAGTTCCAACGATCAAAATTGCCCGGTTAAAATGGCATACTAGTATGCAATCTTACCCAACAAGTAAACCAAAAACCATTTTCAATTTAATTTAAACTTTATTTAAAACAAATCAAAGTTCAAAGTAAAATAAAAATAAACAATACTCAACAAAAAAATAAAATCAATAATTCATTTAAAGCAACTTTAACTTATATAAGTAAAATAAACATTAAAAAACTTAAACACCGAACATTTAACGTTTTGGATGCATTTATCGCTTTTGATAATACGTCCTCTGTCCAGGACTGCCTCTCTATAGATCCTTCATATTTTCTAACCATTTTCACTATAAGGAAAATGAAAATGTAAGGGTAAGTATAAAATGACACACTATGCCATTTTAGCCGAGAGCTAAGTAGGCCATTTTGTCCGTATAGGATTTTTTTTATTTAAGTTTTAATTCCGAACAGACAGAAATAGTTCCAGGCCAACGAATATCAGTAAATTGAAAAGAAATACTTGATACCTAAATGCTTTCTCCAAAATTCACTATTTTGTATACAGTTTTTTGTCAAATTTTCTTAAAATTTTATTGTTTCTACTTTTGGAGATGGCTAGAGACATTTTGGTCTGTCAAATTTCAAATTATCTTGAAATTGCTAACATTTCGTATATCTCGGTGCTGCCAGATAAACTAAAGAATTGTGTTCACAAAACCATCTAATTCTGTTCGACTCTACGATTTCTAGCAAGGGGGCCATTTTACCCTGGTGGGCCATTTTAGGCCACCTTCCCCTATGTAAAGCAGCCGATCAATATTGTTGATTTACATTGTCGATCAGCATATGCTAGTTTGTACGTGTTGAAGTGTATACTGTCATTCATATGACATTGAAAAAAACTCGTTTATGTTGGACTAATATTCAAATTCACCATTACGTACTCAATTTTCCACGTCCATTTCATTTAAAATAACAATAAAAATAAGACTAAGTACAAACGAAAAAAAACATATCTAGTTACACAAATCACAATACAAACAAAAATATCTACTTGACCGCAGACAAATAATGCGTAATACAAATGACAGTTATGTCTATCCATTTGAGTCGGGTAACGTTCGGGTCAAAAAAAGTTGATCGACTCTGTTGATCTAAACATCCACATCAACTCAATATTATTGATCAGCACTGTTGATATACACAAATCAACATAATGTGGATGCTGCTTAAGTAAAACAAATTGTGTTGATCTTTTATGAAAAGAAATGGGCAGAATACAAGAACATATTTTACTTAGAACGATATTTTTGAAGATTTATTTTCCAAGTAGAAATTTGCAGAAATTTTCTTGTATAATTCAAAACCCATCTTAGGTGCCAGTTATAGCTATCATTGAAAACCATCATTGAAAAAGTTAACTGTTGATTTTGTGACCTTTCGAAAGTTTAATCATTGAATATTTTAATGCAGAAATATAGCTTACGACTTCAAAATTATTTCTCCTTCAAAAAAATTAATTTTGACCCATATCTTCCTCATAACGTAACTTTTAATTTTTCAATGATGAACTACCTTACCAATGATCATTGAAAAAATTAAAAGTTACGTTATGGGGAAGATATGGTTAAAATGAATTCTTTTTGAAGGTGAAATAATTTAAAAGTCGTAAGCTATATTTTTGCATTAAAATATTCAATGATTAAACTTTCGAAAGGTCTCAAAATCAACAGTTAACTTTTTCAATGATGGTGTTCAATGATAGCTATAACTGGCCCCTAAGGCTGTCAAAAATTCTAAGCATTAGGTGTGTTCAGTAAAGGGAGATATCGGAGGGCCTCAGCAATCTCAGTTGCCTGAAGAGGATTCCTCAGCAAAAAATTTCAGTTTGGCTGTCAAAATACTGAGACAATTTTTTTTTGGATTCGCTTGCTTAGCTTTAGAGGGAGCATAATCTCCGATATCTCTGTTTCGTGAACGCGCCTACTATGTAAAAACTTTAAGGAAAATCAGAGTAAATTCTTTCATTCAAACTTATTTTTTTGATACGAAACAAGTAATTGCCCTAAGAGTTAAACAATGACAATGTTTACAAATGGCATCTCATTTGACGAGATGAAGAAAAACAACAAGGGTGCCAGAGCAGAAAACCATCATCAAGAAACATCTTTCGCTTGAATAAAAACATACGAATTGTGGTAAACTGCCGCATTGATGTAAAATGATAATATGCTTATTCTTATCTCTTTTGTTGTCCGTCCGCCGCAATATAATTCTTATTTTTGTAAATAAAAAATAATATATGTAGCTATACAAAGGTCTTAAAATAAAATACCTAATTATATTTTGCATTTATTTGGGGTGTTTGTTTTTCAGGAAAACAAAATAAATATTTCCTTATTATTATGTAGATTGTGCAGGTATGTAGATACATTGTTTTAGCTATGGAAATTATTTTGTATATTGAACTAGCGTTGGAAATTTAAAAATTGCTTTAATGTGAACTTAATATTAAACCTAGTTTTGGTCTAAAATTACAAGTTTTAGTTTTATCTTCCTTACTTGATATACAGGGTGTCCCTTAATTCGTCAAGAGTATTTTAGGGTATAATTCTTGGGTATATTCTAAGAAAAAGATTGTTCTACAGTAAGAGCCTTTATTTTTAGAAGAAATACCAGCCTTTGTAATTGCGTTTAAATAAATTTGATATCTTGTCTCAGTCTTAAGATATCCAGTTTTTAGCCTGTTTAATTTTTCTTGCCCATGTTAATTTTTTGACTTTGGGGTCAATTTTCTTCAAAAAATGCGTAATCAACATGATGTTTGGATAATTTTTTTGAATGTATGTAACAATACTTAAAATAAAAATTTATATCAAATTTGGCAAAAACCCATAGATTTTATGATAATTTGGAAAACCAGCGGCAGGTAAAATTTAATAAAAAGGTATTTTTTTGCTTAAAGCTCGAATGGATATGAATAAAAAATGATATGTGTGCTTATCGATAATTTTTATTTTATGTGTGAACTAAAACAGTTATAACAGGTGTAAAAATGAGTCCTCTTTGATTTTGTATGCATGATATTGATATTAATGATCCTAGCTACTGCCTCACTTCGGAGAACGCTTTCAGCATGCGCTCTTTAAATTAACTTTAAGTTGCTATTTTGGTTGAATAAAAGATTTATTTCATTCTTTCCCATTCAAAAACACCCAATATTGTAGGATCAGGAGATTTTGCAGGCCATTGAACTGCCCCAACTTTTTCCTATCCAACGATTACCGCTCACTCTTCATCTTTTCAATTTTAAGCCTCTCAAACAAAGTGGGCGGAAGCACCACCAAGTTATGAATAAGATGAAGCTAGTTGAACCTATGGAATGTCCATCAATAGTTCTGATAAATCATTTTGCAACAACTGCAGATAGCTTGTAGAATTCAACTTAAGTGGCTACTAAAATAAGCATTTTTTCAAACCAGGGAATGTTAAAGTGCACCCGTTATAACTGTTTTAGTAAAAAAACATTCCTAACAAATTATCTAAAACCACACAAATAATTTTTATTGATAGCTTTTCGAGCTTAAAGCTAAAAAACATTTTTTTTTTTAATTTTACCTGCCGCTGTTTTTCCAAATTATCATAAAATGTATGGGTTTTTCGGCTAACTTGTTGCTGAATTTTATTTTAAGTATTGTTACATACATTCAAAAAAATTGTTAAAACATCATGTTGATTACGCATTTTTTTGAGAAAATTGACCCCCAAGTCAAAAAATTAGCATGGGCAAGATAAATGAAACAGGCTAAAAACTGGAAATCTTAAGACTGAGACAAGATATCAAATTTATTTAAACGCAATTACAAAGGCTAGCATTTTTTCTAAAAAAAGGGCCTCTATCATAGGGTTTCTATCATAAGTACTTACGGCGCAATTACCGGTAACATGGATCAGGATACCCCAAAGTAAGGCTTTTTTTAAATTCCCGATAAATGATATCAAAATTGGAGATAGGCCCTCACTGTAGAACAATTTTTTTCTTAGAATATACCCCAGAATCATACCATAAAGTACTCGTGACGAATTAAGGGACAACGTTTTTTTTAAGCAACTAAGGAGATTATAATAGTTCTGAAAAAGATTTCCTACGATATTGATACAATAAAATAAATTAATATACAAAATACTTATTTTCGGTACATTTCGTTTATTTATGGTAGTAGGTACCTTAATTAGTAGAACCATTTGTTGTTTTTTAATTGCTCACTCTGTCTCAAAAACGGTTCAACAGATTGTTTTCCTATCGACAATTTTCAAAAAGTTGTTATTGAACGAAAATTTGTATTAAGAACTCTTTTAAATTAATTTTTAATTTTGAATACTCAATATGTATTTTTATTAATGTAATTTTTTGGTTGAAACATTACAATAGGCGTGTTTTGTTTCAACTTAAAGCCAAGCCTATACAGTCTAAAAAAATATTTTAATATAAAATACAAAACAACAACAGTTTAGTGTGAATACAAAATTTTTTATTGAAAAATAAAATAAAATTCTATAGCAACGAGGCTATCGGAAGACTGGATATTCAACCAGGCTAACGATAGCCTCGTTGCTATAGCATTTTGATTTATTTTTCATTAGACTCAATCGAATATTTTGTATTCAGAATAAAGTGTTGTTGTTTTGTAGGTAATATTAAAGACTGTATAGTCTTGACTTCGTAGTAGCCCGTAGCGTAATGGTTAGTGCATTCAACTGTCACGCTGGAGGTCTGGGTTCGCTTCCCAGCCTCGTCCACCTAAAAACTAGAAAGTTTTTTTCATGGCTACTGCCTCTTGCGAGAAATTGACAAATCTTCCACGAGGATCGTTTGTCACGAATAAGTGCTTCTCGTCTAGCCGTTCGGATTCGGCATGTAGGTCCCTTCCATTCCTGTCGATAGGCGCACACAGGAATGGTTGCGAGTTGTTAGTCACTAGGCCCTGGTTCTTCATGAGCCGTTGTGCCACCCGATTTATTTTTTGATTTTTTTTGTATAGTCTTGACTTCAGGACAAACAAAACACACCTAATATAAAGTACATTTTTAAACTTTCTAGAATAATTAAAAAATGGACATGACTGGATCGCACAAACTTGCTCTCGTAGCTAACAACTTTACCGTAGCTAGAAATTGATGATGTACAAGTACGAGGAGGCCTGTCGACGTTTTCTGAGGTCAACCCGGTCAACCCCTCAAGTAGAACCCTAGGCGAAACAGTTGAGTGGGAGAGCTGTGATCCCCCTCGAGATCATGACAATCGCCGGTAAAATGAAGAAGAAGAAGAACACCTGGCATACAAACTGAACCTATGGATCGATTTATATTAAACTTGGCACTTTCTCTTTTTTAGGTATATGTTTCATATATTTAATTGAATTTTTTTCTTTGGACCAAAAAAAATGGTACCTTGTATATAACCATTTTTTGTCATTTCCGTCTTTCGAGCTAGCCGCGTTACCGAACTGAATGAATTTTTAGTAAGCTTTTAAATAATCTTATGAACAATTTCATAAACATTCACTAAAATTGCTTGTATCTTAACTCCTTTGAATTTATTAAAGCCCACTAAATTATTTCCGTTTCACCAATGTAGAAAAGGGACATTTTCGGGATATTTTAGTTAAAATTAAGTTAGCTCACATCCCTGTATACAAAACGTAGGTTTTACTCCTCTTACATATGAGTATACGAGAAACAACATTTTACATAAACACAAATTGTCATGAAATGAAAAAAATTGTGTGTGTGCTATTTGACAGCAATTTTGTTGCAACAAAAAGTAAAAGAATTATTGGGCGCACAACAAATAATAAAGTGTATTTATTTTTTCTTTTATATTTCGTATGATAATAATTGTTAGAAAAACAAAAATAATTGTGCACGTATTAAAGTAAAAAATACACCCCAAAATCCAAACAGGCACATCGGCGAGGATCGATTTTTTGTTGCTTGAAGATACACGCACAATTATATTTACTTTTTGTTGATCATTCACTGAAACATAAATAAATTTAAAACAATTTAAAATTGGTTTTCTTTCTTAAGATCGTCACATAAATAATTTCATTACCAAGTAAAAATCAAATCCTGTGCTCCGGTTGCGCTTTATCTTCATCCTCAGAAGATGATGACCAATCTATTATTCTAAAAAGATACCCAAAATGTATCACATATTCATAATTTTTAGTTCCAATCTGCACAAAAAGCAAAAAAAAAAAAACAAATGGGATATCAAAATGTGTGTACGTTAAGGGGATGTGATAACTTTCACGGGGCTTTTAAAATTTAATGAGACAAAAATGAGCTTTTAGTTTATAAGAGTATTAAAAAGTCTGTTAAGTTTAAAAGCAGTTGGTGAAACCAAAAATCCCCATTTTAAGGCTTAATGGCCTTTTAAACATTTAAAAGTCCTTTATGAAATCGGCCATCAGTAATATTGCATACAAAAAAAATTATCCGAAAAAAAGTTTTAAAGAAAAACATTAATATATTTTCTTTAATATTAAAAAATGAATCCATGATTTATTTTTAAACTTGGGCTTATAAGATTATCAAAAATATATTTATATTAAAAAAAGGAACTTTTTAAAAAATACTCTTAACATTCTGTAAACTCATGAAATTGTTTTCGTTTTCTTACAACTTCTTGTTCATTCTAAACTTTTACGAATCCAATCTCCATTAATCCATTAATAACCGGTTACAAAAATTCAACAAAAAACCAACTGAATTTTTATTCAAAAAAATCCGAAATAGGCTGATAGGATTCCAAGAGCCTCTATTTCGTCTTTCTCACTTTCATAAACCGTTATTTCGGTGGTTAACAATTAGAAACCGGTTTTTTTTTCTAAATGCAACAACTCTTTAGTGTTTTTTTATAAATAAAAAAAAATATCACACTAAATTATTTAGGTAAGTGTACCAGTACCCGGCCACCTAACGCATTTTCTTACTTTGGTGTCCTATAAAAAAACAGTCCGACAATATAGAATTTTAAAACATTTTTTGTAATCATTGATAATTTATTTATGGAACAAAAAATATATGAAGCTAATTGTTGTTTTGCAATTAAAACTAAAATTAATTTTGTCATAAAAGTGCTTTTTCACCAGCATCAGGCCATTGAAATTCAGTAGCCGGCCACATTGAGCTAGTATCCGGCCAGTTAGTTTATTTTATAAATATTGAAATCCAAACATTAATTTAAGAATCCGTTTTAACTATACGTAATCATTAACAGTCATTGATGATATATTCCAAAAATCAGACGTTAATAGGATCTGTTGTTCAAGCTGTGAGCATTCTTGTGTTACTATTTTCATGCATACGGAATGTATCGACAGGATCAAAATTGGGCTACAAAAATAATAAAATTTAACGTTGTAGCTCCTATGGCCGGATACATAAACAGCGTGTGCCAAAAACCGGCCAGAGAGTTCATTATTGTTTTTTGCTCATAATTATGATGAAAAATTGTAGCCGGATACTAAACTTAAGCATATTAAATATTTTCTACTCACTCTTGCATTAAAAGAAAGATCCTAACTTAGTTTAAGAACAAATGAGAGAACAATTTGTCTGTCACTTCAAAATTAAGTATCCGGCCAATTGCATTCCAACACTGTAAATCTCACTTTTCACAGTGCGGTAAACCTTCACAAGTTCTAATTTTTTTCCTGACAAATTTATGAGGCCCTGATAAGCCAAATTTTACCAAAAGTTTAAATAAGCCTGAAATAATTTAAATATTTTATTTTAATATACAAAAAGTATTTGAAGGTCTTATTTATTATTGGGCATTAACTGAAAAGTGGCCGGATACTAGTGAGTGGCCGGGTACTGGTAGACCTACCCTACCCAAAGTATTTTTCTTTTTATTAACAAACAAAATCTTCAGAATCAAAATGCAAATAACTCAAAACGATAAGTAGCATCCACAAAATTTTCTATGTAGCCCACCTAGGTACCTATGCAAATTTTTCAATGGACACTCTCGAGTATATTCCCAATCAAGGTCCAAATGAATGAAATGTGGTTCAAAGCAAGAGGACCCTCTTGCCATATCAAGCAAATCCTTTCACATGGAATATACTTGATTCGTCTTGCATTCACAAGTGAGTGCCTTTCGAGTGATGTAGGCGGTAGTTTTCAACCTTCAAGTCGTGTCACAAAAAAGTATTTTTAATTCAAAAATAAAAATAAGGCAGCAAAAATGTTTCTTTCATTAAATTTGGTCCATCTGTCATTTTATAAAACACACGTGCCAGACAAGGCAGGCAAAAAAGTCGGCAGTACGAGTATGTGCGATGCTGATGATGGAAAAAAAGGACATGGCCCCGTCACTTCACCTCTCGCTTTCCTGAATTTTTCTCTCTATACCTATGAGTTTATATACGAGTGCATAGCATGACTAGTCTTTTCAATTGCATTCCTGAAAATGTGCAAAAGTGCTTTGGTCTTTTGCTATGAAAAGCAAAAATGAGAAAGCGTTGTACCACTCGAGCCACACCAGTTAAGTGTACAGTGTTCAGGTTGGTAGGTACTTTCACAGCATGCCAACCGTAACCAATATATCTCGCTAGTTCTTCCCCTCCTTGGTGTTGGTTGGCGTTATCCTGATGGGGGCTGCTGGTTTTGTGGGGTCGGTTTATAGCGCTGTGCTGTCAGGACAGTCTGATGTTAAGAGTCGTCCTTTATTTCTGTGACCACCCACTGTGAGTGAAGTTGTCCAGACCAACGAAGCCCACTTCCACTTTTCACAGTTTTTCACCATCACTTTGTGGGTTCTGCGATGCGATTCAAATTTCGACGTACTTTTCCTTTTTTTATTAATTCTTTTTTATTTTTAAATGAAAATGTTGTTTTTAAGCGAGATTTAAAAAAAAAATCCTTCCTTGTCGGTCCAGTTGTTAGTGGTAGTTAAGTAAGGGGTTTTGGTGTAGTGCGGGCCAAGGGGTTTGGGAAATAAAAAATTATATGATTGGATTGCTGGTAGAGGCAATCCAACTGAATTTTCTATCCAGTCAGGGCAGCACCCATCACGCCATCACCAGCGTTGCGCCGCCAATGCAATTTAAACAAATTGAAATTGCACATGCCACTCAGGGGAGCAGAGCGCAGCAGAGTAGAGCAGTGTGGGCAAACACAAAGTGCGACTTAAGTTAATTGCAATGCGAATAACGTTATTTGGGATTTTAAATGAGCGTGTTCAAGCTGGGGAGTTTGTATTATCACTATTCGTGCTGCATATATTCGAGTGATTTAGACGAAGCTGAGTTGAAACAATTAATCAGCCGGCGGAAGGTATATCTATAGAATTCATAGTTAAGTGCAATCGATTTAAAAATGGACTTAGCAATAGTGTGCATTTAAACAGCACACGTGCTTCAATTTAAGTGGAAAGGAGAAACCCATTATTTTGTTTTAGAAGAGTTTATAAAAGAGATAAAGTAATTGATATGTTTCATGCGGTTTTCTGAAGTTATTTTAAGTTTTATTTCATTTTAATTAACATCCACTCATTTCAGTGCACAATTGTAATTAAATTAAATTGTAATTAAATTGTGATAATATTTTCGAACAATTGTTGTTTCTTTTGCCATGTCTTTTGACTTGTATGTTGTTAAATTTAAATACCAGCATCGCAATCTCAATGTCTCTATTCGTTAATTCTCAAAAGCTTTGCACCAAAAAAGATGATATTCTACCATTAAGGAAACATCAAGCCCAAAATACGACATAATAATACGAATTCCGTTTTTGGGGTGATTATACTCTTATCTTAAGAGGTAGAGAAATATTGAGTTTTCAAAGCAAATCTTTGTAGAAGGTTCATTAAAAAAAAAAAAAAAAAAAAAATATCAACGGAACCGTTTTCGAGAAAATGAAAAGCCAAAAAATGGTTGTACTTAAGGTACCAAAAACAATCATTTTTTGAAAAAAAAATCGCCTAAAATAGAATATCCTCATTTTAATAATTATTTTTTTTATAAATCGTTGAACACGTTTATGAGAAATAATACTTTACTTTTTGGATAAAATAAAAATTTTTTTGAAAAGAACCTACACCGTTATTTTAGGTCGTTTTAAAAATCAAAAAATTGTATGGGCATTTTGCTAAAAAAAAGTATCTACCAGAAAATATGCACGACTGGGTCGTACGAACTTGCTCTCGTAGCTAACAACTAGAATGTATAGCTATAAACATTGAGGGTGTAGATATAATGATGATGGTTTACTAATATTTGTTTATACATAGTTAACGAAAATATAAACATGTTAAAATAGCCATTTTGAATATTTTTGAATTAAACAAACAAATGTGAAAAAAAAGTAAAAAATAAAAAAAAAATTATTTTTTCTTTGATTTTAATTTTTTTCGTAAAAACAAATATTAAGCTATACAAATTTCAATTCATTATACATTATGTTGAATAACACTTAGAAGAAACCGACATCCACTTAGCCAATATGGCGAGATGTGAGGGAAATACATAGGTACCAGTGGCGTGGCGTCAATAATTTGAAATGGCAAGACGTAACCAAAGTAAACAAAACTTACCTCTTTGTATCTTAAACAACAAAAATAAAAAAAAAAACAAGCTGATACATTAAAATAAGTTAAAAAACAACTCTTCAGTTTGTAGTCTATTTTCATAGGACGCGTAGAGTGGCCTTTCAATAAAACATTTTTTTATTAATAAAAGATAAATAGTTTGCTAAATTCATTTGATTCCTCCAAGAGAAAATCTGTTAAGCAACAAAATATGCTTAAAAACAAAATTTAAAAACCAATCAAAACCCAAGACTAAAAAAACATAGCTCTTAAGTATTTACATAGCTATCAAACAAAAAATAAGGAACACAAACTTCAACTTCACAACAAACAAAATAACCACTTGTCATTAGAGATGCTTTTAGGAACTCTTTTGATTCTTGTTTAACAACACCCGAATGAAACTTTTATTCCAAATCTACCATTTTGTTTTTAATATTTAACTTGCTGTTTTAGTTTTTTGTTTAGATGCAGCGTTAAAAAGTACCCAAAAATCATGTGTCATATTCTTACACTTAACCATACCAAATATTTTAGATTGATAAACCATACCTTCTTCCCTTTGCCCCTCTTTAAATGCCTTTATATCAAAAGCCACTGCTAAGATTTTGCGAGACCTTTGATATGCTGTAGAAGATGAAATTCTGCAATTATACCTAAAATAATGTTTTATGAATTCACTTTTCACCGCTTACCCATATTAAATTACGCATTTAAATCTTTCCTGGACTATAACTAAGCTTAACCAAAAAACAAGCAAACAAAAATAGAAAATGTATTTAGCAACTTTCATTACAATTGAGTCGAAGAAGAGCGTGTTATCTTTCACCCAACAGAACGAATATTAAGAGAAACGGAGTCAAGGCAAGGAATAAAAATCATTTCATCCCATATCCAGTGCCAGTATAACACGAGGAACAGCGTCTTATTTTTTCATATGTTGTTGCGTGTTGGACAAAGAGGCTCTAGAAACAAACATGCTCAGGGAAGAAAGGGATACAGAACAAATTTTATAGGACGGTGAAAGACGGTTTTATTTCTGAATTAGTTCTTTCAAAGAGAGCGTATGTTCAGCAGTTGAGCAAAGAGCGAAGAGAAGAATAAATTGACGGTGCGGTGTATATTAGATAGCTTATTTGTTTGTGTATCTGTGCGAATTTTATAAATCAATTAGTAGGGTTGCATTTAGCATAGTTTATGTTTATTTTTATTTGATAATATTTTTCGTACAATTTTTAAAAGGGAAGACGGTAGGAATCGTGTTATATGGACTCCACGCCACTGCTAGGTACATATGTAAGTATGAAAAAGGCAATTAAAAAAAACTGTTTTTATTTCCATTATTCGTATTTTTGGGTAAAAGCTTGGTATGCAGTATTATTAGTACTGGTATAGAGATGACATGTACAAAGTTTAATCAAAATCGTTTTTAAGCCATTTTCGAGAAAACCCTATAAAAGTGAAATCGTTGTATGGCAGCTACCCGTTCTATATGCGCTAAAACAAAAAAACACTTCACACCAAATTTGAAGCAAATCCGTCCAATCATTTAGGCTCTACCTCAATGAATGTATATCAGGACACACAGACGCACAGACATAAAGACTGATGGACGTCTTAACTAAAATCACTTTTTTGGACTTCTCCGTCATCGTAATGTTAGTTTCGATTAAAACCTCGAAATTTTTTTCCTTGACACGAAACTAAAACTTCCCCTATTGAATGTGGTGAATAGATCCAAATTTCTAATGAGTGTCAAGTTAGCAAAACAACATTCACGAATCGAAAAATGGTTAATTGGATAATTTGTCGTTAATTTGCTGTTAAATAGTTGTGACAACTTCGAATTTGTCGTTCAATGTTTTCTATGTTTTTTGTGTTGCTTTACCAACTTCATATCAAGTTAGCAAAGCATCTCCTCAGAAATTAGGAAATTAGCAAAAAAACATAGAAAACATAGCACGACAAAATTGAAAATGTCAAAACTATTTAACGACTAATTAACGGCAAATTATAAACCCATAAATCATTCACTGTAAACATTTTTTAGTAAATTTCTGAGGGGATGCTTTGCTAACTTGATATGAAGTTGGTAAAGCAACACAAAAAACATAGAAAACATTGAACGACAAATTCGAAGTTGTCACAACAAATTAACAACAAATTAACGGCAAATTATCCAATTAACTATTTTTCGATTTGCGAATGTTGTTTTGCTAACTTGACATCGAATTTGGAAATTAGCAAAAAAAAAACATAGAAAACATCGCACGACAAAATTGACAATGTCACAACTAATTAACGGCAAATTATTAACCTATAAATCATGCACTGTAAAGAGTTTTTAGTACTTTTCTGAGGGGATGCTTTGCTAACTTGATATCAAGTTAGCAAAGCAACACAAAAAACATAGAAAACATTGAACGACAAATTCGAAGTTGTCACAACAAATTAACAACAAATTAACGGCAAATTATCCAATTTACCATTTTTCGACTCGTGAATGGTGTTTTGCCAGCTTGACACTCATAAATTTCTATGAAAGGAGAACCGGATAAAACGGTCTACATAACCAATAACGACGAGACATAATGTCGTTGAAAAGGTATTTTTATGTTTCAAATCGGTGTGTGATAAAAGATATTGGCTATAACAAAGTTTTTTATTTGTTGAATTTGAGTATAGACATTTGTTTGTATATACAATATACACATACATATACATATGGAATGTAAAAAAGGTCTTGGCCTAACTATAATTCAACTTTTAATATATTTAAAAAGTAATTTTCAATCCTATATTTGTATACAAACCAATTAGTCGTCTAAGAGCCAACGACATAAGAAGTCAAGTCATATGCGTAATGTTGAAACCCATACCAATACATAGCTCTGGAAGGGTAGGTTAAACCAGGATTACCTTGTATGCATGGCCATACCCTTGACGAAGTGGTGGGGGGTGGTAGGCTGAAAATGTAGATTTTCTAAAAATTTGATCAGGGGCATTATCACTTCAATTAATTTTTTGAAAATATATCATGATGCTCTGTCATTTTCCTTACTTCTAAACACCTTGATTTTGATGATGCGACTAGTAGAACTCAAGATATAAGCTTTTTAAGCGAACCTTATATTTGATTTCTTGGAGATTTTTAAAAGCCAAAAAATCAACAAAACCAAGTCTCCAAAAAAAGTAGATAATGGTGCGTTTAAACAGCTTATAACTTGAGTTCTACTAGTCGGATCAGCAAAATCAATGTGTTTAGAATTAAGGAAAATGACAGAGCATCATGATATATTTTCAAAAAATTTATTGAAGTGATAATAGCCCGCATAAATAATTAAGAAAATCTCCATTTTCACCCCCTATCCCCACTCCTTTGTCAAGCGTAGCAGGCAGACAAGGTAATCCTGGTTTTACCCTTCCAAAGCTTTGTATTGATATGGGTTTCAACATTACGCAAATGACTTGACTTTTTATGTCGTTGGCTCTCAGTCAAAATGTCCAAACTCAAATTCCAAAAATCAAAATTTTTGTTAGCGAATATCTTTTTTCACAAACGATTTGAAATGTGCTGTCCAGGTTATTATTGTAGTAAATAAAAATACCTTGCCAACGACATTATGGGCGAGTTCGTAATCGCAGAAATATGCGGCAGATCTGCCGCATGCCTGCTTAGCTTCTGCGAATCGATTTTATTTTTCTTCTGCCCGCAGAAAGCAAGCAGGCGGCAGTTTTTTAATAAATTTGTGTTCGTAAACATCGCAGCGCAGACAATTATTTATAAAAAATCCGATTATTAAAAAAGGCGATTCTAGGGCTTTTGGGTGACATTTGGAAAGAAATATTCGTTGATAGACAAATATCCTGATGATTTATGTACTTCGAAGCCGTTTCATTTACAGGGTGGGTCAATCACAACTTTCTTTTTAAAAATGCAATAAAGTGAACAAAATTAAATTTTGTCCATGTATTATGGCTTTATTACTAACAACAAACTTTTCCATTAATTACGGAACCCAACGTCGTTCAAGTGGCTGCCTCGGCTGGCTTCGCAGCAGCGAATTCGGTCACTCCAATTTTCCAAAATATCGTTGATGGTTCGGGCTGTAGCTCAGGGATTGCTTGGATGATATTGGCCTTAAGTCTTGAATCAATTCCGGATTGCTGGCATAACATCGGTCCTTTAGGTTTCCCAACAAAAAATAAGATCAAAGGGGACAATTCGCAGCTGATAACACGGTTTTGGAATTTGGTGCGCAAAAGATCGATTGTGGTATGGGCTGTGTGGCATGGCGCACCATATCCTGCATGAACCAAAGGTTGTCCAAATCCATGTCTTTAATTTTAGTAAAAAAAAGTCGGTCAACATGGCTCTGTAACGACCATTGTAAACCGAAACGTTGTTCCCAGGCTCATTTTTGAAAAAAAAAAAAACAACTCCACAATCTGCACCAAACTGTCACTCTCTATGGATGCTTTGGGTTCTCGACAGTAACGTGTGCGGGTTTTCCGAGCCCCAGATGCGGCAATTTGGTTTGTTAACGAAGCCGCCGAGATGAAAATGTGCCTTGCAGAAAAATAATAATAATAATAATAAATAAGTTTTCAATATTTGCCAATGTTGTCAAGCGTGAAGCGACTTGGAGGTATAATATTCGATTGGGAAACACCTGTCAGTGTAAAAATAACATATGATTCAAAAATAAACCCCTAGGTGGCCCACCCTTTACATGTTTTGCTGTTTTAATTTTAAATTTTGTTCAGCAGAATGTTTTTCTTCTGCACAAACTGCCCGACGCCGATTTGATTTCTGCGTACTTTTGATGTTTACGAACGTAATTAGTTTTGCAGGCCTGCTGAAGTCAGATTTCAATTTTTGTTTACGAACACAAACTTTGCAGATCTAAGTTAGTCAGACGATTACGAATTCGCTCTATGTCTCGTTGTTATTGGTTCCTAGACCAGTTCCCATACAATTTTGCTGGTTCTCCTTTGTATGGGAAAAATAAGGTTTGGTATTGGCTTTTGAATTAATGACACATTTTTTGTATGACCTAAATTTTCGATTTAGGGGGTTTCCAATTCGAAACAAATTAATTCGTAAAAACAGACACCCTTACGTAATATAGGGTCATCAGTCCTCATGTTAAAAATCCACACTGGAGCCATGAACTTTTTACAGAATTTAGCCCATTTTAATACCTAACTCCCCTTATTCCCCGCGTGTTCTTGCGATTTTTCGGTTGAACAAAAAAATAAATGAAAAAATGTTTGTTAATATTTTTAATGAATATTGCTTACCTATAAAAAAATATTCCTGTTGAAAATTTTGAATGAGACAACAACAACTAAAGTGTTCTACCACCAAGTTATTTGGCTGAAGTTATAGCTATTTCACGAGGGCCAACCCGATCATCAGACTTCTTTGTGTGGTGCTGAGTCTTAATATGTTCATTTTTATTTGAAAAGCTTTTACCCGTCATGGGGATTGAACTTAAGACATCAACTGTGACTGAAATTCGGAAACCGACGGCCTATCGATCGCGCTACCGAAGTCACATGTCAAGCTCCATCTCAGTCCAGGTTTTGTTGCTTATCAAATGCATTTGAACGACTAGCATTTTTATTAGAGCACACAAGCTTGCTGTTGTCACATTCGGTTTCCCCATGACGGACAAAAGCTTTTCAAATAAGATGAACATATTAAGACTCAGCACCACACAAAGAAGTCTGATGATCGGGTTGGCCCTCGTGAAATAACTATAATTTCAGCCAAATAACTTGGTGGTAGAACACTTTAGTTGTTGTTGTCTCATTCAAAATTTTCAATGTTAATTGTTGTCTGCGCAGCGTGACTGCATTGTATGAAATTTAGTTCATACAAAAAATCCGAATAAATTTAAATATTTCTAGTAACGTGGCAACCATGAAATTCTTACAGAATTTAGATCATTTTAATACCTAACTCCCCTTATACCACGCGTGTTTTTGTGATTTTTTTGGTTGAACAAAAAAATCAATAAAAAATGTTTGCAAATATTTTCTACGAAAATTGCCTACCTCTTAAAAAAAATAAATAAAATATTTTTAGTGGGGTGGCAACCATGAAATTTTTACAGAACTTAAACCTAACACCCCCTGTATCACATGTTTTTTTGCAATTTAAGTTTGCAAATTAAGTTGCACAAACAAAAATCAATGAAAAAATGTTTGTTAATATTTGGTTTTGGCTTTTGAATTAATGACACATTTTTGTATGACCTATTAATTAATTAATTAATTAAAAAAACAGACACCCTTAGGTAATATAGGGTCATCAGTCCTCATGGTAAAAATCCACACTGGATTTTATACGTTAACATTATAAAAATTGCATACCTCTTAAAAAAATTAATAAAATATGCATTTTTTTACAGAATTTAGCCCGTTTTAATACCTAACTCCCCTTATACCCCACGTGTTTTTGCGATTTTTTGGGTTGAACAAAAAAATCAATGAAAAATGTTTGTAAAAATTTTCTACGAAAATTGCCTACCTCTTAAAGATTATATTTTGTCGTTGTGGGGTAACATGTAGAAACATATTTGAAACCAGCACATTCATTGACTATGCTGAATTTATTAAACGAAGAAGTTCCAACACTGACACCATTTAAGTCTTCCATCAGTAATCACTCAATATTTGCTAATCCGATAATTGATCCTGAGCCGCAACCAGGACCATCTAAAAGACAATAAAGAACAACTTTGTAAACCTTGATTGTTTAGTTTAACAAAAATCCGTCGTGGATTATGACCTCTGGGGAAACCATGTTAAAAAATGCTCACCTTTAACTCAACCTCATAAGTGGGAAAAAGGATCATGAACTTATATATAAAACCAATCAAATAATATTAAAATATCAATAAAAAAGATTAATTGTTACCTATTGGTGTAAGCCAATTTACCATGGTAAAATTTTAAAATTTTGAAAAATAAGTATAAAAAAAGCTTTACTATGCTCATATAATCTACAAAAGACAAGTGGTTTTTTGTTTCAATTAAGTGAAAAACAAAGTTATGACCCTTTAATTCTATTTCTCTTGAAAATGTTCATCTTATTTGAACTATAACTTTTTCACTTTGATTTACCGGTAAAAAGTTTCTGAGACAAAATTGTAGCAAATTTAATCCTAAACACATTTTGTCTGTGAAGTTAACGGTAACTACGCAAGATATCACAGAAAAACGGATTCCGCCCCATTTTTCAAGATGGCAGCAAAATAGGGGGGCTTTCTGCGACGAAACAGTTGCTCAGTTGCCAGGCAGGCGCCTAATTTGTTAGTTGGTGTGTGACAACATAGGCGCCTGCCTGGCGACTGAGCATACCCTAAGCGGAGGGACGGAGTCGCGTGAGCGGGACAGAGGACCCGAAAAGGGAGTTAAAATCCCTGAACCCGCGAAGCGGGCCACTTAAATAAAACTATTGACAATAAAATCCTTTAAATTTTTGTTTGGAAAAATCGCCCAAAATTGAGGAAAGAACCCCCAAACTTTACAACACCAATTTACTTGTTTTATTTTCGGGCGATATTTCAATTTTATGATTGCGGTCAAAAAAATTTTTTCGGCAATATTTACATTTTTTAATTTACTTTTGGGCGATTAATTCCAAATCGATTTGGGCGCTTTTGCCTTGGGCGTTATTGCCTAACGCCAATTCTTCTCGGTGAAAAATATAAACCGAGCCGAATTTTAGCCTTAATATAGTTCTTAAGCCAAAAGGCATTAGTATTAAGTTATTAAAGTTTAACTTGGAGCGCCCGCCATGTAAGTTGTAAGTTATTGATAAGCATTCTAGTTTTTTTTATACATTTTTATCTAGCTTTAATTTAGTTATAACGAAAAAAAATAATTAAAAATAAAAAAAATGTTCTGTTTGAAGCTTCCTCTTGAAGATCTAAAAAAAAATCGTGTTGATATGACAAATTCTTAATATTTTACGAAAGTCTTAGTTCGAAATAGTTATTTAGGGAAGCAGCTGAAATTTTTGTGAATACCTTTCTACTGATTTTCTTAAGACACTTTGAAAATTCCCCAGTGATATAAGCGGTGCTTACAATTTAACCTCCAAAACACTTTTTTTGTTTTCAAAAATGAAAATAATGATAAGGTTGCTTTCGTAACAAATTAAGACCCAAACATGAAAGAATCCCCATACAAAAAACACTATGAAAAGTTTATAAGTATTTTTTTTATCAAAGAACGAATTTGTTTCTATTGTTTGTTTTATTTATTTTCCGACAATTTCGTGTTGAACTTATTAAATTATTCTTTTTATAACGTTTTCTTTTCGAGGTAAATACGAAAAATATTTTCGTTCTATTTGAAAATTTCAAGAAAATAAAATTTGTATATCTAAAGTTTACCATAGTGAAAACTTTTCTATAACAACCATTTTCTTTGCATTTAGTCATCATCGTCTTCGTCACTGTCGTCGTTCCGCGTTCAGTTTGTTTTTTGTTTGTTTGTACCAAAACTGGTTATTCTTTTCACACTGACAGATTATTTTTGTTCTTTTTTTTGGAGGGGAGGGGGATGAAAAATACAAAAAGGGACCGAATGCATTTGAAACTATATTAACAGTCACAGAACACATTCTTTTCAAAATTTTATTTTGCCAAAAGGAAGAACTCTATACAAATTCTTGCTCAACAAATATCAGCAAAGTGTATTCCTAAATATATGTATGTATGTATAAGTACATTTATATCCTATTATTTTGTTCTTTGCTGTACTTGTTTTTGAAAATGCAGGCGCACCATTGGAATCCTTTTCAATTGAGTTGGATCCTTGTTGTGAGCCATTTTCTGTGGGCTTGGATTTGGATATTCGAATGTCTGGGAATATTGAACGAGTTGCAGTGCTTTTGAGCTTGGGGGTATAAATACGAGCAGTTGCAAGTTTTTGCTCTAGTGTGCTTCGTCTCTACCTAAAATATTTCTTGAAATGCATGTAGTGTAATTTGGTTGTGTATTATGCTCAGCAGGATACGATTCCATATTTAATGTGGGTTATAACGATTCTTTTCTTATAGGGAGTTTTTTTTTAAGTAAAAATATTAAAATTGCTTGTTATACTGCAGGCGACGCGTCGCATAGTAGGTTACCTATAATAGTCCTTCTTGAAATAATGTCAAAGATTTGAATCACAGGAGCCACAATTTACACAATACCTACCTATTACGTATTCGTTCTGTATGAACAAAAATTGAAGTTTTAATCAAATATAACAGATTCAAAACAGATTTTTTCGGCATGCTTTTCGTCAGTCTATGCGTCATATGTATTTGTATAACTACTATATCTAGGACATGCAGTTTGGCTTTAGGGAAAAGCACTCCACTTTGCAACCGCTCCTAAAGTTCCAGCATGACATCACCATAGTACTCAACAACCATCGTGTCACTGTTGAATCCTTTCTGGATTTCAAGAAAGCATTTGGCAGCGTATGGATTTCAGACCTTATCCATAAGCTTCACGCTTCACCTATTAAATTTACTGCCGTCACTAATAAAAATTATGTTTTTTTTTCTTTCTTCCAGAAAATAGTCCGGTGCAATTATAAAATTTTATATGGGGACCCAGCAGTTTGTACCACCCCCAAATATCTCAGCTTTCAGTTTCAGTTTCAGTTTATTGTTATAATTACTCAGTAAGATACAATATCTTTTAATTTAGAGCAAATATCAGTACGTAGTACTTTCTATAAAATATAAAATATTATAATATGTTGCATAAATTGACAATACATTTCATTTTAAGTAAATAATTAGTTCATTAATTGATAATTTAAATGAAATAAAAATTGAATATTAAATAAATTATAAGAAAAAAAAAAATAAAAAAAAAGTTCAAGATTATGACACACCATCATCACCACCACCATTAACCACCATCAAGATCATCACCATCATATACCTAAATAATGCATCGAGTCGCTTTATAAAATTCTTTCAACATTTTACTAAATTGAATAGTGCATATTATTATTTTTAAATGAGAGAGTTCCATAGTCGAACAGTATTGACATAAAACTGGCTTAATATTAAACTCAGCTAAATATTAATCCTACAATAAAATTTGTAGGACATAAAATGCATAGAATAAAATTTCCTATTTTATGTGTTTAACATTTGTTCGTCTTTCATGACATATAAAAAGTTACAGGCCAACAAATAAAAAAATTCAGTATTTTCCTAAATTTAGGCCATTTTTAATCAAAAATTTGAAAAACTTTCTACAACAAGTTTGTTGGGCTCAAAAGAAAAGCATCAGAGCCGCAGTTGATCAAGGTTCAAAGCTAGGCCCCTTCATACAGCCTGATGACATCTTCCTAGCCTGGGCCATCTGGATGTGAAAATCTCCTGTATGCTGATGACTCCCTTACGAATGCCACCTCGATGTCTCCTGTGGTAGCCTTATGCAAAGTTTAGTACCGGAAACTCTACGCCTTCTACAAGAAATGGGACATCTGGATAAATACCTCCAAATCGGAGCTTATGTGTTTCAGGAGACCCAGTAGAGGTAGTCACAGTGCTGCCAACTGCAGAAACCTGGTCCGGAAACTTCCGGACGGATCTACAATAGCAGCCGAAAAGAACGTGAAGTACCAAAGCATTCACTTCAACGAGTTGTTAAGATTCAACCCGCACTCACGACACGTCCTCAAAAAAGCCAACTAGGCATTCCACCGACTCCACCCATTGATGAGACGCAGAAACAGACCAAGCCAAAAAACGAAGATACTTATGTACAAGTAGCTCCTGCCGACTGTAATCAGCTATTCGTTCCAAGTTTGGTTCTCCATCTCTTCAAATATTCGAAAGAAAGTTATTAAGGATTTTTACCGGACTACATTTCGACCGGCAGCGAATGAAATATGACAGCAATGAGCGTCTTTGTACTTAGACGAACATCATCCCCCTGGACAGGCACCTAAAGCTGCTTCAAGCAAAGAAGCAAGTATAGGACTCACTAACATTCCCCCAAATCAACTCATGAGAAGGATAGCTACTCAGCAGCGACATCCCGAGCTTAGATACCTGAGTACGATGGAAATCCTGATTGACAACATCATCACGGACAACGAGAAAGCATTATTATTTCTGCACTGACACAGGCTCAGCATATCACCGGAGGTAAATGCCAACCCATCTCTCCACCAAACCCCACAGTTTGACAACCGGGACGGAACACTCCGAGGACAATAAAGTCAACCGACTTTTAGATTTAATTTTTGACATGAATTTTATCTTATAACTAATATATAAAATTGGGTACGTTCATATGACTTAGGGGACTTGCAAGTAGGTAAGGCAAATTTCTAGACTGTGATTGTCCAGCTGTCGAAAAATTGACTTCAAATGAAGGGAACTTATATTGGAAAGTGATTGGAAAGTTTGTCAAGAAATATCTTTCAATTCAAGTGTGTTCTTTCAAAATTGTCAGCTTTGAAATTAGAAAATCAGTTCAACTTTATAAATTGTTTGTGCGGTCATGTTAATTAAATTGAAAATGAAATTTTCCGTACATTATACGACGGAATTTTGTAACCATGTCGAGGATTATTTTTTTTTTTAAACGAACTTGAGGTTAAGTATTGAAGAAAAGTTAAAAGTGTGATATAAATGACATGCCGAAAAAAATGTTAGTTATTTTGAGGCAAATTAACTTTCAATATAGTTGATTGGATATGAAGCCCCTTATGTCTCATGAACGTACCCATTCTATTTTGGTTTTCTTGTCAGTTTGGACTTATAGGTGTCTATATAAATCGGGTGGCACAACGGCTCATGAAGAACCAGGGCATAGTTACTAACAACTCGCAACCATTCCTGTGTGCGCCTTTCGACAGGAATGGAAGGGACCTACAATTTTATGCCGAATCCGAACGGCTAGACGAGAAGCACTTCTTCGTGACAAGTGATACTCTTGGAGGATTTGTCAATTCCTCGCAAGAGGCAGTAGCCCTGAAAAAAACTTTTTAGTGTTTAGGTGGACGAGGCTGGGAAGCGATCGCAGACCTCCAGCGTGACAGTCGAACGCACTAACCATTACGCTACGGGCTAGTACTGTGTCCGAACTAACAAAAAAAAAAACAACCATAATACTTACCTAGTTTTTTCTATTGTAGCAACAAAAAAATTATTTAAAATTGTTTTAGATATCTATAACAGTAATAAAAAATGTTGCCTTACCTCTGTAAAAAATTGTTTATTTTAACGTTTTTGACGTATTTTTTAAGCCCGGGACACAGAGAACGTGGTCTGGCGTTGCGGTCAAGCTTTCACCAGCAAAGAAAAAACGCGGCGGTCAAATTTTGTTTGTACATTTCTACAAAGAACGCCAGACCGCGTTCTGTGTGTCCCGGGCTTTATTCGTATTTTTTTTTCTTTAGCTGTACAACGCAAATGGGTGCATTCAGTTCTGTCCAGCCAGCGTTTCCTCTGGATTTACATTGACCGACTTTTTTGTTGGTATTTGGCATTGACGATTTTTCTATGTTGCTGTGATTGGTTGAGAGGTGCAGTCGATATGTTCCATCCAGTTTCCGATAACTTTATTATTTAGAACTGGAAAAATCGGTAATCGCGTCCTCATGCCACCGCGCCGCCGTGTGGGTATTTAAAGTCACGATTCTCCAACGTTATAAATTCATAGTCACCATCAGGCGTTGAACGCATTGAAATAAACGTGGCAGAAACTTTCAGATTTGTTTTTCGAGTTACAAGGTGTGTGAAAAGTACGCCGCATTAAAATAAATGTGGCGTAAACTTTCTCAATTTATGATGGTTGACCATCGTATTTTCTTTCATTTTAAACACGTTTATGTTGCATTTACATGACAAAGTACTATTTTAAGGCGAAACTTTCATAAGTAATATTGGTTTTACACGGCTCGCGGAAATTTTGTAACGTTGAATTTAACACAGCAGCGGCGAATACTTTCATAATTTATGTTTGATTTACACGATTGATTAACAGAACTTCCAGATTTACACGACACATAAATTATTTTGTTGAATTTACACGGTCACCCGTTTTGTGTTCTCAAATTTTGAACACGATTCAATAAACGAAAATGAAACTTTCAATAAATAATGTTGGAATTACAAGGTTGTCTAACATCTATTTTAAAATTTTAGATCTATTATTCTGAATTTACACGATATACATAAACTTACTACTGTTGCAATTTTTGTTGAATTAACACGATTGCCTATCGAAACGCCTCCACAGGGTATGAACGATGACAGGATTATGAACATGTCTAGAAAAAATCCAATGGAGTCCAAAAAATCTATGTCCATGCAGCGACATGCCGAAAAATATAACTTTTTGAACAAGACATGAGCGTTGTACAAAGCTTGGCCATGAGATTTGACGTTTCAAGTGCGTGTGAGTTTTTGCCTGGGTTTTTGTTGTTGGAAAATATAATAAGTAGTGGTGAAAGGCTAATGAACGACATGATATAATTTTCCAGCAAATAAAAATGCGCTGTTTGTTGATTGGATTGTGGTTGAAGGTCAAACCTTAACCAATCATTTTGGATTTACACGGTCGGTGGAAATTTAGTCATATTGAAATCAACACGCGAATACTTTCACAATTTCCCAAATCTGTGAGAAACATTCGCTTCGCAGAGCGAATCATTAACAATAACAACAAAAATGGTAACAGGAAAAACTGTCGTATTAAAGCTCCTCTCTTCTGTGCGTTGCAGGTCGGGTGTCGAAATTTAAAAATCTAAGGCCACCAATCGATTAAGGGGGGTGGTATTACCTACTGTCTTGGCCAGCACCTCAGCACCAACAGAAACCAAGAAATTTCCAATCAATTTAGGAGGTGGATTTTACCTATTGTCACGGCCAGCACTCGAAGTTCAGTGGAAACCGAAAAAATCGCCCTTGACAGTTGAAAGTGGTGGCGAAATGTCAAAAATCCGAAAAATCACACCTTTTGTTGGGAGCGAGATAGCAAACCATAAACATTTTTCAAATATTTTCTTACAAGTAGGTGGTCTTTATCATAGATATTTAAAAGTACGTGAATATGTAGTTAAGCTTTTATAAATATTAATAATAATTACGACTTGCACAATGTTTATATCCTTTGAAAATTGGGAACATGAATGATGTTGTATATTTATTGATATCGAGAATAAGTTTTCCTGGGGAGTTGAGTGGTCATTTCATCAAATTAATTTCAGAGATATTCACGATACAAAACAATTTTCAACGGGACATTTTTTGTTCGATATTTGTTAACAAACAATTACTCTAACAAAAGGGACCGGAGCAACGCCGGGTGTTTCCACTAGTATTTTAAAATCCTTAAAATTTAAGACAAAGGATAAGAATAGAGCCCCTATGTGCCAATAAATCTATAATATCTGTGCTCAAATGGTAAAAGATCTTAAGTCTATTTTCATAGTTTTCCAGAAAGTGATTTTTTAACTTAAGATACAATTTTCAGAACTTTATCTTTATATATACAATTGTTTGAAAATGTGTCTAAAAGTTGGTCAAGTGAAGTCGCCTAAGATACAAATTTTCTAGCAACCAAATATGGTAAAAGACCTTAAGTCTATTTAAGAAATTTAAATGCAGGAAATTTTGTTTGGTAAAACATCTTAAGTCGACATAAGCGATCTTAATTTGTTGATTAATATCGAACATAAACCCAACTTAAGATGTTTTACCACAATAATTTCTTCCTTTTATCTGACAAAATAAATAAATTGATACATAAGATTTGGCTTACAACTTTATTTTTTGATTCTTAAAAGGCAAAATTCGAATTTTAGATTTAGCTCATCTAGATCGAGTAGCTGCCATACAACAATTTTGATTTTTTTTCAAAATTTCCTGAAAACAGCTTTACCGATTTTGATTAAATTTCTCAACCACAATATTAACTGTATAATTTTTAGACAACTGTGTTTAGTATTATTGCCAAAGAAATTTAAAAATTAAAAAAATGAAGTTCATGCGATTTATTCGTAAATTTTATTTTTGTAACATATTTCTTGTCAGTATTGTCACAAGAAATCCAATCAAAGCTATTTTAAATATTTTTGTTAAACTGGCTTTGTTAAAATACAGAAATTTTTAGTTATTTTTACTTTTAATTCTCATTTATGTCATTTGCGTAACGAAATTTTCTCTAAGCCAATTTCTATATTTCTCTTTGACAATTCAATTAAATCATTATTAAGGACATACAATTTGCCCATTATTTTATCAATAAATCAAACGAAATTAGATCAAATGTAACATTTAAGTGTTCATAAAAATCAATCAACTGTGATTTCAAGTAATTAAATTATTTTACAAAACATCAATTAAAAATCTAAACTTAGATGAAAATACTGAAAGTACCTACCTACAACCAGCCAGTGTCTCGTCGCATCGCCTCATCAAAAAGCACTCTCCAAAAATACACTTTAATTACAAAGTTTATGCCATTCAAGTTACCACCATTTAGAGACGACATTAACAACATCACTCTAGTTTCGGCTTTGTTTTGTCATTGTAGTAGCATTAAGTATACAATCAAGCATTGTAAAACACTCCCTGTTATTTATATACATATGTATGTATCAGCATTCTATGGCTTGTTTTTAATTACAAATTAATTGCAGACTTCTCAGTTCCCTTTGCCTCTCCTTAGCCTGTACATACTTTTACTCAAAAAAATCTCATAAAACTCAAATAAATCAACAAAATCCAAGCAGTAGCAGCCATCGGGCTCGAAGGACCATAACCACCACACTATACCTACCAACGCCGATAGTTAGAATGAAGGAGAGAGATAGAGTGAAATTTCTCTCGTAATACCAATTAAAGGTTCGTCCGTTAGCACGTTTGCCTTTTTCACTAATTTACTGTACATTACAGTCATGATGGTGAAACCAACCGCTTATAATCTCCTAGGACCCAAAAGGACGAAAATAAAAATAAAATAGAAACAGAAATACACTGTCGTAGATTAATGATGTCTTGGGAGTATACGGCTCTCGGAATTCATTTCACCGCGCACTAAAACTTCTTCGGATTCAGCAGCAGGATTTCGATGGTTGTGAAAAATTTGTGTCACAATTTAAAAAAAGGAAAAATGTTCGCGGGTACCATTTTTTATTTAAGTAGGTATACTTGTACTAGTTGTTCCCTTTTTGCAGCACACAAACCGTTTCCAAATGGGAAAGGTATGCAAATTTGTGGTATTTTCACACAAAAACAAGACACAAACGAAGGAAGTCATATTAATTTTATAAAAGAACAGTTGATTTCTAAGTTCTTATATAATATTTTCTTTGTTTGTCCATTTTTGTGTCTGCTCAAGGAGAGTTTAGATATTGCATTTGAATGTGACTGTATTAAATATGCAGTGGAAACGTATACCTTTATAACCGTTACGGATTCATAACACTTTCAGATTGAAGATTGCAAAATCAACGACTCCTTTCAACAAACCGAAACTAATTCAAATGTGGCTTTTGGTAAGGTGTTGTTGGTTGAAAATTTTCCCAGACACACGTTCATACAATCTGCATCACTTGATTGACACTGTTATTTCTCTAAACTTATTTTTTTTTTAATATTTTTGTTAACGAAAGTAAATGGGTATTAAAGGTAGAGGTATGGTAAACAGGAAGCAGTGTATTTTTTGATCAAAACCCATGGTTTTTTATACCCCAAAAAGAAGTTTTCCTATAGTTTTCAATTTTTTTTTTTTAAATTAAAATATATTTTGAACCACTTTTCTGAAGCATATAAGACTTACAGTTTAGTATAAAATTCAATATATTTGAGAAACAACTGTGAAAAAAGGCGTTGGGTATGTACTTAATTTATGTATAGGTTTACTCATGACAAGGCAAAAATTGTATAGGAGGGGGGTCTATTCCCCATTTCTTAGGCGGAAAGGGCAATTTTCTAAAAACTGACTTAAAAGAGAAAACAAATTATTTAAAAACAACGGCAACACTTACAATGCTCTTATGTACCTTTTTGCAAATTTTGATAAACAGTTTTTGAATACTAAATTTTCAAACTCAAAATTTTGAAGAAAAAAAAACATAAAATGAATGTTAATATTTTGTATTAAAATTTTACGTTATTAAGTTCTAATTTTGTAATTGAATGCTCTTATAAATTCTTAGTCAAACACTGAAAACCGGATGGATGTAGGACTTTTACTTTTCAAGATATTGAAAAATAAATGAACATTTCATTTGCTTAGCTCTTACGATGGATACCATTTGATTTCTGGAAATATTTCTTTTTATTAGTAGGTATAGGGTGTCCCAACAAGAGCACCGGATTTAAATCTGCCGCCATTTTTTTAATACGAGTCGTATGGTGATTTTTTTTTTACAGTTATCACGTACAGACCACGCGATTTAAGAATATGGAGAAGTATTCAAACCAACAACGTTTAATTATTATAAAAACACATTACAAAAACGGTGAAAGTTTTGCGAAAACAGTTCGCCGATCGCGTCAAAGAAATACGGCCCAATTACTCCACCAGTCCAAAATGCACACCAAACAGGTAAAAGCTGTGGATGCTTGTTGTTTGAGTATCATACGAGGATTTTCAGCACCCCAAATCGGACAGTTTTGCTTTTTTACGTATCATCTGAAAATATGATTTTTTCTTCGAAAAATCCGCATTAATTTGATGATGTTCCAAAACCTTATCAGCAAATTCAAGGCGCTGCACATGGTCTCTTGGCTTGATTTATTTCACCAATCAGGCGCAAACACAGGGGGCGTTTTGGGTAAATATAAAAATATTAAAAAAAAAATAACCAATATAAACTGTTAGTTTATGAACATATTTTTTTTACTTGCGATATAATAATAATTTTCCCTAACATTAAGATGATTGAAAACAGGGCGACTAAGGGGGAGGGGACAAAATCTGAAAAAAAATTAGGCGATTTTTTTTTTTACTATAGAACCTATTGCCGGGTGGAGAAAAGTGTTTTTTTAGGTGCCTAAGGTCCAGTCTAATGAACATACCTAACAGTAGAACAAATTGAAAAAAAATCTTGCTAGAAGCAGAATTATGTAATTTGCAAATATACATTTATCAAGTTTTGTTTGTCTATTCCCACCGGTTTGGTTTTAACAGGGCAAAAACATTATTTCGATGACGTCACTCTTCTCAAGCTGAGTCCATACAACGGATATTTAAAACAACCGAATGATGTAGACATCAAGATCTAAGTTACTGAAAAACAAATTCTTTTAAAAACCTGTGTTTCAACATTTTCCACCCAACCTTTAAGGTTCTACGTAAAAAAAAAATACACAACACATTTTAAAGGTGTGAACGACACCGTTCACACTGGGTCGTTCACAGAGCTTGAGCGGGAAATTTGTATTTGAATTATGTTTACAATGACACAACAAGATTTAAATCTTTTTAAATTATGTATCTACAAAAATATAAGCTTACCAAGTTTACAATTAGACTTTTAGAACTCAGCTTTAACCAAAATTCGATTTTTGAACTTCCGTTGTGGACGACACAGCACGACGGACTTCAATTTTTCTCAACATTTTGTTAAACACTTATATGGTAGGTTTGGCTTCTTTTATTCATCGAACCGTTTTTGAAATATCAAAAATAGACAAAAACAAAATGTTTAAAATGTTTTTCTTATCTACAAGTAGTCTTACGTATAAAAGTAGTAAATCTGATATTATTTTTAACAAATCTGTTAAGAGAAAAACAAGATTTTTATTCCCAAATTGGCCAGAAACACATCTTTAATAATCAGCTTTAAAAAATTCAAGTTTTTCTTAAATTAAAAAAACAAAAATTGTATGGCAGGTAACGTTATTCTTAGTACAAAAATAAAAATCTAAAAACTTGTGTATTTAAACAAAAGGTTATCCATACATAGAATAGGATTTATAACGCATGAAAAAATGTATGTAATAAACTTTTGGAGGGTTTTTCATAACATATTTTAAATAAAATTTAATAAAATAACAATATTTTTCAAATAAATAATAAAGCGTTCAAGTTAATTTTTAGTTGAGAAATCTAATTTTTGAAATGTTATTATTCTTTATTTTCATTTGCTACACTTAAAAATTTTAAAAATCAAATAAGGTCATTTTGTGCGGTTCCCAAATATTACGCCTTTTTTCAGCAATATAGAGCAATGAAATAATGGATATTATGTAAGATCGTCCATAACAAATTACTCATAAACAAACAAAAATCGCTTTGCCAACAATGTTGGCTATCTATTTTAATATTCAGAAAAACATTTTTTTTATTTTATTTTTAAATAAAGTTGCTTCAGAAAATGGGTTTTGAAAAATTATTTTTCAAAATTAAAATTTTTAAGAAAAAAAATGAATGAAATAATTAAATGGATTAAAAAAAAAATAAGCTTAGCATTGTATTTAAAGTGTTGCCAGTGAATTTTATTTCAGCAAAAAAATTTTTTATTGAAAACTGCCTCTTCACTGAACAGGGGGAAATAGACCCACCTTCCACACACTTTAAATTTTTATTTTATGCGAATCACCTATTCAAATTAAAATTAAAATTAAAACTAAAATTAATGCCAAAAATAATCATTAGTTAAAAAAAATTGGGCACGACTGGATCGCACAAAACTTGCTCTCGTAGCTAACAACTTTAACGTAACTTAAAATAGTCAACGTACATATGTATTGGTTCCATAACATTATGATATAATTAAAAAAAAAAAAGTTTTAAAAACAAAAAATGATTACTATGAATTATTATAAATTACTTATTTTAAAACTGATACAGCTCAAAAAAAGTACGAATCTGATTTGTTTAATAAATAGGAATTTATGAAAAAAAAAAATCGTTAGAGCGGTTTTTTTTTAAATTAATTTTATATATATAAAAATTCTTAAACATTTTTTAAAATAAAATTTGGTATGCCAACTTTTAGTATTTAATTAAATACAATTTCTTACAAATTCAAAATAAATTCATTAGCCTGTTTTCAAGATATTGAATTTTCAAAAAAAAAAAAAAAAACATTTAATATTTTTTTAAAAATCCAAAATTATTTTTTCGAAAATTTTATATCCAAATTGTTAAAATTGTAAGCGACCTTTTGTGTAAAAATTTTAGTTGAAATCGGTGTAGTAGTTAACGAGAAATTTGAAAACAAAAAAATCGGTTGTATGACAGGTACCGTTAATAACCGTTATAAATTTTTTTTTTCTACCAAAATATTTATTTTAGTAATTTTAGTACCTCGTAATTTTTTTTGGAAAATCGTTAGAGCCATTTTTGAAATAAATCAATTTTTGTATATTGGTTGTATGACAGGTACCGTTAGTTTTTGAGCTAAAATAAAATTTCAATTTCCCTGCTAGGGAATCACATAAGAACCTTAAGACCAAAGTTTGAAGAAAATCGCTTCAGCCGTTTAGGCTGCAGGTCGAGGTACAGACAGACGGCCAGACGGACAGACAGACAGAATTGCGAAACCCACTTTTTTCGCGTTCTCTATCATCGTAATAGCCCGTAGCGTAATGGTTAGTGCGTTCAACTGTCACGCTGGAGGTCTGGGATCGCTTCCCAGCCTCGTCCACCTAAAAACTAAAAAGTTTTTTTTTCAGGGCTACTGCCTCTTGCGAGGAATTGACAAATTCTCCAAGAGTATCACTTGTCACGAATAAGTGCTTCTCGTCTAGCCGTTCGGAATCGGCATAAAATTGTAGGTCCCTTCCATTCCTGTCGAAAGGCGCACAAAGGAATGGTTGCGAGTTGTTAGTCACTAGGCCCTGGTTCTTCATGAGCCGTTGTGCCACCCGATTTATTTTATTTTTTATTTTTTTATCATCGTAATGTTAGGAAAAATTATCGCAAGTAAAAAATAATTGAATGATGTTTAGTGTATTATTTAAGGGGCTCACCAAAACTAGATTACCTTTGTTAATTTTGCATTAAATGCTGCATCTGAAATTCTCATGTTAAATTCATAAAATACATACATACGAACACTAATACATGAATACACCCTTATGCTGAGAGCTTAATTTAGTTATAACCCAGAGCCTTAAGAGTGTGGTCGGAGTCTTGTCAAAATGAGAGATTATCCTTAAAATTGTCATTGTGTTTTACAATATCCATAGCCACATCGCAAAACGAAGAGGAAATAAGGATATAATATTCCATGAAAGAGCCAGGAAGCACTGTTATTAAATTTTCGCCAGAGGCTGAGCCTAGGATGAATAGCACTTGATTTATTCAAATGAAAGCAGAACAGGTGAATATTATATGTGTATAGTGTTTGCACAATAGTTAACTATTATTTTACCCGGTGGAGTTAACCACAAAAGTGATGCAGGACTATAAAGGATCAAAATAATTAAATTATCACTGATTCCATATTTGTATCCTTAACTTCGTTGATGTAGGCATACCTACATACATACATACATATTTTTCAACGGTTGTTCTTAAACGGAAAGGCCATTGTGAATATGGCCCTAAACTTAAGGCCTATTACAATTTTAAATTGAATTTTTAGCACACTTCATATTTTATATTCTGGGTCTGCAGGGTCTGATAGTATGTGCTGATGGTGTTGTCAAAATGAGTACATATTTACATTTGTTAAGATTTAACGAGACGATGGCATACAATTTTGTGCCAAATTCCTATACGACTTAACTTGGAAAGGTTTCGCTGTACAGAAATATATACGTACATAAAATACAAAGGAAATAGGAAACCCTTGTTGTGAAATATATAATGGAATATGCTTGCAAGGGGCTTCAAAATTGTTTATTGGTAGTTAACTAAAGAATCATAAATTAAGTAATTTAAATTTGGTCATTGAAGAGGCTGAGGCTTGTTATACAATCACAATCTATTTATCCATCCTTAAGGGGAATAATATCAAAATATGTTTGCTATTATAATTTCAAGTAGGAACACAATGTCTGTGTTTGTTGTTGTTTTTAATGTATTGTATGTAGGTATTTTTGTATATCAACTGAGTACCTATACCTAAATGGGACTTTTTGATTGGAGTATGTTTGATATTGAAATTGAACAATAAAGTCACTAACGTTTTTATGACCCGATGGATTTTGAAAACAATTTGAATATCATATTTAAGACTGTCACCAGCGCCATATAAATTGTTCGATTTTGGAAATTTGAGCGGATATAGATGTGATTTTACAAAACCTACATATGGGCAATTCTTTACAAACTATAGAACACAATAATGATAATTTCGGCACGACACTTCTTGAAGCAAATCGTGGTAAAAACTAACTTTATTGAAACATTAGAACGTCCTTTCACAAACCACAAAGCGGCCAGTAAAACAAAATAAATTTATCAGTTTTATGGCATTTTTTTTTTAAATTACGTGGTCAGGGGGCTTAGTTTTCTATACGTGTTTTCCCTAACTAAAAAAAAATATTAAAGTGCGGCAACCTTGAGTTTTAACCAAGTTGTTGCGGTAAATTTTACCACAACAAGTTTCATTGGCCTATTCATTATCATTTATTCATTTTAACCACTCCTTTTCCGTTGTGGCTCCAAAATGCTCTTAGAGTTCAGTAGATACCTGGTTTCCATCAACCAGAGACCTGCTCTTAAAGTATTTTGGAAAAGCAAACCAAGCAGGTTGACACAAATCAAAGTGGAAAATGTGTGAAATAATTACCTGGTTGACAGATGGTCGACACAAACATAATTCAACGTGACAGACAGGTGTCTACGTCCAAATCCAAAAGTTGCACGGGCGACACTTGGCCCCCGATGGCAGATGTGACTCGGTATGAGAATGGCTGAATACCCAACGTAAATATTTTACTAAATTATTTATTGTATAAGATGGAATGTTAACGCTAGTCCCTTACCCCTTAATCTGCGCAAAAGTCCAACGATATAGAGTAAATCGCGAAGTAGGGAATTACTGTCAATTTCTTCTCTCCGACATTTTGAATATTGAAGTTAACTTCCCATGAATTTTCTCAACAGTAATTTTACTTTTATTCGAGGGGAAAAATGTATACGGTCTTGAACTTGAGTTTCTTTTTGTAGATTTCCAAAACTTTCTTTTAAAAATTGAGGGGGTGTGAATAGGGTGGCTGAATGCATCCATTGAATTCCCGCCCACTGGAAGTCATACCAGAGGACTGCGAATTCAGTGGCGATGACAATGCAGGAAGCTGGGTGTAAAGTGCGAGTAGGATAGGCGGTGGGGTCTCAACTGCGTTCGCTCACTCCCGCAAATATGCGGGGTGTAGCTGAATGATGACGCGACCGAAACCCACCCTTTCTGATTGGCCGAAAGCACTTGGGCATTGGATAAAGGAAGCGGTCGTCCAGGCAAGGGCACTTCTTACCCGTACATAGTATGAACCTGAGGTTCTGGTTTTTGGACGAGAAAGAAATTTTTGGAAAGAATCAGAAAAGAAATTTAAGAGTAATTTTTTTTTAGGATTTTTGTCGAGAGTTTTCACTACCAAAAAGTGTCGTGTAAATTGTTGAAAAGTGTGAGAAAATTGTTGGAGAAAGCTTGGGAGAAAGCAGGACAGAAATAGGAGGAAAATTGTAATCAGCTAGGAAGGAGAAATCGGCAGGATTTAAAAGCTAAGTATTTTTTTTATTGGTGTCTAATGTTAGAATTTTGCGTTTCAATCTAAGAGTTATTGTGTTGAAAATTTGCCTAATCGTTTGGTTTTTGCTTCCGTTCATACTTCCGAAAAAGTGGAACTCGCGACCCGTTAAAAACAGTTTGGTTCTTTCGGGACAAAAGTATTAACAGTCGATCTTCCTTTGTTCAAATCTTTTGTTCAAACATTTTCTAAAAGATCTTGGGTTTTACTCCTACTCGAAAGGTTTCCCAAGCAATACTTAAAGTAATTAAAATTCTTCTTTTAAGACTTCAAATTCTTCTTTTAATTCAAAATTCATCTTTTTTGTTTTCCGCTCCAAAAGGTTTGTGATTTCCTTTCTTTAAAAAAAAAATCGCTAGCGCACATTTTATCTCTTATAATTTGAGTTTGATTCAATTTTTAATTAATTTCATTAATCGCAAGTCGATTAATAAAATCCCACACGTCGCTGAACCCACCCCATCGCTGAGCTACCGTGGTGGCAGCACCTTTTGTGCTACCCGTTGTGGAATTACTAAACGCGCCCATCATCCATTTGACAGTCAGTTGTCACTTTAATTTAATCTTACTTTCGTCGCGACGCACGCCGCCGGTTATCGTGCAAAAATTCTGATTAATTCGTTTGTGATTATTTGTGTGGATTCGGTAAATCCAATAGTGTTTTGCAGATACAAGATCTGCCATCATAAATATAAAACTCATCCGAAAATCGCGTTAAATAATTTCACAACAAAGTTTTGGCAAAAATCATTCTTTTTTTGACACTATATTTTTTACCAGCAGTTTGTACCAACCCCAAATTTTTTTTATTCGATAGAGAGTTGATCGAAAATGATAAATCTCAGTTTTCGCATTCGCAACATTTACCCTTTTGCCGCAATCTTGGATTTTACTTCTTACTAAATATCTCGGTTCATATTAGTGCTACAAACAAATTTCCCATTTAACGTGTTAAACATTTTTTCGTTATTGATAACATATTAAAACCCCGAGTTCAAAAATGCAGGAATTCAGTAAAACTGCAAAATTGACTTTCCATTTCTGCAGACAATTACTGTCCGTTTGAAGTTATTTCTACTGTCTTAGAAGAATTAATGTTTCCTCTCAACAATGACATCAGATTTCACTAAAAAATGGTAACATTTTTTTACAATTGTATTTTGCAGTCATGCAGCATTCCTGCATTTTGGAACTCACCCAAAGTTCTAGGCCAACAAAAACAAAATTTAGTATTTTTCTAAATTTAGGCAATTTTTAATCAAAACCTTTCTGCAAAACGTGACACTTGGATCCATCATATGTAGCCTTGATAATAGCAATCAATTTATCTGGGATGCCCCTCCTGCGCAAAGCAAGCCAAACAAATTCTCTATTGACACTGTCGAACGCCTTTTCAAAATCGATGAACAGCAGGTGAAGTGGTGATCGATATTCAACGCACTGTTCGATGATGATCCGCAAGGTGTTGATGTGATCCACACAGGAAGATCCAGTGCGGAAACCAGCTTGTTCGGCGTCAAGTGTGTCTTCGAATGCATGAAGTGCACAATTTGTCAAGTCCCATTGCATTTTACGTACATAAACAACAACTGTGGCAAAAAATCACTTAAAAAGTTTTTTTTTTTTTTTAATAATTAACGCGCACTCAAGGGATTTATGGTACCCTTATAATGATTTATCATAGTGCGAGCAGTTTGGAAAGTTATAGAGTTATAGAGGATTAAGTTAAAAATTAAAGTTCCATATCACTCGCCAGTATGTGCCATATCACCCGCCATTTTTTTCAGTTGTCATTTTGGTAATGTATTTTGTTATTGAAAAATTGTGAAATCTCCTAATAATCCATTTTTTTTTTTGGTTTATAAATTAGCTTCAGATTATATAAATCTATGTTTGAAATGATTATCCTTTTTACTTTTAAAGTTATAAGAAAAACAAAAACGGAGTGCCATATCTCCCGCCTTTACCCTATATGCAAACTAATTTCTCATGTATATCGTTTTGTTTTGGAGTCTGTTATATTTTACTGCACAATTAAAAAAAAAACTTTAAGTAACTTGAATAGGAAATTTTATTTTAGGCATTTTGTGTTTTTTACAATTTTTTTTGTAGGACTAATATGAACCGAGGTATAAAGTAAAAAGTAAAATCCAAGATGGCGGCAAAACGGTAAACTTGGTGAAAACTGAGATCTATCATATTCGATCAACTCTATATCGAATAAAAAAAAAATTGAGGGTGGTACAAACGGCTGGCTCAGATTTATTAATGCACTGGACTAAATAAAATACATTGGGGCATATTCATAGTCGCAGATAGAGCCAGGTTTAACTAAACTACAATTTAAGACAATTTTCGCTCAATGAATACAGATCCATTTTAATTACAAATTGTTGGTTTTATATTTTTATAAGATAATTAACTTCGTATACTACATAAACAGCTTTTAATATTTTGAAATGATAAACTTAAAAAAATAGAATCAACGTCCGAAAATTCAACCAAAGCTATGTTTAACTTAGACCCAGGTCTTAAATGACTATGAATACGCCCAGTAGCGGATCTAGGATTTGGCTGTGGGGGGGGCTTGGGTCTCCAGTTTTGGACATACATATGAACTTTAAAAAAAAATTAAATATCTTTGTTCCAAAACGGAAATTTTTTTTTCTTATACAAATCAATCAAAAATTATTAGATGCATTAATCAATGCTGCCGTTTGACTAATTTCGAAGCACAAATATCTACATTCTTCTATTTCTATTTTCCTTTGAGTCTTTGTCAAAAAATGCAAATGCTTTCATTATTCATAAATACTTTCAATGGGATGGTATATCCCATATTGTGCTATGCTATTTTTTTTTTTTTCACAAAATGCTAGAAAGAAATAAAGTTTAAAACATTTTTTTTTGTATGCAACATAAATATATATTCTTAAGGCTTTTCTTGGAACATATACACTTAAAAATTATCAGTCTCAAAAGCTGAAAATAAGCTTTTTAAGCCACAGAGGAATCAGTTGTCAAATCGACGTTTTTAATGAATTTAATAACAATTATTAATTGGCCAACCGTTTAAGAAAATAAATATATGTAATATGGCTTTGCATATTTGTTAATAAGTTAACATTTATCAATTTTTTCTTTTAAAGAAGAAACCTATTTACATTTTTTAAATAAGTTTGTTGTTTTATAAATACATATTGATTTTTTGAAATAAGTTAATCTTTATCAATTATTCTACTCTTTTCTAAGTAGAAGAAACAATAACATCGACTCGTTACATGTATTCGCTTTATATACATATTTACATTTTTAAAATTACATTTACATTACATTTTACATTTTTTAAATAAGTTTAGTTTAGTTTAGGAAACAAATGCACTCGAAAATTATTTGTTTTTTGTTATTTTAAAAATACATATTGAGTTTTTGCAATAAATAAATTTTTATCAATTATTCTATAAGTAGAAGAAACAAAGATAAGTGAAGTTTCATTAGTGGAAGAAAAAAAATATGTACTGAAAAATTATGTTGTGTTGTTATTTTAGGCATATGTATTTTTTTATATTTGTAAATAAGTAAAGTTTTAGCAATAGAATATAAATTAAGTGTTTTTGTTATTAACATATTTCCATATTTACAGTTTTAAATAAAAATAAATTCTAAATTCAATATTTTGAACATAAAGCTTGATAGCCACGAAGAAAAAATCAATGTTCTAGAATGCCAAATAAGAAGGAAAAATATATTTTTTTTTAATGTAGGAAAAAGAAAGTTGGCTGTTGGAAAATACCATTTTACACTGCCTTAGTATTATTTTCAACTAAAGTATTTCTTTAAAAGATTTGGACTTTATAATATACATAGTGTAAAATCGCTGATAACAGACATTTTTGAATCCAATATAGTAACAAAAATAATGAACAAATTTCCATATTTGACGAACTACTGAGGGAAAATGTCGAAAAAAAGAAATTGTTAAAAAAAGCTGAAGCCATTAGGAACATAGGTATAAGTGCAACAACCAAAATAAAATATAACCATCTGATACTCCAGGACAAACAACTATCAGAACATTAATTTATCAGCCATAAACGTCAATTTTCACACAATCGAAACGAAAATTATCTAGAAGACGATAAAAAACCAATGGACTCAGCATCAGGTACAATCAAACACAACAAATTACCACAAAAACGCAAAACAACAGCTTGAAAAAATATCAGCTTTCGTAGAAATTATTGAGCCCCAAATTCGTATAATGAAAATAATGTGTAAATTGTCTAGCCCCCAGTTCGATTATTTTTATAAGTTTTCTTGGGGCTTATTATTTAGCCCAAATTAATTTTTTTTTTCAGAAAATAGTCTTGGGGCTTGAAAAAATAACAGCTTTTGTAGAAATAATCGAGCCCCAAATTCGTATAATGAAAATAAAGTGTAAATTGTCTAGCCCCCCGTTCGTTTATTTTTATAAATTTTCTTGGGCTAATTATTTAGCCCCAATTGAGTTTTTTTTCACAAAATAGTCCCGGGGCTTGAAAAAATATCAGCTTTCGTGGAAATTATTGAGCCCTAAATTCGTATAATGAAAATAATGTGTAAATTGTCTAGCCCCCAATTCGTTTATTTTTATAAATTTTCTTGGGGCTTATTATTTAGCCCCAATTTAGTTTTTTTTTTTTTCAGAAAATAGTCTTGGGGCTTGAAAAAATAACAGCTTTCGTAGAAAAAATCGAGCCCCAAATTCGTATAATGAAAATGAAGTGTAAATTGTCTAGGCCCTAGTTCGTTTTTTTCTATACTATTCTATTTTCTCTTGAGGCTTAGCCGGAAACCTAGGGCTAGGGATGTAAATTATTCAGCCTCAACATAGTATTTTTCACCAAATTGTCTATGGCTTGGAAAAATACCAGTTATCTTGAAAATTATCTAGCTCTTACATCGAATAAACAAATAATGGTGTAAGGTGTTCAGCCCCAACCTCGTTTTTTTATCAAATTTCCTTGGGGTTGAAAAAACACTGCAAACATATTAATTGCTTAGCCCAGAATGTAAAACCTTTCAGGCTATTATGAATTGAATTTTACAAATTGGCTGTGGGGGGGGCTTTAGCCCCTATAGCCCCCCCCCTGGATCCGCTACTGAATACGCCCCATTGTCAATTTCTAGCTACGTTAAAGTTGATAGCTACGAGAGCAAGTTTATGCGATCGAGTCTTGCAGTT